>CM044003.1:34123367-34618367 GCA_024085815.1 Flaveria linearis | reverse complement strand
TGTAAGCTTTGAGGTTTGAATTAATCGGGAAATACAAACCATAGCGAGTAAGAAACTGTTGTCTGATTCGATCGAGAGCCTATTATTCCTTAAAAAAATAATCAATGAATCCTCTTGGTTTAACAAGTGGCATAAGAGCAAGGTTTCCATGGTGGATGTACAAGTGATCAGCGGTGTCAAGATCTGTGGGAAGTGGTTCACGGTTCTAAGGCTGTTCAACCTGCTTGAGAAAACGCACATGAGTTAAAAAGAGAATGGAAGGTGAAGGCAGGAAAATGCTCTGTTCATTTCGAAAACAATGATAAAGGAGGAACTGTTGGATGCTACTAGGGACGCAAAGACGCCAAAGGAAGTGTGGGATACGTTGGCTGAAGAGTTGTCTAAGAAGAATGATGCTAAAGCTTCAACTCTTGGGGAATGAGTTGTTCTCATTAACCCAATTGTAGATGCCCATTCCTCAATACTTTCACAAAGTGAATTCGTTGTGCAGAGTCATCAGTGAGTTTCTTGAACAAAATGGATTTAATTTAACTAATGCAGATGCGAGTCCCTTTGTTAAGAAACCAGTTGACAAAGTTGTGGTGGTCTTGGTATATATTGACAATTTAATAATTACCAGAGATGTAGAGGAGGAGATTACATAGTTGAAGGCTAGCATGTGTCATGTGTGTGAGGTTCAAGATGAACTTTTTGGGTATTTTGAAACTCTTTCTTGAATTGGAGTTATCCTTTACTGATGTTGAAGTATTGTTACATTAGAAAAATTACTCCACTGATATGCTACATAAGTTTGGGAAGGTCACATGTAAAGCTGCTACAACACCGATGGACTTGAGTACTAAGTTGTATGCTCATGTAGGGAGAGAGATTGAAGATCCATCAATGTACAGGAAGATTAAGCCATCTCACACTCACGCAAGCAGATACTTCATTCATTGTCATTGTGGGATCTAAAACGACCTCATCTATTTGCTATTTGTCAGGTACTTGGTAATGTGAAAGGTACAGTTGGTCATATAGTATAGTTCAAGAGGGAGAATAACCCCAACCAGAGATTATGTGTTTACGACTTTACGTACGGGTTGAATTCGATCTCGTGGTGTAGCAAAAGACAGCCTACTGTGTCTTTATCCACCACAAAACCCGCAGCAAGAGTGCTTGTGGTTAGTCCAATTGTTGGGTGATCTAAATCAAGTTCATGCTTTGTTTACCATGAAATAAGTGTTTTTGTGAAGGACATACATAGCTAGCATCCATGGGTGACCTAATGATGTTAATTCCCTATATACCTAAATGATGCTGCTAAATCTATCTCAGACATGTTAAGTATGAATCCAATTTCATCCTAATTGTTTATTATTGAAACCCTAACTCCAAAATCAGAAACAATACCTGAAGATTCACGCCTATCGTCTTCCCCATCTGTTGATTTTTGTGATTGAGCAGCCACGGTTACCGTTGTGGTGGAAGAAGTGAAGGTGAAGGTTTGTTTGGTTTTATATGGAAGCACAAACGAATAGCAATAGCTGGGATGAATACAAGTGCTCTTGTAATACATGAATGCCATTCTATTGTATAGTATTGTATTTCTAGGAAATCATCAAATGATCACCCCTCCCCCCACATTGCTTTTGCATCTTCTTCTTCCTCTTGTCTCTTTGCTTGTTTATGTGGTGTCAAGAGAATTTAACACTGGCCACAATTATTATTCTTTATTATTTTTTCATTTATAACTATTATCGAGATGAGGTGAGAACCGAGAAGGTTGTATTTATATGTTAGTCATGAATGATTCTTAATTCAAACCAGCGTCTTATCCATGAGGATGAGGCACGTTGCAGGTCGAAAAAACGGTTTATGTTTCGGCACCGGCGACACACCAAAAGTGGCAGTCGAGCCAATCCAACACACACCGTTTATGTATATTAAAGGATGTAGGTTGGCTCAGAACCAATGGTAGGTTGCGGCTGCAAACCAAAAATAGTTGCTACACCAGGACAACCGACACAAGTCTCTGTGTATCATCATAACCACCATGAATAGCCACAAAGCAACCAAAACGAAGAGTCTTTGAGGAATACATGACCTCATCATCGGCCTCTCGCCTTCTAGCAGACCCGAACCATTAAAATCAAACAGTCAAGTGAGCTTATTGTCACGACCCGCCTAAAAGCAAGTCGTTTATCCCGTCTTCCGAAAGTTTCCGGACACGTATAGATATGATTAGAGCGGCCCGAAAGTCTCCGGAACAGTCTGCACTTTTCTGGACCAACATAGCTGCGATTAAGCAATCTGGAACAACCCTAAAATAGCCAAGAAAGGCCTAGAAATATCAAGGCTTAGAGCTGCCAAGAGGGCTCTAGAAAAACCTTGAATAATCCATGAAAATATCATGTAAAAATATCTAGATATTTACAATAGAAATATCTAGATATTAACTTGAAAATATCTTAGATATTAGGGATGTGAAAGTAGTAAAAATAGATGTAGAAGACTCATTTGTAAACCACCCAAAAAACATATACAAGTCTAAGTGTAAAGTACTTGTAAAAATATTCTTGTAAAGACTCTTGTAAGCAATACAAAGGCATTTGTATTACGAGCTTGCAAACGCTCCCACATCGTTACTTGAATTATTACATCGTTTGGGTCAGAAATGCTAAACTTAGATCAAATCTAAGTGACGCACGAGAGTCGACGTGACAAGTGGTATCAGAGCCAGGTTGGTTCATTTGGGATGGCAACCGAAGCAAACAAACTTGCAACCGTTGAAGATAAACGGAGACGAGATGAGTCCCAGAAGGGATCAAAGAAGGAACGAGGTATGTCCAAGGATTGTACCTTGGAAAAATGAGTTAGTGACTTGGAGGCAGGCCTTGTTGAAATAGGATCGTAAGTCGACATTTGTCTCCAACGCTTGAATGCATTAGAAGAAGATTTCAATGAACTCTGAGAAGGACTCAAGGCTTCTATAGAGCTACTTCGAGATGATGTAAAGCTGATGATCAAAGATGCAATCAAAAGGACATGGATGAGATGTCAAGTGACATGCATCCAAGTCTACTAGGCTTGGAAGTTAAAGTTGTTGATTGCAACAAAGCCATGATTATGACTGGAGGTAACGTCATAAACTTTACACCAAGACTTGAAATTCCCAAACTATCATCGTTTTTAGGCAAACAAGAAGATCGGGTGGTCGATGACTCCATTTGGGAAATGGAGCAGTACCTAGGAGGGGTACAACTCCTTGATGACGCCACTATGTATCTCAATGATACAACAACGGTATGGTGAAGACGTTGAAGCATGGACATTGACCGAGGTGCGTGCACCATTAAAAGAGACAGATTTATCCGGTAAATGTGGAGCACGAAGCGAGAAGTCGACTTTGAAAGCTTAAACAAGCTGGGACCATCAAGGAGTATGTTAAGGAGTTCTGAACACTTGTCCTTGAGATCTCGAACTTATCGAACAAAGACTCCCTTTTCTACTTTCTCGATGGTCTGCAATCATGGGCCAAGATAGAGTTGGAGCGACGAAGTGTTCAAGAGCTTGATTCAGAAATCAAAACAGCTGAAAGCCTCGATCTATCATAAAGAAAAACGACCATATAGGCCCATGAATGAGGAAAGTGACAATGAGAAAGGTGGGGGAGTTAAGCCCAATCATGATCGAAAGGTGGAAACAAGGAGACCACCACGATACGATAATGAAAAGCTGTAAGGTTATATTAGAAGGCTGATGCAATCAAAGCAACCAAAGTGCTTCCTGTATGCATGCATTACGTATAAGGTAGAAGTTTGGTTCGGAAGTTTTACACTCCACATAAAAAATATTTTAAGTGTAAAATCTTCCGAAGCAAAAGTTGAAGTCTTCCGAAGCTTCAAACACAAAGTCTTCCGAAGCTTCAAAGACAAAGTCTTCCGAAGCCAATGAAGTGAAGACTTATTTCTTCCGAAGACAGAGGAGAATGTGCTTTCCTCGGATGTACTTTTGCAACTTTCCGCTGAGTCTCACCAACTTGCATAAGTTGGTGACAAGGTCCATGCTTTTGCAACTGTACATTGAGGTCTAGAGTCTGTGACTTTCTACTTTATGTACTTTTATCCTTTTTGTAATATATTAGGATGTGAGCTATGACATGTCACAGTCACTAGTCAAAAGACAATCTGCAGAAAGTCACAGACTCTAGACCTCAATGTACAGTTGCAAAAGCAGGATTGTAACACTTGTAAAGAACTTGAGACCTAAGGTAACAGACTCTCATATCCTGCTGTCTTGTGACATGTCGATCAATGTCTTCAGCTGGCTTTCAAAGTATAGTCAGTTGTAGAGTGTAGTATAAAGTATATCAGGGTCTTGTATCTTATTCATGGATTGTAACACTTGTAAAGAACTTGAGATTAATATACATCATTCTTGAAACCCATAACATATTGTTCTTGAGTTCTGTCTCCTTGTTTACTTGTGTTCTTTGCATCTTTTACTCAAACCCGGTTTCGTATTTGATCTATTAAGTGTTCTAACACTCTCCTTATTGTGAGACTGATTGTATTGGCCTCCCTTAACCGGTCCTATATTTGGTATAAGATAAATCTAGGCTCTTGATTGTAAGATCTCACCATCTTAAAGCTCCTCAGTTCTCATGAAACACTTAACATCTCCAATGGCAGCTTCTAAGTCTGATATGGAAACTGGTACCATGGTAAAGTCCCCACTGATCACTCTTGATGATCTTGATACTTGGTGCATAAGAACGGAAGGCTTCATCAAGTCACAAGACAGCAGGATATGAGAGTCTGTTACCTTAGGACCTTATAATCCATGCACCTCTTCACTTGCTGCTGGAGGTAGCATGATCCCAAAAGAAGTGGCTGACTACTCTAAAGAAGATAGAAAAAGAATAGATGTATATCAGAGAGCCATGACTGCCCTCCAAACTGCTCTTCCAAATGCCATCTATAGAGGTTTTAAGAAGTTTAAAACTGCTAAACAGCTATGGGATGCATTAAAGCTGATGTATGAGGGGTCAAGTAAAGCTAAAGAGAACAAGAAAGGCCTCTTGAAGCAGCAGTTTGAGAACTTCATCTTCAAGATAGGTGAAACCATGACTTAACAATACAGCAGGTATGTTGAGATTGTGGACACTCTAGTGGATGTTGGAGTGAAGCTAGAGAATAGGGATATTGTGTGGAAGTTCATGCCCTCTCTCCCAAGACAGTGGACATACTATTGTCTGGTCATTAAGAGGACTGAAACCCTCAAGACCCTTACTCTCACTGAGTTATATGGCATACTCAGTGGCTACCAGATGGAGATGAACATGCAAAATCCATCTAGCAACTCCAGTAATCAGTAGAGTTCTGCCTTGCATGTGGTTGAAAGTGATTATAGAGAACCATAACACCATCTTATCTCTTACCCTGACAACTCATCAAAGAGCCCTCTTATCAACTTTTTAGAGACACCAAGGGAGATCTACATCCAAGGAAGCCCATTCCAAGAGACAAGCTCATCATAAGCCTTTATGTCTTTTGATCAAAGCACATGTAACTTCCTCTTCACCCTTGAAGATTTAGAATGTATCTATCTACATGACCTGGAGTATATGGAGATAGTTTAACAAATGGCTCTTCTCACTTATAGAGTTAAGAAATTCTACAAGAGGATAGAAAGGAAGTTTTCGAACAATGTGTCCAGTGGAAAGTTTGGGTTGGACAAAAGAAAAGTGAAATGTTACAATGGTAACCAGATGGGACACTTTGCTAGGGAGTGCAAGGAACCCAGGACTAATGGTGGCCATGCACAAGCCAATCCAAACTACACTAAGGGAGCTCCACAGACTGAGAAGCCTAAGCAGCAAGCTATAGTTGCTTTTAATGAAGGAGGATTTGATTAAAGCTTCCAGGTTGAAGATGTGTCTTCAAACCAAGCACTGATGACAGTTCATGATGAAGCCAAGGTATTGGAGCATCTTTGTACCCCGGAATGCATTGCTAAAGTAAATAGATATAGGTCCTATAACTTAGAGATGGGATCTGATCATGAGTCCTTGAACATCTTAAAAGCTGATTTCAAAAGAGCTGAAAATGAGTATAAATTAAAAATAGAAGACTTAAAGAAAACCATTTCAACTCTTAAGCATGAACATACAAACTACAGGACTTAAATTAAGGATCTCATCATTAAGTTAACTTAGTGCAAGGTTGAGCTTATGATTAGCAAAGCCAAGGCAGAGAAATATGTTCTAGAAGAAGAGACCTTCAAGAACATAATATCCTCATCCCTGCATGCCAAAGTTTGTTATTAAAACAAACAGGGATTGGGATCTAGTAAGATAGCTCCTCTACACACTCTATTGTCTGTAAGATCTCCTAGGTGTGGAACTGATTAAGATGAGCTTCCATCCATAGACCCTAGTGATGAAGAGGATGAAAAGGAGATAGTGAAGGATAGATCTGAGAAGAGTGAAGAAGACTATCCTAACAAGGGTCATTATTCTCCTGAGGAGAGGAAGAAGCCAGCGATGACAAGGTCAAAGAGAAAGAACTTGATCCGAGCAGCTAAAAGGAGTTCAAAGAAAGCTTAAGAGATCAAGGCCACCTTCAACTCTAAGCAGAAACAAGTTTTTATCTCTGCAGATTTTGAAGTGATAAAGACTATGGATACAACTCTGAACTCTAGTACCAAGCATTCAAGTTCATGTCCAACTCATCCCTATGAAGGAATGAAGGTTGATCAGCTGTGTAATACTGCTACATAGCATGAACCATCCATCTATAAAAGCAAGTTTCACCTTAGGAAGCTTGCTACAACATCTGAAAAGATGGAGATGGAGATGGAAAGTGATCAAAATCAGTCTTCTATTCACAAGAAGACTCTCAGAAGGAAGCCAGTTGATTGCATTATATGTGGCAGTACTTCTTATCTTGCTAAGGATTGCATCTACAATCCCAAAATTACTATCAACATAAGCAAGAAGAAGACTTCTAAGAGGAACAAGAAGAAGAAAGCTTCAGAAGAAAAATATTTTTCTTTCGAAAGCTCCAAAATGGGAAAGAAGACAAGTGAAACTTGCCTTCGGAAGATATTTTGGTCTCGGAAGAAAGGAATGCTTTCAAAGCACTGAAGCTTGCTGCGGTAAAAACAAGATCTTCCGAAGGGTCAGTCTCCAAAACTTCCAAAGTTGTAAAAACTTCCGAAGTATTGAAGGTCAAGTCTAATTTTCTAAAGATGGTGTGGAAGATAAAGGAAGACAAGTAACTGAAAGTTCTTCATTAACAACAGCAAATGATCCCTAAAGTCTTAACATAGGATCAATTACTGTTGTATTGTCTTTAGTCCATTTTGAAGAACCCAAGACCAATGAGGCTTGGGTTTCTAAATGTAACTGACTTTCTCCTTATTGTGTAGGAATAGCTGAAGACCAAAAGGAATATATGGATCATTGACAGTGGTTGTTCCAGGCACATGATAGGCAATGGCTCTTTGCTTCAAAACATTGAAAGAATTGATGAAGGGCTAGTTGCTTGAGGATATGCTGGAGGTTACATTACAGGAAAGAACAGGGTCACAAACTATAAGCTCATCATTGAGAAGGTAAACTTTTTTAAAGAGTAAATTGTACCCCAATTTTATGACCAGAGACATAACATGCTCTTCACTAAGCATGATTGCGTTATTCTCAAGCCCGGGGTGATCATTCCTCAAGAGCATATCCTGCTTAGAGCGCCCCAAAAAAGGGAACATGCACAAGATGGATTTGCAGGAAACATCCCTCTCAGGAGAAGTTTCTTGCTTTCTATCTAAAGCAAATAGTGATGAGTCTTTCCTTTGGCATAAAAGAATATGCCATGTAAACTTTAAGAATATGAATAAATTAATTAAGAATGACTTGGTAATTGGAATGCCAAAGAAAGAGTTTGCAAGTGACGATCAGTATTTTGCTTGCCTGAAAGGGAAACAACACTAGGTGTCTCACAAGCCTAAGGAAAAGAACTCTATCACTACTCCCCTACACTTATTACACATGGATCTATTTGGCCTCACTAGTGTAATGAGTCTAGGAAGGACCTCATACTATTTAGTGATCACAGATGATTTCATAAGATTCACTTGGGTCTTCTTCCTTAGAACTAAGGATGAGACTTCTAAGATCATGAAAAACTTCCTTCTAAAAATTAAGAATCAAAGTGATCACAAGGTCAAGGCCATAAGATGTGATCAAGGAACTGAATTCAAGAACCAAATCCTTAACACATTTTGTGATGAGAAAGGTATTACAAGACAATATAGTGCTCCCAGGACTCCTCAGTAAAACGGTGTTGCTGAGAGGAGAAACAGGACCCTTATTGAAGCTGCAAGAACCATGTTGTCTGACTCTAAACTGCCCATCACCTTTTGGGCAGAGGCAGTCAACACTACCTGCATTGTGCAAAACAAAGTTTTAATAGTTATGACTTATGGTAAGACTCCTTATGAACTGTGGCACAAAAGGAGACATTTCATTGGTTTTCTCAGATTATTTGGATGTCCTTACACCATCTTGAATACTAAAGATCAAGTAGCCACGTTTGCTGAGAAATCAGATGATGGATATTTTATTGGATACAAGCTAAGGCTTATAGAGTACACAATCGCAGAACTAGAGTAGTTGAACAATCAGCCAATGTAATCTTCAATGAGTACACTCCCCGTGTGCAAGGTTCCATTGTCCTAATTGGTTATTTAATCTTGATTTAGTTACCAATTGTTTAACAAATCTTGTGAGAATGTTTCAGGATCTACAGGTAATTTATCAATAGGAGATCCTGACACAAGATTTGAGTTGAGAAGACCAAGCAAAACTACTACTTCAGCACCAGTGGTAACTAACCCTGCAAATGGAGTTCCTATCAGCACAACAATGACAAATCAAGATGATACATCTGAGGTGCCTCTAAATTCCAGCTCAGAGGCACAAAAATCAAATGAAGGAGCTTCAAATGTAGGAGGAAATAATGGTGGTGGCAATGATCAAGAATTTCTTGATACTGATAACCACTCCATTAAAGACAACATCAATGATGTCACACACTCATTGGATCAAGCTTCTCTTGATAAGTGTGCTGATGTGGTGAGAGACACCTTATTGTCAGATCTAAACTTTACAAATTTAGATCTGTCCAACCAACTTGCTGTGATCTCTCAACTCAGGATCCATAAGTCACACCCACCAAAAACATCATTGGAGATATTGTTAAAGGGGTGAGAACAAGAGGATAAACCCATGACAAAAATGTTTGTCTATACTCTTATTTCTTGTACCAGATAGAGCCAAAGAAAGTTGATAAGGGTTTGAAGGATGGAAGTTGGATTGAAGCAATACAAGAGGAGCGGCTTCAATTCAAAAGACAAAAGGTTTGGAACATATGTCCTCTTCCTCAAAAGAAGACTATCATAGGAACCAAATGGGTTTTACGAATAATAAGGATGATAGAGGACTTGTCATCAAGAACAAGGCAAGACTGGTTGTTCAAGGGTACACACAAGAAGAATAAATTAATTACACTGATGTTTTTGCTCCTATAGCAAGGCTTGAAGCTGTCAGGATATTCCTGGAATTTACTGCATCCAAGGACTTTAAGGTCTACCAACTTGATGTCAAATGTGCTTTCTTATATGGGGTGATTGATGAAGAGGTGTATGTCAAACAACACCTAGTTTTGCAGACCCAAATCATCCTGATTATGTCTACAAGCTTGATAAAGCTCTCTATAAGCTGTACCAAGCTCCAAGAAGTGGTATGAGACACTATCTCAGTATCTCTGTCAGCATGGCTATAAGAGGGGTACTATAGATGGAACCCTCTTCATCAAATGAACAGGGAATGACTTGCTGCTGGTTTAAGTATATATAGATGACATTATCTTTGGGTCAACTATTCCAAAGCTCTGTAAAGACTTTGAGAGGCTGATGAAGAATAGATTTGAAATGAGTGCCATAGGGAAACTCAATTTCTTTCTAGGAATTCAAGTGAAGCAAGTTGATAATGGCATCTTCATAAGTCAGTCAAAGTATGTACAAGACATACTTACAAGATTCAACATAACTGAATGTAAGATTGGAAAGACACCCATAGCAAGAAACCACTCCCTTGGACCTGATATTGAGGGGGAGTGTGTAGATGAACATCTTTATAGGGCTATGCTTAGGTCTCTTATGTATCTTACAGCCAACAGGCTTGATATCATGTTTGCCAAATGTATTTGTACAAGATAGCAAGCCAATCCTAAGATGTCACACTTGGTTGGTGTTAAAAGGATTCTTAGATATCTCAAACGTGCCCCTAAGCTAGGCCTTTGGTATCCAAAGAATTCTCACTTCGATCTATATGCTTATACAAATAGTGACTATGGTGGCTACAACAACACTGCAAAGTCTTTATCTGGGGGATGTCAATTCCTTGGTGGAAGGATAGTCTCATGACAATGCAAGAAACAATCCCGTGTATCTGCATCAACTACTAAAGCTGAATACATTGCTGCTACTAGCTGCTGTGCTTAAGTGCTTTGGATTCAGAATCAAATGCTGGAATATGGATATAACTTCAAAGAGACTCCTATCCATATAGACAACAATAATGCTATATCTATCACAGAGAATCCTGTGCAGCACTCAAGGCCTAAACACATCAACATCAGGTATCATCTGATTAGAGATAACTCTGAAAAGGGATTGATAAAACTAGTCAAAGTTAACATAAATGAACAATATGTTGATATGTTCATAAAGGCTTTTGATGAACAGAGATTTAAATATCTTGGATCAGCTATCGGGATGATTAACATTGAAAAGATTTTCTTAAAACTTAACTCGAGACTATTTCTAAAAAGGAACTGTGTCCTAAGTTGTTTAAACTATCACCTACATAAGCCCAGTTTTCTTTGGGAGAAAATCTTTTTCAAATTATATTCCCTAGAATTCTAAAAATCTTAAATATATTTTCTTTTGGAAGACATTAAAATTGTCTTCGGAAAAACTTTAAGTCTTCAAAACAGATAATTACTTATAAAAAATTTACCTTCGGAAGAAAAGCTAATATTTCTTCTGAAGCCAAAATATGCTTATAAGTACTTATATGTCTTTGAAGAATAAATTTCTTTCGAAGACAATTATGTCGCGAAAGATTTTTTCCCTTAGGAATAAAACTTATAAGTTTTTAATATCTTCCGAAACCAAATATGTCTTAGAAGAAAAATTACTTAAGTACTTTTTATTCTGAAGCAAATTTTCACAAAGCTAAGGAATATCTTTCAAAGTCAAAATTTGGCTTCAAACAATACTTCCAAAGACAAATTACCTTTGGAAGAATTTCGACTTCCAAGAAAACTACATTTTTGGGCACTTTTTCATAGGTGGGACTGACATTCGGATTTTAAAGTTTATCCTTTACGTTAACTTTGTCTCAAATCCATTTCATATAAATATACCCAATGGTTCCCCATTCTTTCACTATCTTCTTCATGTGCAATTCTCTAAACCTAAATTTACCCGCTTACTGCCTTTGTTCTTAACTTCCTTCACCTTAAAGCTACCTCAAATGGCCAACCTTGACTGCAGAAACCAACCGGATTTCTCCATGCATCTTCACAGGAAACATAATCAAGTTGCCCTGTTGAACTCTGAGAAAGATCCAAGTTTCTCAGTGGTCTACAACTTTCTCACTCTATCAAACTACTTCACCTTCCTCACTAATGATCCTCCACTCTATGAGGATCAACTTTTAGAGTTTTGGAGGACCTGCCAAGAGGTCACCATGAATGGGGAAAAGGAACTGTCTGTCATAGTGCAGGGGAGGACAATCTTTATTACTTCAACTTCCATAAACACTCATCTTTAGCTGGATGATGTAGAAGGTGAATTGTCCTTTCCAAAATATAATGTTAACAACTCTTTTGAGCAGATGGGCTATAAAGGTGACTTCTCACTCAGAACCTTCAGGAAAGGGAAGGTTTCCTCTCAATGGAAATACCTCCTCCATGTCATCATCCATAGCTTGTCTAACAAACATGGAGGATGGGACCAAATTCTCAAAGACTTTTCTTTCATAGTCCATGGGATGGTTCATGGGGTCAAGTTTAGATAATCACAATTTATGTACACTAATTTACTTGCAAACTTAGACTCCTTAGATTATTATATATTCCCTAGATATGTCCAGCACATTCTTAACTATGAACTAGGCTCACAGTTGAGGGGAACATGTAACATTCTAAAATTGGGATAGATGAAGCCCGCCATCTTTAAAACTATTAGAAAGCCTACTGTGGGCTTCTCAGGGGTAGAAACAACCCCAGTCCTAAAAATGTTAGAGCTTATTGCTCAAGGTGACAACCTAGTAGCACCAGCTCGTGTTGAACCCACACCTTCTACTTCAAGACTACCCACACAACCACAAATAACCCTCACCTACCAAAGAAAGTCCAAAAAAACCCCTACACATGTTATTCAACCTATGCAGGCCCCATATCACCACCCATACAGGAGGAAGTGGACACTAGAGCTCCTACTTCCTATAAGGAACAAACCACTCCCATCTCAAAAATGATCAGTCATGAGGTTCCTCAAGTTTAGACTGATGAGTTCACAACCCAAGCATCCTTAAGCCTTCACTCAGAGTCTTAAAACTCTAGTGAACAACCTTCAGGGGAAAGTTACCACCCCTAGCCTCTTGATTAAAACCAGCCAATACCTAGCCTAGACTTCTATGATGATGAGGGGATATGGCACTCAGTGAGTACCATGAATCTCTTTTCTCTTTCCCTACTTAAAGAGAGATGAGTACTCCTGTTTCACCCATATCTAGCCCATATCATCAATCTACAACTGAGGTGGATCTTCCTGAACCTGTTCAGGAGACCCATATAGAAGAGGCTCTCAATTTTGAAAGTGATTACATCATTAATACCTCAATTGGGTTGCAGCCCAGCCCATTGACACTTTAATGAAGCTATCAGTGTGCAGGGGAAATCCAATAGCCAAGAACAACAGGCTGGTGATGAGGAAGAAGACTTAGGTCTAATTCTCTCTTCCCCCAGTGATTGTTCTACTGAAGATAAGGGGAACCTAAGACTAAAGGTGCAAAAACTGACCAAAACATGCACTTATTTAGTCTCTAAGGTCAGTCACTTGGAAGCTCAAGTGACTACCTTGCAAAGAAGGGTCAATGATCAGCAACTTGAGATTTCTGATCTCAAGGGACAACTAGCTAGGAGACCCTTAGGAGGATTCAACCAGGAACACAAGAACCCAAGGATGTGATAGACTTAACCCCCAGCTCAGCTATGCAAGAGGATGATGCTATCAAAAAGAGGGAGGAAGTCAACACAATCATAGAACTTGGGAGTCCTTCACGAAGTATGTACATTAAGGACTCACCACCCTCACTTGTAATTGTTCATACTCAGCAACCTTCTCAAGCTCACATTGATGTGTACTCACTCATACAAATCTTGTTTAAGGAGGGTATACCAAGGGCAATGTCATCCCCACCCTATGAAGCTACAAATGAAATACTAGGGGTGGATGTATGATTGTAACATCCGGTTTCTAAATCCGGACTTGTAAATTATATTATAGTTATGATTAATTAAATTAAGTTGAGTTGTTTGAGTGTTTAAGTGTTCAGTCGCATAAGTCATATGCGAATGAACTTCAGTCCCTTATGTGCGATTGAGACTCAGTCGTATGAATCGTAGGCGTATGAGCTTCAGTCGCACAGTTCAGTCGTACGAATGGTTCAGTCATGCGACTGAAGGTGAGGCGGTTAAGTTGAAGTGTATGGATAAGTAGGGCGGTGCAGGGGTTCAAGGGCAGATTTCTATCTGCACCTATTCTGTTTTCTTCTCCCCTTCACACCCAAAACCCTGCTCTCACAAAATTGATTAGGCGAAACTCCGTTTTGGTAAGTTTTGAACATCACGGATTAATCTGGAGATGTTATAAGCTGTGTGTATGATTGAATTTGATCCAACAACCTGTTTAAATCAGTAAATTGGTCTGGTTCATTTTTGAATTTAAAATCCAGGAATTCAAATCCAAGTTTTTGTGAAGTTTTGATGAAATAATGGTTTGAAACCATTGTAAACGACGTGTATAAGATCTGTTTTGAATATGGTATGATTTGGATGGTTAAAACTCAAATTTTGAGTGAGTTTGGATAAAAAACGTCAAGAACACAGCTGCTGATTCGTTTCAGACGAATGGGCTCAATCGCAGGCCTAAGTCGTACAATGAAAGTCTATTCGTACGACTGAGTGCGAATGGAGGTTCAGTCGTGTGATTGGAACCCAGTCGCCTGGTTAGAAGGCCGAATGAAGACGAGTGAACACTGGATACGAATGAGAACTCAATCGTGCGAATGAACTGCTAGTCGTACGACTGAAGGTTTAGTCGCATGGTTCATTCGCATAGGTCCAGTCGTATGATTGCTCATTCGCATAAGTGTTCAATCGCATGAGGGCCTGTTTGAGAATAAGTTTATTGAATCATGGTTTATTGCTTTAGATATACCTTGATTAGAGGAAGGACTAGTTGTCTTGGATACGTGGATTGTGTAGACTGTGTTGAGGAAATTGATAAGGTGAGTTCTAAGCCCTTTGTAAATGTTTGGTTTTAACATTCGGGCTAGCACACACATATTGATAAATGAATTGAATGTTTTAGTACCAAAATTGTGATAGTAATGATAGATATGTTTCTAACAGTTGGTCAAGCTGTTAGAGGGAAAGTGGGAGTAATAAATGATTACCTGAACATTGTCAATCATTACATGATGGTAATTATTGCAATAAGTCAGGTAGGGTGTAAAAGATAGTCCTCTGAACATTGTTAATCATTATGTGATGGTAATGATTCCAATGGGTCGGATGGGGTGTGATGATTAATGAAAATATGTTAAAACTGGTGCTAAAAGAAAGAATGTGTGGGGTGTGAGTGAATGTGATAATATTGGCAATAAATAAAAGAAATGTTTTTGAAATGGTAATATGATGTAAATCTCAACAGGCCAGTTAGGGTAAGATGTCTGGGTGTGAAACTGTACAATTTGATAGGAGTGATGAAGATCACTCAGCTTTGTGAACATCTTGTGGTGACGACCCTAGATGATTATTTGGCATCCTACTGGATGAGAGATAGTAACCGGTAGTTGCTGGATGTGGGCAACCGACGTTACTGGGTATGGGAGACTGGTAGTTGCTGGATGTGGGCAACCGACGTCTCTGGGTATGGTAACCGGTAGTTGCTAGATGTGGGCAACCGACATTACCGAGTATGAGAAACTGGTAGTTGCTGGATGTGGGCAACCGATGTTTCTGAGTGTAGTAACTGGTAGTTGCTGGATGTGGGCAACCGACGTTACTGGGTATGGGAAACTGGTAGTTGCTAGATGGGGGCAACCGACGTTCGATAGGACAGGTCCAGTGGGACAGAATAGTGATAAAAGATGAATTTATAATATTGCCAATAAAAAGATAGTTGTGGTGTGTGTGAAAATGTTGTTAATGTTTTAATGAAAAGTAGAACTCACCAGTTTATTTGATGTTTTGAGTGTGTTGTGTGTGCTAGGTAAGTAGGGATCCTCTGATAATAGAGGAAAGCAAGTATGAGCTGAACGAGGATGCTATCCCGGAGCAGTTGCTGGCATAGGATTTAGGACTTGTTAATAATGTAAATAGGGCGATGTATAATTAAATACAATCATATGTAAAATTTTTTAAAAAGTTGGGTTAATATCTAATAGTGTTTAAAGTCTTCCGCTGTAAATAGAAAGTTCTGATTTGTGTTTAAAATATTAATCCAACTGCGTGACGTGCCTCCGGTGCCCTGCCGGGTTTAGGGCGTCACAATGATGCTGATAGAAGAGCCCTGATACTGCATAGATTTCAAGGGTAGGAAGAGGTCTTCAACTTTCATACCTTCAATTACTATGATAGTCTTCCTCTAGTCAATATGCCACTTTCCAACCCAAGTCAACATAGGCAAGCTGATAGAATGGCTAAGAGGATTCAAGACAGCATTGTTGAAGAGTCTAGATAAAGAAGAAGATAAATGCGAACATGCAATGTCATTAGTCAACTGTATGTTAAGGTAGACCCTAAGATTAGCTTTGAAGGGGAAACCTTAACTGAAGGACCAATGATAGAACCAGTGAGCATTGTCATAAAAACTACTACTTCAACATCCACTACCCTCGGTGAGGCACCAGTTGGTGAAGGTGCTTCATAACCTCTCTCTTGCCAGAGCCTAACTGCTGAATCAGGCAATGAAGGCCGAAGCTCTCTCCACCCTAAGTCACTAAGGCCTATGAGTGACAAAGGGAAAAGGAAACTAACTCCTAAGAAGATTGAGGAGGAGGAAAGAGAAAGGAAGAGGAAGCTAAGGGGAGAGAGTTCAACTGGGTCTCCAGGCTTCATGGAAGCTGCAACCAAGGCAGCCCAAGGCCAAACACTCAAGATGATGAGTTGAGGGCAGCCAGATTAAACCATTTGGGGACCAGGAACTACAACATTGATGAACACATCTCTCTTCCCTTAGAGGAAATAAATGAACTGGCAGACTTAGAGCTGATAAAGGAAAGGAAGGAGGCAAAAGATGTAGCGTTGCTGCTCAAAGTTACAGAAGAAAGAAGGCAAAAGTGGCTTTACAAAATGCTCCTACCCTCTCCCCAGTTCATGAAAGCCCTCAGAGAGAAACTGTGGTAACTAAACAACCTCAGGTAGACAAGGAGGTTGATAGACAAAACATGATCAACTACCTGAGTACCACAGTCTCTATCAGGCATCTACACTTCTTCCCCTCTTATATAAGTACATTGAGTTCAAGTATCTTAAGCAACTGGAATAACAAGTCATCAGAGAACAAAAGGCTGCTAAGAGAAAGATGAGGGAAGAAGTTGCAAAGTCAAGAGCCATCATCCAAAAGAGTCAAAAGAAGTTTGCTGATAGGCAGAGGATGATGAGCTTTTTGAAGCTGTATGTATTATTTGGAAGGACGCTTGGTCTAATGTCTTTATCCATTATGGATGAGCACATTAAAGTGATCAAGTAGAAGATTAAAAAGGGAGAGCTTATGGACTTGCATTCTCCACCAAGTCAAGCTCCTTCTGAGGTTGAGGTTAAGTTTAAACCCACTAAAACAACACAACCTGGACCTAGAGCTACATCCCAGCCAACTTTATCTTCTAATCCACAGCAGGGTTCCGCTCCCTCTCCTTCTAAACCTATAAGGGAAGAGAACCCAACTGAGAAAGACATAACAGAACAACCTGGTACTGAGACCAGTCTTCTCAGTTAAAGACTTCAAAGAGGAGGAATAGGATGGCCATGAAGAGTGTATCCAAGAAAAAGCCAAAGGCATCCACCTTCACAACTCAGGATGAGTCAGAGCATCCTGAAGAAGTACAATAAGAGGTTGCTCAACCAACTCCTACTCAGGCACAACCTCTTGTATCTAGAAGACTCATCCTGTCTTGGACCTTTGCTGCTAATCCAGACAGATGGTATGTCATCAGAGATCAAGGTGTCAAGATGTCTATTTCTGGCAAGACATGCTTGATCTACCTCTGCATGATCTCCATAACATAAGAAGGTATTATGAGAGTTTGAAGGATCCTGAACAAATGATGAAGAAGGGAATGGTCTAGATCCTAATGAGGACTATCAACTGCTAAACAATCTTCTCTATTTTAGTAGCATCAGCCTAGGGAGAGTTTGTAAAGTTATATTAAAAGGCTGATGCAACCAAAGCAACAAAAGTGCTTCCTGCATGCATGCACTACGTACAAGGTAGAAGATTTCTTAGGAAGTTTTACACTCTGCATAGAAAATATTCTAAGTGTAAAATCTTCCAAAGCCAAAGATCAAATCTTCCGAAGCCAAAGATCAAGTCTTCCGAAGCTTTAAAGACAAAGTCTTCCTAATCCAATGAAGTGAAGGCTGATTTCTTCCAAAGACAGAGTAGAATATGTATTCCTCGGATGTACTTTTTCATAAAGCTGACTCACTTTTCGCTGCAACTCTGAAGTCTCACCAACTTGCATAAGTTGGTGACAAGGTCCATGCTTTTGCAACTGTACGTTGAGGTCTATAGTCTGTAACTTTCTACTTTATGTATTTTTGTCCTTTTTGTAATATATTAGGATGTGAGCTATGACATGTCATAGTCACTAGTCAAAAGGCAATCTGCCTTTTGACTCTATATTGATCTTGTTGTCGATCAATGTTTCCAGCTGGCTTTCAAAGTATAGCCGGTTGTAGAGTGTAGTGTAAAGTATCTCAGGGTCTTGTATCTTATTCATGGATTGTAACACTTGTAAAAGAACTTGAGATTAATATACATCATTCTTGAAAACCATCTCATACTATTCTTGAGTTCCGTCTCTTTGTTTACTTGTGTTCTTTGCATATTTTACTCAAACACGGTGCTCTATTTGATTTGTTAATTGTTCTAACACTCTCCTTATTGTGAGACTGATTGTATTGACCTCCCTTAACCGTTCCTACCAAAGCGTCCTCCAAAATGCTATTTTATATGCAATGGATCGTATAATGCTCGGGACTGCCCGAAGAAACAAAGTCTGCAAGCCATGGTGGCCTGAACTGATTATGCATCCTACGAAGACAAGGACGTTCATCTCGGGGCAATGCAACTATAAGTATTGAATGCTTTAACGGCACATGAAGGGAAGCCGTTGAAAATAGTTAAGTCCTGCTTAACAGAGCACAAGGGCAACATCATGAACACAGAAGCGCAAGGACTTCGGTTTGTGAACTTGGAAAGTAAAGGGCGACTTGCAAAAGCACTAGTCGATACAGGAGCAAGTCACAATTTCATGACGCGAGAAGAGGCTAAAAGACTCGGCTTAAGGATACCCACACGGGATGGATTTCTCAAAGATGCCAATGGTAACATGAAACCGATGGAGGGAATGTCATGGGCTGTCAAGACCAAGATCGGGACATGGCAAGGTAAGCTTGACTTCTCGATAGCACGATTGGGCGACTACAAGATAGTGCTTAGGATGGACTTTTTCCTGAAAGCAAAAGCCATTCCAGCAACATTTCCTAAACATTTTATACATCATCAAAGGTGATCAAGTACACACTACATTGATGGAGACAAGTTCTAGCCATCACGGTAAACCGTTATCTGTCTTGCAACTCACGAGAACAAGCCGAGGGTCATGCAGGAAACATGACGAGGACGTCGTGGGTTTAGGTGGGGGAGATTGTCATGACCCGCCTAAAAGCAAGTCGTTTGTCCCGTCTTCTGGAAGTTTCTGAGTACATATAGATACAATTAGAGCGGCCGGAAGTCTTTGGAACAAGCTGCATGTTTCTGGACCAACGTAGCTGCATTTAAGCAATCTGGAACAACCCCTAAAATGGCCAAGAAAGGCCTAGAAATATCAAGGCTTAGAGCTACCAAGAGGGCTCTAGAAAAGCCTTGAATAATCCATTGAAATATCATGTAAAAATATCTAGATATTTACCATAGAAATATCTAGATATTAACTTGAAAATATCTTAGATATTAGGGATGTGAAAGTATTATAAATAGATGTAGACGGCTTATTTGTAAACCACCCAAAAAAACATACAAGTCTTACTGTAAATTACTTGTAAAAACACTCTTGTAAAGACTCTTGTAAGCAATACAAAGGCATTTGTATTACGAGCTTGCAAACGCTTCCGCATCTTTACTTGAATTATTACATCGTTTGGGTCACAAATGCTGAACTTAGATAAATCTAAGTGCCACATGAGAGTCAAAGCAATCACTCTGTGACATTATGGTCAGCATCAAACATAACCCAAGATCGACATTAACAACCATGCCAACTATGAAAACAACCATGCTAGGTATTTAAAGACTAAAGGGGAATTGAAGGGACAGAGAGGCATAAAAGGCACCGACGATGGTGGCACACAACTTTAACCGCCATCGAACAACCAGAAATCCCACCTCAAACGCGAAGGGGAGACAAAACATCAACAATTTTCAGCCACAGACTCTGTCAAAGTTATCATCGAAACCAATAGATGAAAAGAGGTCAACATCAACGGCTCACTACGATGCAAATGCCACCGAAGGCGGTCATCAGACCAACAACGATGCCATAATCGACGGATCTAAAAGATCACCGCCACCAGACGCCACCGAAGGTGATCGGCAGGCCACTAAGGCCGTCGTCGAACCACCTGCAACGTCATAATTGATGGACCTATAACAATGCCAGCATGTAACACAATCCATCGACTTTGGCGATACATGAAGCCACCAGAACCGATTCCATACCTAGTAAGCAGCAACAGAAGACAGAGATGTGGCGGCCGCTAATGGCGACATTGCCCCTTTCTCTCTCTTCAATGGAACTGAAGGGGATACATGGGCCTAAATAACCGCTATCAATAGCGGAACCGCCCATCAACGGAGGGGGTAGGACCGCCGGTTACATAGAAGACGACAGCCAAGTCGGATGACCTCCACCTCCACCGTCTCCACCACCAGCAACTTCTAGATTTACAATCTGTGCTCAACATATAAAGATAACACGAACGACTAAACTATACAACATAGTAAATCATGTGGCCAAAACATAAACCCACAAAACTAACTGCTCCTTGACCTTTGTTTTTAAATATATAGGTGAATAATTAAGGTATCTCATTCAAGACAACTAAAACTAAGTAGGTTTGGTTTCAAGTCTCACTTAGAGCAAAAGTTGTCTAGATTAGGCCAAAAGGGTTTTTACAGTTGTGGGTTTGATCTTGAGAGGGTTGGGGTGCGGTCATGATTGGAAAATGTGTAGGTGACCCCAATTAAGATAACACATATCATGGACGGAGCTTCAATAGGATTAGAAAGGGGCCACCGCGCCCCCTCCCTCTTCTCTTTGATGCAACTGTTAGTTATAGGCCCAATAATGTCAATTTTTGACTCAATAGTTTAAATATATATATATATATACATATATATATATATATATATATATATATATATATATATATATGTAGGAGAGGGATATAATCCCTACGTATACATAACTCTTAGTTGTGTACTTTGTAACACGTATTTACATATATGTAACCCTTGATTTTCATGGTTTTCATTTGTAAAATGATTTTCAAGGGATCCATCCTATATATATATATATATATATATATATATATATATATATATAGGAGAGGGATATAATCCCTACATATAGGTAACTCTTAGTTGTGTACTTTGTAACACGTATTTACATATATGTAACCGTTGATTTTTGTGGTTTTCATTTATAACATGGTTTTCAAGGGATCCATCATATATATATAGATTGTGTTCGCCCCCCATATAAACTAGTTCAAGCTCCGCCACTGATACATATCCTCCAAAGCAAGATCTTACATTTGCTGTTTCATTAAAAAATTATATGCTAGTCTATTGAACGAATAAAGTAGGTAAGAAAAAATAAAAAGCGCCATCAATAAGGTCACAAATCTGATGAAGCGGTACGATTTAACATTTTTTTAATTAACGAAGTAAGGTTAAATTTCTACTTTAAGTTATCAATCTTGTTAGCAAATTATTACTGTACATGTTAACCTTTTTCTTGAATGACAACTTTCAAAAAACAAGGTTAAACTAGAAAGTTGCTAGAGCAACAAGAACAAAACATTAGCTTCAAGTTAAACTCACATCAATTTTTTCATTTAATGGGAACACCTTTACACCTATTAGATACCCAAAGAAAAGCTAAGGATCTAATTTCCTCTTTTATACGATAAACCAAATATCTCCTACTTTTGAAAACAACTTCATTATGAAATTTCCAAATACACTACACTATTGATAAAATTATTGTCTGCACCACCTCCTTTTTAGCATCTTTATTGCAATCTCCTAAATGAATTTGAAGAAGTTCCTAGGTGGAGAAGACAAAAATAATAGGAATCTTACACCAATCAACAATGAATTTCCATAGCATGGTGGCCACGTAGCACGATGTGAACAAATGCATTGTAGACATCACCTTGTTACATAAAGGACATTAAGATCGACCCATCATGAGCACCCTCTGCACCAAAGCATCCATAATATGTAAGATGTGTAAATATGATCTCCAAGCAAAGATATTGACCTTGATCACTAGACCGCTCCATTTTATTATGAATCATGTATGGGTGCTTTTATTAAGCCTATATTAAAACTGCAATGATTTAATCGAGAAGAACCCATTTGGATCATGAACCCTCTTCCACCGACCGGGACCAATAACAAATGAAACAGAGGACAAAAGTACCCTAAGATTATCATATTCATCCTTTCTTCATATTTGTTTTGGACCCTAACCCAGTTCTGGTTGTAGCTAACTACCCCATCCAGTGAAGATATCCGAGATATAACCTTACAGCTTTTACTTGACTCCATTGTGAAGATGGAGGGGATATAAAGCATAAAGGTTGAGACATAACTGATGAATCAAGCCAAAATAAAGTCTTCTCCCTAGTGCCATTTATAACCTTAATAGACGAAGCAAGCATGATGTTTTTTAAATGAACTTTGGATCTTTTAGATGTCACACCAAGTATTTATCATGTTAGACCAACAAAAAGAAGAGCTTTTGGATGTTAAATGTATAGCATCAATGATTCTTCTCCAAAGACGACCATGTTCAGTTTTTTAATGCCACCATCGGTTGGCAAGTAAGCAAATATTGGCTTCACTTAAATGCCCAATACCAAGTTGCCCATCGTTTACTTCTTTTGTGACCGACTGTCACCCAACCCAACGAATCTTTTTGTTATTATTAACTCCTCCTCACAATAAGATTCTCCTCATCTTTTCTAGATCCTCTATCAAGGGCCTTGAAAAATGAAAAGAAATACAAAGGTAAACTACTCAAGACCAATTTAATAAGGATAAGTCTCCCACCCATTGATAGGTTAAACGATTTCCACAGAGAAAGTTTAGATTCAAAGATATCCACGCCGGTTTCCAGATTTTGACCTTACTAATGCGAGCACTGACTGAAAGGCCAAGGTAATTGAACAAAATTTCCTTAATATTATACCGAAGGAGTGCAACAACATTAACACTGAGCTCAATAAACCCAAGGAAATTACTTTTACTTAAGTTAACTTTCAATCTGGAGCAAAGGTAAAGCACCAGAGTATGCCATATAAGGGAGGGAGGCCATGGACATTTTCCTAAAAATATAACATCATCTATGAATATTAAATTAGAAAGGGAAGGACCATTATTGAGGGGGGGATACTATGAATGATAACCAAACTAGAGGCTTTGCTAATCATACAATTAAGAGTTTCCATGGTGATAAACAAGAAGGGAGTGAGTGGATCTCTCAACAAAGGAACCCTTAAACCCATATTCTCTATTTTCCAGGGAAGTTCATTTGGTTGAGAACCAAATCGATGAAGTCCTAACTATCGATGTTAAACGCCTTTTCAATATCAATCTTGGAAAAAATGCTTCCAGCTTGGCCTTCTTAATCCAAGCTACTTTTCATTCATTATAAGCACACCTTAATTATATTTCTAGCAGAAATGAAGGACATTTGTCAATCAAAGATCATGAAACCAATAACGTGTTTCAATTTATTTGCAAGAACCTTTGAGATTGTTGTGGAGATACATCCAATTAGGCTGATTGGCCTAAAGTATTAAAAGGATAAAGGTCAATCACTTTAGGAATTAAGTGTAAGAAACAGCATTCGCACCATCATTTAAATATGATAGGATGTCAAGGAAGTCTTGATGGAATAGGTCTCTGAAATACTTAAAGAATAAGAAGTTGAACCCATTAGGATAGGGGATTTATAACCTTCACAGTCCCAAATAATATCTTTTGGCTGATCCATGGTAAACAGAGACATAATGAGGAAGTATCTATCGCACCCCATAATGGCTGAATCATTGAGGCGGACGAAAGTGAATCAACTGTTTATAGTACATTGTATTAAAAAGTATTGAAATAATATTAAATAAAAATTTCATTAAATACAAATTTCATTAACATTAAATAGTCAAACATTGTATTATAAGTAAACATAAATCAAATAATACATAACAGATCTAACACCCTGATACTTTTGATAGACAAGAAAGAAATAATAAACGTGAATAAAAGGAGAAAATACAATTTAACCCAAGTTGAGGGGTTAAAAGTGTCAAAAGGACAAAAAGAATAAAAGTTGGTCCATAAAGGTGGTATGGCCGCCCATAATCTTCTGCACATTTCATTTCTTTCGGTTTTAGAGAGAGAAAGAGCAGAGAGTTCGGGTTTCTAGAGAGAAGAAGAAGAAGGATTCGAATTCGAGGTAAGAATTCGTTGTTTTAAGTATTCAAGACTGATTTTCAGTCTCGGGTTTGTGCTTACATGTGTTTGTATGTTCGGTTGTGTGTTTTTGGTGGATTTTTAGGTGTTGAGCTCATAGCAAATGGGTTTGAAGGAAGTCATACTCAAAATTGCATAAGGTGAGTTCTAGAACCCCCCTCTACATGTTTTAACTGATTTTGGGGCTAGAAATACATGTAAGTACATTTTTATAAAAATGGGTATGTTACCCGTATGTGTATGTATGAATGTGTATATGGGTGTGTGTAAGTTTGGGTTTGATTTATGGTTATGTTCATGTTATGATGCTTAGAATGTTAGTGATAAGCTTAGAACATGATGAACTGATGAATTGGGATTGATTATGATGATGTTAGGTCCCTTAAAAGATTAACATTTAGTCTTTTATTGTTTAGTGTCTGTTTTTGTATTTTATACTAGTGTAGGGACTTTTTGTGTAAATTTAGTTCCTTAGTTCTAGTATAAATAGCTTAGACGTAGTGTAGATAGTAAGTTTTTTGCATATGTTTTATGAGAACTGCTTTCTATCACTTATAATCGTCTTTGCAATCAATGGAATATGAATTTTGTTGATTTGTCTTGATTTGATTACACTTGATTGTATTTTGCTTTGAATTGTTCATATAATTGATACAGATTGCTCTAATTGATCCTATCAATTGGTATCAGAGCTTTCGGTTGCGTGTTTTTGAGGTTCTGTCGAAGATAGATACTTCAAAAATCCACTGAAATCTGTAATCAATTGACAATTCAAGTGAAATATTGTGAATCGAAGCTGTGTTTCATAATCAGAAACATGTTTTGAATCACAATTTGCAGTTTATCTCATAAAAATCAAGTGAATTAGTGGAAAAACAGTACGAATATGTGTTCTTGAGTGTTCGACCTAAAATCTCTGAAATTCATAGAAAGTTGTTGATAATCACTGAAATTGAGGTTATAGGATTGATTATCGGCATAATCTTGAACTAATTGCGAAATTTCAGCTCAATTCATCAACAATTGAAGGATTTTGAGATTTCTGAGTTCGTTACATTCATAAGAATCTGATGAATGTGCCGTATTAGGGATGAAAAACTGAAAATTGACTAAGTGATTGGTCGTTTGAGAACTGTTGAACTTTTCTCAACTGTTTCAGTCGTATCACCCTAGCCGTATAACCACTGTTGGTTAGACACATCACTACTGTTAGTAGTTTTACCTTAGCCGTATAACGACTGTTGGTCATTTCAGCTTAGCCGTATAACGACTGTTGGTCGTTTCAGCTTTGGTCGTATAACTACTGTTGGTAGTTTCAGCACTGTTGGATATTTTTCTAAGGCAATCCCTTAGACTCATCACAGTTGGTCTTATCACCACTGTTGAACTTTTTCACTGTTGGACATATTACAACTGTTGGACGTATCACTGCTGGTCGTATCATCACTGTTGGACGTTTGACCACTGTTTCGGACTTTTCAGCCTTAACACTTAGAAATTTTTCATAAAATTTCAAAAACCCAAAAATATTTTTTCTTTTCATTTCTTAATTCAAAATATTAGAAAATTATGGCTAAATCAGAAGATTCTGAGAATAGAGTTCCAAAACTTAAAAACAGAGCTGATTTTAAAAATTGGTCTCTAAGGCTAAAACATCATTTGAATTCCATAGACACTGATCTGTGGAAATCAATTGAAAAAGGTCCATACATTCCTGTGACTACTGATGGTCCAGACAGAGGATTTGTGTACTCTAAAGATTCACAAGAGCCTTATCCAGAAGATAATCTTCATGGTGATGACTTAAAGAAAGTAAAGAATGACATCAAAGCATATTCTCTCATGTGTAAAGGACTACCATTGGAAGTTCTTTCAAGGCTTGAAAACTATCAGACTGGATATACAATGTATAAAGCCTTGAAGATTATATGTGAAGGAGGGAAAGAAATTCAAGATCTGAAAAAACAGAAACTGAAAAGGCAATTGGAACTTTTTGAGCACATCTCAGGAGAAACAATAAACCAAATGATGAACAGGTTTGTGCAATTAACTACAGAGATGTCTACTTTGGGAATCAAGAATGATCTTGAGGACTTAAACAATAGACTTCTGAATGCACTACCATCTTCTTGGAAACAAACTGTCACTTTGTTGAAACATACTGAGAAGTTTCCAATGGATCTTGATCTGCTCATTGCTAAAATTGAATCTGTAGAAATTGATGAGAGCTCAAGAAATAATGATAGACATGCATCAACAACTCAGTATAAGTATGTTGCTTCACCAGCAAATACTGTTGAGAATGCATTCTTGGTCAAAGATCAATCTACTCCTAAAGATGAAGGTGATCTATTTGTGGGAGCAGGATTCTTCACAAGTACACCTGCTTACTCCACTCAACCACTACCACAACCACAATCTTCACCTAAAGCTCAAATGCCAAAACCTTCAACTGAGATGCCATCCTCCTCAAACTCTCCCAATCCAAGCAAAGTGAAAGATGTGATTAACATTCTTTTACAAGATGAAGAGTCAAAAACTGCTTTCACTGCATTCATGGCAAGCTTTCAAGCTTATCAAGGCAGTCATCTAACTCAAATGGAGCTAGTTCTACAGGATTTGTTTGAAATGGATCCAGATGATGTAGAAGAAATGGATCTTAATTGGCAGATGGTCATGATAGCTTACAGAACTCAAAAGCATGCTTACACTAACAGAAATTACAAACCCAGTGCAAACAAAACTGTTGGGTTTGATAAATCAAAATCAAGATGCTTTAACTGTAACAGTTATGGTCATTTTTCAAGAGAATGCAAAGCTCCAAGAAACCAAGGAGGAAATACTCAAGGCAGCTCAAATGGTCAAAAGTATCAGCAACAGGCAAACAAGACTTTTCAGAAGCCATACCAAAGTCTACCAATGCCAGAATCAAAAGAAGAGAAGAACAGTGAGGAAACTAAGAAGGCACTGGTTGTAAACATCAAAGATGGTTATGACTGGAGTGCATATGCAGAGCAATTTACTGCTGATCTCACTGCTAATCTGGCACTAGTTGCTGAAGTTGATGATGAAGACTGGTCAGAATTTAAAGATCCTAAATATGATGAATCAGATCAAGAAGAAGAGTATGATTGGAGTGACAAATCAGACCCAAAAGATACCTCTGAAGAAGTTGCTCTTATGGCTCAATCAGAACAACCAAAGGTTGTTAATTCTTCTGATACTGAATCTTCACACTCATATCCTGAAATACCAGCAGAAGTGAGAGAGAAAATGTGCACAAAAGCATGTTTTGAGCTAGTTGAACACTACAGAACATATTCATTTAAAATCTGTGACAAGCTCAAACAAGAAGAATCAAAACATAATAAGCTAAAATCAGATCACAAAATTGCTGATGAAAAGATCATGTCTCTTCAAGCATCATGGAACAAAACCATTAAAGAACTTGAACTTGTCAAACAACAACTTGAAGAGATGAACAAAACTCTTGAAAAAGAAAAATTGGCACATGCAGCAACTCAAATAGACTTAGCCAAAGTTAAAAGCTCAAAGAAAATTGTTGAGCAACTGGTGAATGGAAGGAATGAAAAAGACAAAACAGGTCTAGGATTCATACATGAACCTATGCCTGAATCTATCTCCAAAACATTACCTGATAATTTCAATACTCATGATCATTCACCAGAAAACAAAGCTAAACTGAAGGAATTTCAAGATCAAAAGAACATTCAAAAGAAAAATGTTGAAGTTTATGAAGAAACTGACTTAAACAAGATCAAAAATGGTCATCCAA
This sequence comes from Flaveria linearis, assembly GCA_024085815.1. Lineage (NCBI taxonomy): Eukaryota > Viridiplantae > Streptophyta > Magnoliopsida > Asterales > Asteraceae > Flaveria > Flaveria linearis. Next base: position 34,590,187 of record CM044003.1, on the reverse strand, counting down.
TCAAAGTTAAATCTTATGAACCTCAACAAAAACAAAAGAAGCTGTTCGTACCAAAAAGTGAAAATGTTATTGAACAAACTGAGCTAAAGAGTGAAAATTCTGATGTCAATAACAAACTAAAAGAAAATTATGAAGAGGTTAAATCAGATAACAATAATTCTGATGATGCTAGTTCTAATGAACTAACTGAAGTAAAAGAATGTCAAAAGGAATCTTCTCAAGATTCAACCAAACTTCAAAGCAAGAAAACTTCATCGAGATTGAGAAATCAAAGACGAAGAAAAGCTGCAAAAGCAAAGAAAACTGAATCAACAAATCAGTCAAAGAACAATACTCAAATTAAACCTGTGAAATTTGTGTCTGCTGGAACTTTTGACTTGAACACAAACACAAAAATAACAAATACACCTAAGATCAAATCTAACTCTGATCTGAGAACAAGTTCAGATCATAAGTCTTCCGCTATGTATAAAAGATTTGAATCAAAGGAGTCAAAGAACACTGTTCAAGTTCAAAAGAAAAATCCCAAAGATCAAAAGACAAATTTTACTCCAATTAAACAACAAATTAAATTGCCTAACCCAAAATTCAAACAAGAATCAAATGTTGCTTCAACATCAAGGGTTAATAAAATGTTGTTTAAACATTCTGAAAAGTATTGTGATATCTGTGACATGTACAATCATGACATTTCTGAATGTTACTTTAACAAGTATTGCTACATATGTGATATGACAAATCACACCACAGCTGAATGTTATTTTAACAAATACTGTGCTTTGTGTGATGAAAGAAATCACAATACCAATGATTGTTACTTCAGGAAGAACTCTACAAGGAAGGAATTTAATAATCAAGGTTTTGTAAATCCACAATTTATAAGAAATCAGAATATTGGATTTAAATTTTCACAACAACAATCTTCCTTGGGTTTGAGATCTTTCAGAAGAAACAATTCAGAATTTGTCAAATCACAGCAATATCACCAAGAAAAGTTTATTCCTCGATCTGTGAGAATAAACCAAGGAACATTCTCAAATGATTCATACAAGAGTTCAAGATTTCTTAATAATGCTTTGAAATCAAAATCTCAAAGAGATAATCAGTTGGTTTCTCAAAAAGAATTTGAACAAGTTAAAATTCAAAAGAAACCAGATGTCAACAAACTTCATTTTAAACAATTTACAATTGTTGACAAGTTTGGCAAGCCCAAGACCATCTCGGCTTGGGTTACTAACTTACCTTAAATCTTTGTGAATGCATGTACGCCCACGGAGACCAATCAACTCATGGTATGTTGACAGTGGGTGTAGCCGGCATATGACAGGCAATCAAGCCTTATTGCAAGACTTTAAGTTAAAGAACGGTACTCATGTTGCTTTTGGAGGAGATGCAGGTGGAAAGATAACAGGAGAGGGAACAGTGTCAAATGGGATTATCAGTTTTGATAAAGTCAACTTCTGTTCACAGTTGAACTTTAATCTTCTAAGTGTATCCCAGATTTGTGACAAATCTTACTCTATTCTTTTTGATGACTCTCACTGTTATGTCTTGAAACCAGGTTTTCAGATTAGCAATGACTGGGTGATAGTTAAAGCTGCTAGAGACAGAGATGTATACAAATTGGATATGTCTCAAGTGGATCCTGCAACAGAAACTACCTGCCTGATTGCTAAAGCTTCAAATGATGAAAGCCAGCTTTGGCATAGACGTCTTGGTCATTCCAACTTCAAAAACATGAACAAGCTTGTAGCAGGAAATCATGTTATTGGACTTCCTTCCAAGAAGTTTTCAACAACTGATCATTGCTCAGCATGTTTGAAGGGAAAACAACATAGAGCGTCTTATAAGTCCAAACTAATAAACTCAAACACCAAACCACTCCAGATGTTACATATGGACCTTTTTGGACCAACTAATGTTAGGAGTATTGGTAGAAAATCTTATTGTTTAGTCATCATAGATGATTATACAAGATTTTCATGGGTTTTCTTTCTTCAAGCTAAATCTGAAACTGCAGATCTTCTAAAAGAATTTATTAACAAAGTTGAAAATCAACTTGATCAAAAAGTAAAAATAATAAGAAGTGATAATGGAACTGAATTTAAAAATGCTAACATTGATTTGTTTTGTGCAGAAAAAGGGATAGTTCATCAGTTCAGTGCTCCCAGAACTCCACAACAAAATGGAGTTGCTGAAAGGAAGAACAGAACTTTGATTGAAGCTGCCCGTTCTATGTTAGCAGATGCTAAACTTCCAATCACTTTCTGGGACGAAGCAATATCCACAGCATGTTTTATTCAGAACAGAATCTTGCTTATTAAAGATAAAAAGAAAACTCCATATGAGTTGATGTTTGACAGGAAACCAAACATAAATTTTTTAAAATCATTTGGTTGTCCAGTTATGATTCTTAACTCAAGTGATCATTTAGGAAAATTTGAAGAAAAAGCTGATAATGGATTTTTTGTTGGATATTCATCTGTTTCAAAAGCCTATCGAGTGTATAACTCTAGGACAAACACAATTAATGAAACATTCAACGTTAAATTTTTGGAAAACTCTTTTCCATCAGTTTCAAATGGTCCTGCATGGTTATTTGATTTGGATTCTTTGTCAAACTCATTTCAGTCTAACTTGTTTAATCAATCTGATGATTTTTCAGGTAAGAAGAACTCAAGAGGAGATCTAGGATCTTTCAGTGATGATTCAGATTCTGATGATTCAGATGATGCTCGTCCAGATTATCCATTTTTTTCATTTGTCAAGGATTAAACAATTCATTTCCATGACAATGTTCCTGATTCTCCAGCTTCAGATCATTCTGTTTCAGCTGCTCAAGAAGAATCACAATCTATTCCTAATGATGGTACAGAAATTGGACATCCTGAGTCTGGCACATCTTCTATCTCTGGAGATGCAATTGATCATAGTAACTTTGATTACTTTCTCAATTCACCGACTCAAGTACCAAATTTCACACCACATTCTTCTACCTTATCGCAACAGCTCTCCAATCTGAACCAAACAAATCTTGATGTTACTGTTCAAGGAAATGAGATTCCAATATCTCGTATCCACCGGAACCATCCAACATCACAGATTATTGGTCCTCTGAATGAAAGAACTACTAGGAGTAAATCTGAACATGCAAATGTTTGTTTATACTCATGTTTCCTTTCTCATACTGTTCCTAAAAATGTCACCGAGGCATTACAGGACAATGGTTGGATTGAAGCTATGCAGGAGGAACTTCTACAATTTCGAAAACAAGAAGTGTGGAAGTTGGTGGAATTACCTGAAGGAGAAAATGCCATAGGTACCAAATGGTTGTTCAGAAATAAAACTGATGATCATGGCATTGTAATCAGAAATAAAGCAAGACTTGTTGCACAAGGATACACACAGGAAGAAGGAATTGACTATGATGAAGTATTTGCTCCAGTTGCAAGACTCGAATCTATTCGTGTTTTCCTGGCTTATGCATCATTCATGAAATTCAAGGTGTATCAAATGGACGTAAAAGGTGCATTTCTGTATGGTCCAATCACTGATGATGTGTATGTCAAACAACCTCCGGGCTTTGAGGATGCAGAATTTCCACATCGTGTGTATAAGCTTAGCAAAGCTTTATATGGACTACATCAAGCTCCTAGAATTTGGTATGAAACATTATCTCAACACTTGATTCAACATGGATATACACGAGGGAAAATCGATCCAACTTTATTCATAAAGAAGGATAATGATGATCTCTTATGTGTGCAAGTGTATGTAGATGATATCATATTTGGTTCTACCAGTCCAACTTTGTGCAAAGAATTTGAAGAAATCATGAAATCTCGGTTTCAAATGAGTTCTATGGGAGAAATCAATTTCTTTCTTGGATTGCAAGTTCAACAATCTGCAGATGGTATTTTTATTAATCAAGAGAAATTCGTTGATAAACTCTTGAAGAAATTTAAACTGCATGATTGTCAATCCATAAGAACTCCAGCTGACGTAAACACCAAGATTGAACCTGATCCTAAAGGAAAATCAATAGACCAAACATTATACAGATCTATGATTGGTTCTTTGATGTACCTTACTGCATCAAGGCCAGACATAATGTATGCTGTTTGTGTCTGTGCAAGGTATCAATCAGACCCGAAAGAATCTCACTTAATTGCTGTCAAAAGAATATTCAGGTATCTCAAAGGTAAACCAGCCTTAGGGCTTTGGTATCCTTACGAGGGTAATTTTGAGTTACATGGATATACAGATAGTGATTATGGTGGATGTTGTCAAGATAGAAAATCTACAACGGGTGGTTGTCAGTTTCTTGGACCCAGATTAGTTTCATGGCAATGTAAGAAACAAACAAATGTTTCTGTCACAACTGCAGAAGCTGAGTACATAGCTGCATCAGCAGGATGTTCTCAAATCCTTTGGTTGCAAAACCAACTGCTAGATTATGGGTTCAATTTTCTTAAAACACCCATTTACATTGATAACACTGCTGCTATGTTCATTACAGCTAATCCAGTTCAACACTCAAAAACAAAACATATCGAAATTCGATATCATTTTCTAAGAGATAATTCTGAAAAAGGTTTAATCATTTTGATTCAAATAGCAACTGAAAAACAGTTGGCAGACCTATTTACTAAAGCTTTTCTACCAGGAAGGTTTGAGTACTTAGTGGAGTCAATTGGCCTTATTAACCATGTGTAAACCTGGTTACAAATTTGAATCTTTTCATGATCAAATACTCCTTTGGAACATGATCAAATACTTTCCTAAATCTGAAAATTTTCATAAGGATAACTTTTCATAGTTATTTGCCTGATTGTTTGTGTGTGTGTGCTTTCTTTTATAGAAAAACAAATACAACAGTAGAAAACCCCAAAATCAAATAGAAAAATATAAATCAAAAATCCAAAAATAGAGTGCTTTTCATTTTTCATTCTTTATTTTAGGAGTGAATCTGTTTTTGCCTTCCGTGAGAAATGATAGTACATTAGTAAGATCAGTTACATACTTCACTCGCTAATAAAGTCTGACATGATCAGGAATTGTTGTGTAGACACTATCATGCTAGTATACTAAACAAGTAAATTCTTGTGATTACCCACATTCTTATGCTTGTTTGTGTATTCATCTAAGTACATTTGAGTGTATTAGCTTCTCAGATTGACTGCTTGTTAAGCTACTCCTGCTCACACCTAATGGTAATGTGACTAATCATGAGATCTGTTACAAGCATCATTTACTTCTCTGTTATGAGTCATCATAGACCTGAAGTACCGAGATATCCTCTGTTGTAAGTCATTACAGACCTGGATATTCTCACTTGATGCAAAAGATGCCAATGTGCACAACCCATTCAAAAGGATGGTTAGAGTTGATCAAATGGTTATCCATGATCATTCTCTATTAAATTAAGTAACATGAACTCTGATTATGCATATTTGTTAGGTAATAAGTTGAGAATAAGTGCTTTCTTGCATGTCTTGATGATGGTTGATCCTCTTTGTCTTGGTATGAGTCACATCTTGTCATACACCTCTACCATACTCATCCAAGAATTGAAAAAGTAAGTGAGCTGATAGTTTATGTCAAAAACACTCATTTGCTGTCCTTAGATCTTGTGTCTCCTTTGCTGTGATAATCACTGACCTGGAACACACTTGATCAGGATTTAATCATTGTCTATGACTATCCACATCATTTTTTATTTTAATGTCTGATCTTATCTAATATGATCTCACTGCAATTAAAGATTCTAGTGTAAATATTAGATTTTTATTCTGCTTTAATTTTGATTTTATGCATGTTTTCTTGTGTGCAGGCAATATAACAAAGTTAAGTCTGATATTCTTATGATCTATTAATAAACTTCTAAGTTTTGTGAAACTTAAAAGTTTAGGGGGAGTAATAATCCAGTAAGAATATTCTCAGAAAATCAAAATGAAAATGATCATGATTGAATTGAACGGATGATGCTTTAATTTCAAAGTATGTGTGTGTTTATCACATGATAAAATGATCTCATACTTTTTAGCAAGGAAAAGCTTCTTTGAAAAGTTTAAATCAAGACAGATGTTGAAATATTTGGTTGTTCATTTTGAAACTAAGATGAAGGGTCAAACTTGTAAAAAGTTCAAATTGAAGGGTCAAAAGTGTAAATTTTGAAACTTTGAGGGTCAAAAGTGTAAATTTTGAAACTTTGAGGGTCAAAAGTGTAAATTTTGAAACTTTGAGGGTTAAAATGTAAAAATATGCAATATTGTTTGAATATTAGTATGAAATATTACTAAATTGTTTAAACAGTGTGCAGGTGGAAGATTTGAAAATTCCAAGTGAATGTGGACATTTCAGATTTATTATACGACTAATAGTGCTAATGCTACTGAAAAATTGCTTATGCTACTGAAACAGTGCTCATGCTACTGGAACAGTTCTTATGCGACTAACAGTGCTTATGCGACTAACAGTTCTCATAAGTCTGAAACAGTTCTCATACGACTAGACTAATGTGTCTAACAGTGCTAATACGACTGTTGTACAGTGTTCATATGTCTAGATACTTGGTGAAATTTTTGACCTAATGAGTCTGAATGATCCTAAAACGACCAACAGTACTCATGAGTCTAAAATTTTTATACTTAGTATAAATAGAACACTTGTGATATTCATTTCATTCTAAATTCAAAAACCCTCACAAAACCCTCTGAACTCTCGAACTTTCGACTTTCTTCGAACAAAAACCCTTATTCATTGATTGTATTCTCTTCGAACAAAAATTCCGATTGTTGATAGTATTATTGTGATCGTGAATGTAAGTGAATGAATCATAGTCATCTGAGTTCATTTAAAAATGAAACATTTTTATGGTCGTTCGATCCCTGTGGGTCGTATGAACCCTAACACTTGAAACATCACAGAGTTCTTCAAATCGAGAGAAAAATGAGAAAAATTGATGATTGATTCTTGTTCATCTGATGATTTCGATCATTATATTAGGTTAATCTTGTGATAATCTGATATTTGATTGAATTTTTGGTTCAGGGTCTTCGATGAACAGTCTCGGGGATGATGAACTGTTGAAGAAGATGAACAGTTTCACAATTTTCAAAATAAAATAAAACAAAATTCAAAATAAAATCAAACCTGATAAAAATCATCATCTCAGGAATTTAAGAGTTTAATAACGTGATATAAGATTTCATAAACAGAAGTGTTAAAATGTTAATCAAAATCAAGCTTGAAAAATTCATCTTTTATCAAGATTAAGTGTTTACACTTAAAATTAAAATTCAAGATTGTTTTTAAAATTCAAATTAAATTTAACACATCAGTTTATAATTTCTTAAATCATCATAAATTTAAACTCACAATTGATCATTTGATTCAAAATACACATTATCTAACATCATTGTTCTTAAATTTTGCAGATGGCAGAACTGAAGTTTGTACCTAAGCATAATATTGTTGCATTTTTGGATGATGAAGCTCAAGATGCCTTTTCTTATGAAGAAATGATCAGATTTCTTCTAAGAACCAAATATGTTTATGCTATGTGTTACCAAACTGTCATCTATGACAGACTTATTAGACAGTTTTGGAACACTGCTCGGGTTGAAGTAGAGAATGGAAGAAAATTTGTAAGGGGCTTTATAACCAGAGATAGAATGATAGAAGTATCTGAAGATTCTATCAGAAATGTTCTGAGATTGGGTGAAAATGATCCTGAAGATAGATGTGAATTTTCTTTTGAAGAATGCAGAGAAAGTTTTATGGCTATGGGTCATCCTGATCAGTTTCCTAAGAAACAATTCTTTAGAGCAAGAGTATATAATCACTGGAAGCTTCTGTGTTACATCTTTCAACACTGTTTGTCCAAGAGGAGTGCTGGTTGGAACTCATTTCCTGTGGACATAGCTTCACCTATTGTTGCTTTAGCTACAAACAGAAGATTCAATATGTCAAAATGGATACTGAATGGATTTGCCTTTAATTTGGAAAAAGGAACAAGGCATAAATACTTAATGTATCCAAGATTTCTCCAAATGATTATTAATGAGGAATATCCTGACATTCATGTGTATGGTGTTGGTGGAGATCGATTGGAGATGGAAAATATGTCTGAAATGACATATAAGAAGTTATCAATGATAATCGGTGCTCAAAATGTACCTATGTTTGACTACATGTTAAATGTAGCAAATGATGAGGTTGACATTACTGTGGAGCATTATCATTTGATAGAGGGAGAACCAATTGATCCTGCTGATCTGATAGATGAATTTCCTTTGGATGAAGATGATCAAGATGATGAAGATGATCAAGATGATGATAATGATGATCAAGATGATGAAGATGATCAAGATGATGATAATGATGATGATGGTGATAAAGCTGAAACTCACCAGGATATAATTCATGAATCACCAAGTTCTGAGCATGAAACTGAAGCTCAAAATGAAGATGAAGAAATAATTGGTGATGAAGTTCATGAAGAGGAAAGTGAGCATGAAGCAGTTGATGATGTAGATGCTTTCATCATTGATGAAACTGCTCATGAAGAAATACATGAAGAAGAACAAGCTCACTTTGAGAATGAACAAGAAATGAATGTTGATGATCAAATTTTTGATTATGAGTTTATTGAGACATTTCAAATTCATCAAGATATACCTGTTTCTAAAACTGATGTAGCAGTTCAAACTGAAGAAATTCTTGATGTTGATGAACTCGAAAGATTAAAAGCTGAAAATGAAGCAAAAGAAAAACAAATTGAAGAACTAAAAGCAGAGCTTGACTTGTTGAAGAAAGCTAATGAAAAATTGAAAGAAGATGGTTTGTCAAAAGATGAAAAGATTGTTGGGTATGCAAAAGATAAAGAAGATGTTATAAAGAACTTTGAAGTTATGATCAAAGATTATGATTTGCTGGAAGAAAAATTCAAGAATCTGTCTGAAGAAAATGAAAGATTGAAGATAGAAGATTCAAGGAGAAAAGAAAAAGTCAAAGAATGCTGAGAAGAAATGAAGACAAAGTCAAGATCAAGACAAAAGAAGAAAAAGAAAAGGATGGAGCTGAACAGAAGACTGAAGACAATGTCAATCTTAGGGGGAGTATTGTTAGGTCCCTTAAAAGATTAACATTTAGTCTTTTATTGTTTAGTGTCTGTTTTTGTATTTTATACTAGTGTAGGGACTTTTTGTGTAAATTTAGTTCCTTAGTTCTAGTATAAATAGCTTAGACGTAGTGTAGATAGTAAGTTTTTTGCATATGTTTTATGAGAACTGCTTTCTATCACTTGTAATCGTCTTTGCAATCAATGGAATATGAATTTTGTTGATTTGTCTTGATTTGATTACACTTGATTGTATTTTGCTTTGAATTGTTCATATAATTGATACAGATTGCTCTAATTGATCCTATCAGATGATTGATAGTATGAGTAGGCTGCCATGCGCCTAAATAGTGGCCCATGCGCCCAACGGTCAAAATTGCTTAAGTGACCCTGATGCATGTGAAAGTATATATTTTTTTGATAAAGAATTATTCGCACAGATTCAGTTTTAAATGGTTGTTACTACTACTAACTACACACACAAAAGGCAAGTGCACCTATCGTGAGGTAATATAGTGATGGTAAGAACCGAGTATCAATCCGTGGACACACTAAGACTACTCAACAATCCTTATAATTAACTATCAATTTTTGTTTAAGAGAATGATAAGTTGCATTGATGTAAATTAAGGTTTCTTTAGGGTTTTAAACTAACAATAAAAATAAGAAATAAAGTAAAACAAGTTGAAACTTTTGGATTTAAGATCTGGGGATAAAGGTTATCATCCTAACTTGGATTACACTTATGTAACTGTGATGAAGTGGTGGTGTGATTAAAGATATTGAATAAAGTAATTGTGTTAACGTTTATAAAGATGAGCTGGCGCGATTTCTCATCTATCCGCTCTGTAATGACCAGGACCAACACAGGTTGAGATTTACTGCTTAGGTCAAGGCCCTAGTGATGCAGGTAAATCTTTTGTGTCCTTTTTAACATACGATTTCTGAAAACATAACTTAATGTAAGAAGAGAGTTGATCAATTTCTATTCTAACATACCATTAATTTTAGAAAACCATAACAATTACTGTACATTTCTCAGACTAATAAAAGGGAACCCGTAAATGATTAGAAAGTTAAGGTCTTATGATTTCTAATAACCATCTCTAGTTAATTAGCCATAGTTGTTATGAATAAAAGTTGATCATACGTTTTTCAACCGTGTATGACAATCACAATTACAAACCATAAACTTATAACCCCCCGTTCAAATGTAGGTGCTACCCATTAAAAGTTTTCCCAAGACCACCATAACGTTAACACAATATTTATCACACCATTAATTCATCACAAATTACATAAGTTTCATCCAAGTAGGATGATAATAGGAGTGTAGCTCATAATGAGCTGTAATATAACAAACAACATAGAAGATAGATATGGATTCATTGATAAATAGAACAATCAAACCAATGATCCACAATGGATGGTGTTTAGACAATCCCGAGCCTATTCCAAGTGTTGTATGCACCTCCCGAGCCTCCAAATGATCTTCAAGACTTGATTCCCGAGACAATTCTGCAGAGTATCACTTCCACCAAAAGCTTGCAAAATGATGAACTTGGGCTTCTATTTATAGGCTTCCCGGAGTGTTTAAGCACGGCCCCGTGTTAGTACAATGCTTACGAAAATTGGTCGGATCGTACGCACAGGAGTTGTCGGGCACGACCCCGTGACAAATGGGGCACGACCCCGTGAAAGGGGGTATCACGTCCCCGTGTTGATATGGGGCACGGCCCCGTGACTACTTTTGGGGAACGGTACTTTTGTCCTGTCAGATGTCCAATCACGGGGGTGTGCCAAATTAACACGGGGGTGTGTTTCAGGCAAGGCATGGGGGCGTGCTTAATGAGGCACGACCCCATGCTTGGAGCTCTAAGCTTGAATTTCTTCAATTTCTCGTCCATTATGCTCCTTTTGTCCATCTTGCCCTTCACAACACCTGAAAACACAATTGAATGATTTTAAGTACATAATCATCATATTTCAGGAGAAATCAAGGAATAAATGATGTGCTTTTGATAGTGTTTTTATGTATAATTTGGAGCACATCAAATATCCCCACACTTAAACTTTGCTTGTCCTCAAGCAAATCACTTAAAATGACAACTCCACCAAAAACCAAATAAAACAAAAGATAAATATGTCTTTCGGGAAATATGCAAGTAAAAATTATTTCATCCAAATGCAAACATTTTAAGCATGTATAGAATGATATCCTAGCAAGCAATGGGATTGTTAGTAAAGATTATAACCATGCAAAAATCCACACTGCTCACAAAACACACTCACGCTAGGCTGAATATATGGAGCCATACATCACGACCCCGTGAAAGGGGGTATCACGTCCCCGTGTTAATATGGGGCACGGCCCCGTGACTACTTTTGGGGAACGATACTTTTGTCCTGTCAGATGTCCAATCACGGGGGTGTGCCAAATTAGCACGGGGGTGTGTTTCAGGCAAGGCATGGGGGCGTGCTTAATGAGGCACGACCCCATGCTTGGAGCTCTAAGCTTGAATTTCTTCAATTTCTCGTCCATTATGCTCCTTTTGTCCATCTTGCCCTTCACAACACCTGAAAACACAATTGAATGATTTTAAGTACATAATCATCATATTTCGGGAGAAATCAAGGAATAAATGATACGCTTTTGATAGTGTTTTTATGTATAATTTGGAGCACATCAAATATCCCCACACTTAAACTTTGCTTGTCCTCAAGCAAATCACTTAAAATGACAACTCCACCAAAAACCAAATAAAACAAAAGATAAATATGTCTTTCGGGAAATATGCAAGTAAAAATTATTTCATCCAAATGCAAACATTTTAAGCATGTATAGAATGATATCCTAGCAAGCAATGGGATTGTTAGTAAAGATTATAACCATGCAAAAATCCACACTCCTCACAAAACACACTCACGCTCGGCTGAATATATGGAGCCATACATAAGATGAAGTATGACTAATACGCTCAATTGCCTAGCATGAATACATGTGGAATCATAAGCTTGCTAAGGGATCAATTCTCCACCTACTTAGATATTTACCTGCATAAATCATTAGGTCTTTGATGGGTTGTAACTTGGCTCGGGCTCGGGTGTGGAATGTTTGGAAAAAGTGGCTAAATGCTAAAGACGACGGTCTTGGTTTATTTTTCTAACATAAACTACAAGGAAAGCAGTAAAAAGTTCCCTATACAATACTTCAAGCTAGAAGGGATATGCTAACTTGAGGACTCGTTTAAGGTCAGATATTCAAGACCATATTTTGCTTTTAGAAACCTTACTTCATCCTTTACCCGAAGATACACAAAACTATCCTTTCGTAAGGATCGTTCGGCTAGAAGCCTAATAGCACCCAATCGGATCAGTTCTGTGTATTCGTATTGGGACTCAGTTTGGTTCTTTTTGCATTTTCCATCGTGTGACCAATTTCCACAATTCGGGCATCTTTCGTATCTTTTTGCCCGTCTCTTTATGGCGCTCTTTGAAATTCCATAAAATGGCGGAACTTATTCCTTTTTTCGCAATTTCTTTCTTGCATCATACGTGAGGTTGTAAATTTGTTCGCGGATTTCCGGGGGAAGTCCCGATTTTGCGTGATGAAGGCAACAAAGTAAATTAAAATCAAAAGAATGCATTCCAGTTCTTTTAGGTCTGCCGGTAAAAGACCAAATTTTTCTTTCTTTTTCTCTTTTCCTCTTTTTTCTTTTCTTTTTTTTTTATAAACCAAAATCATGTCTTTAACGAAAAATTGGTTTTGTTGAAGGCTTTTTAGTTGAGTGACTTGGTGATTCGGGTGATAAAAATAAAATGATTAAGCTCAACGGGGCTAACTAGGGTTGACGTTCGGGTAGGGAAGATTAAAAGAAAATGGTTGGGGCTTGAATGGTTAAGGGTTTCCTAATGCCTAACTCATTTTTATGCAAAAAATACTAACTAAGGTCTTGAAATGTATACCCAAAGCAAGTTCTAATCACACGTATCATGAGGTACTCTCAATTGAATCCAGAATGAAAGTAAAATTGCAAAGGTTTGCAAAAGCTGTTTAAGGCTCAAAAATAAACTCACAAATGGATGGAATTGGGTAAAAGTGTTTCATTTTGTATGATTACATATGTTTACTTGATTATTGCTTTTAAGGATATCACAAAAAAATATTTTCAACTTTTATTTAGATTTCTCTTATTTACTTATTTATTTCCCGAAAACGTATATTTATAATTTGGCTTATCAAAAATTGTTTAAATTTTTGGCTTCGTGTCACAAAAATTAATGGTTAAGTGATTTGTTAAAAATTTTCAATTTGGACCTGTTTTTAGCAAAGTATTAAGTATGTGTCTCGATTAATCCCATCCCCACACTTAAAATTCACATTGTCCCCAATGTGATAGATAAATTAAAACAAGGAATGGAAACGAGATACTCCCCAAAATATGATGAAGTCGACTTTTGCCTTTGCTTGCGAGAGCCATCGGGATCACCTGAAATATCGTCCATTTATTGAAAACATTAAAATCCTAAACACATAAAATAAAAAGAAAATGACATAACGTAAAGGATAGATTGGCATAAAACGACTGTGCCCGGCCCCTGAAAGTGATGTGGATTTTCAAGGGTTTTGTGGTGGGATATCCCCCCACTCATGATACATTCGGTTTCTGATGTACGTGACATCATTGCTCAGGTCGTCCACTCGAGAGTTCAGATTTTCGACGCGGTTGAAAGCTTGTTGCGCGTATTCGAATGATCTCCTTGCATGGTCACTGGTGGTCTAGATTGCTTCATAAAGGTCTAACATGGTTGGAAATTCTCCGGCGTGTGAGCTGGAGGCCCCGGCGTCTTCATGATGTGTTGGTATATCAAGGTCCATGATAATCTCCTCGGGATCTGCCGGATCCCAGATTTGTCCCTTCCTATCCATGAATCTCGGTTGTCCATTTGGTAAGGTTGAGATCATGTACATGCTTGTGCAAATGCTTAAGTCCAACAACCCTGGCATTACTCCTTTGGTTCCCCCCGTGTTACACCCATAACTCTCGTATAAGTTCAGGATCCAGCTTCCTCCAAACATTGGTGTCGGGGCACCTGCAGTTGCATTCCTGGCAAACAAGTTACAAAACAAATACCCAATGTTGCATGGCAAATGATTAGTCATACAGTATAAGATAAACAAGTCTCTCAAACTAACAATTCCCTCGCTTTGGCCACGAGCTGTTATCGAATGGCTAAGCAACTGATGTATGTATCGTAGCAACGGGTCCCGAATCTGACTACTCTTGGTTTTACTTGAGTTGAATGCCCCTGTTCCAATCTTCTCCCAAAATGCCTTTCTCATGGCGCCGCTTTCTGCGTCCCTACTTTCCTCATCTGGGAATGTATGATAAGCTGGCATTCCTGAGATTGCTTCCTCCTCCATTTCCTGTTCTGTATATATTCCCAGGTAGACACCAAACAAAGCCATTGTTTTTTTTTGCCAATGTCCACCCAGCCTGAATGTAACTGCTTCCTCATCCCAGGAGTCTGAATCTAAAAGATGCTAAAAATACAAGAGTTAGTTCATAAATGGAAGGCCTGTTTTGTGAAAACAACCACTTCCACTGAATACTCAATAAATTGTTGTATCTTTCGAGTTGTCCGACAGCCGTTAAGGTTTCTTCATCGGCTTGCAAATGCGACCTTTCAGCCCTTTGCAAGAGCCTTTGCAATCGATCACGACACCATCTTTCACGGTTTCCACCAAATTGTAAGTATGGATGTGTGACATCCGGTAATTTTCCGTTACCAAACTCCGTTAGTTCCGTTAAGTTTTGCATACACGTGTCGTAAGCACACACTAGTTGTCATTTGACGTTGGTGACTTAAAAATAATTAATAATGTTAATTTAATAATAATCTAGTTGAAAAGATGATTATTATGTTATGTTTATGTTTTTACGCGATTTAAAGACTATTTGAGAATTTTATCTCGTAACGCGGAAACGCGCGTGTTAATTCGTATGTTGCGTGTTTTATAAAGATAAAAATATATAATGGTTATTACTAGTTTATATATTTGTTAGATGGTTAAAAATACTTTTAAAAGAAGTTAAAAGCTGAATTTTTTATAAAATGCAAGAGAAAAGGGTAAAGGTGTAAATATGGTTAATTAAATTAGACAAAACACAAACCCTAGCCCCCACTTCCTCCAATTCACGACCTGCAGCCCCCCTTACCCTCAAACCTGCAAATTTCGACCAAGAAGCAAGGATTAGAAGCTGTTTGTGATCGATTTCAAGCCCTATAACAAGATAGGAACATCAATTGCAAGATAATACACGTTTAAAGGTTAGAACTTTACAAGTTTGGTGGTGTTTTTGTTAGGGCCGAAGCCTATGCTGCGAATTGGGTATTATGGGGCTGAAAATTTGATGTTTTGTTGATGTTTGTATGTTAGTTGGATTGATTACATGTCGTTTAACGTTGATTATGCACGAATTGTATGTTTTTAGTGGATTGATCATGAACTTTGGTGGTTATGAACCCTAATTCGAAATTGATGATTATAACATGGAACTGATGATTGTTTGATGTTGTTAGGAAGTTAATTAGGTTGTATGAATGCTAGAAAACATGGATTTTACAAGAAATTGGTGAATTGAAGGATTTGTTCATAGGTTACTAATAATAGTAACTTTATCTTGTATGTAATGTTGAATTGTTAATGTGTTGATGTTATAGATGTGTTTATGATGATAATTGGATGTTGGATTGTTGCTATGAACATTGGTAATTCAAGATTACATGCTAGAACCCATACATTACTAAAGATAGTAACTTTTTGAGTATGAAATTTATGAATCATGTTAGTTAGGTGTTGTAGATCATGTCTAGGTATGATATGAACTTGATATGGTATATTATTGATGAATGCATGTATACATTGGGTGTATAATGGATTTTGGGTATTACTTTCCCAAAAGGGAAACTTTATTGTGCATGAACTTTGGATATTGGAAATTTGACTTGTTCATGGTTTTAGGGTCATGCTAGAATGATTGTTATGAATGTCTAAAGTGGTAGAATCTGTTAATTGGGTTGTATGGAATGTTTATTTGGTTATTAGGTGATTATTGCACTTTGATGGTCATGTATGGTTTGGTATGTTGATTAGTAACTAGGACATCATGTTTGGGACTGGAATGGATCATACTAATGTATGTTGCATGTATTAGGCATCTTGTATGTGTTGTGAATAGTATGTATGACTTTTTGGTAAATTATCTGTTTTGACCCATATATGCTAAAGCATATAGGTCATGTAAGTAGGTTATGCATGATCTAACCTGCTATATGATACACTAGTTATGTTATGAACCCACAGAGTATGCTAGATGCTAAGGATTTATACAACTTGTGTGATATGTGCATAGTATGATGATTTAAGTAATGTATTGGGAATGTAGCATCAAATGTGATTCATTGGAATGCTAAACATGTATGTTGTATGCTTATGTGTGTTTAAATGGCTTACAACACATAATGTCACCAACGGGTCAAACGGGTCAACTAGGTCACATGTATGTTGTTTTTTATAGAACCTTGAGTTCTTTGTTTGTAGAACACTTAAGGTTTCTCTTGGGATTTCTGTGTACATGTACTTATGTACTTGTGTGTTCTAGGTAACCTTTGAAGGTTGTCTTTCCACTCGTTCTTGTCAAGTTAAGCCTTAGGTATCTAACACGCGTATCAGGTGAGTTCATGCCCCTCTGTTTTATTAAATCTCTTTTGGGGGAGATAGCATACTGGTAAATTTTACAACGCTTTATATATTTAAGATGTGTATGATATTAATATAGTGCTGTTCATTATGATAAAGTCCTCACACTTTCGAATTGTTAATATTGGATAGCGGGGAAACTTGGGTAGTACTACTGGGTCTGACGAGCCCCACCTATGTGACTCGAGGTCAACCGGGTGCAATTTGTCCTATGATTATTCATCACGATATGGTGAAGTCGTGACGGGAGGCAAACATAACACAGTCAGCTTCAATGTCAAAATCACTATGTATTAATATCGTTTGTTAATGGACTAGCTAGCTATTACAATGCACATGCTTAATTATACGCTATTGATAAACTGTTATGTTTATACACAATTGATAAACTGTTATGTTTATGCGCAAACTCTTGAACTCACCAACCATGTGTTGACTTTTTAGTATGCTATTCTCAGGTCATTAAGCTGGATTGCTGATAGGAGCACTTCACGAGTCAGCATGCATTTTTTTTAGAGATTTATAACTACCCGTCTTTTATTTATGGTTTAAACTACTTGGTTGGCACTTGTTTTGCCATATGGTACTTTCACATGTTTTGGGATTGTTTTATTTACTTTACGCTTCCGCATGTCTTTTAAAGTTTAAACTCTGGTTGGTTTACATTAGACGTAGCATATAGAGTCGTTCCGAGTAACTATTGACTGTGATCCTGGTTTGTTCACACACCTCGCGGTAAAACTCCGCACGTGGATTTTGAGGGTGTGACAGGATGGTTCATGATCCTGAAATTTTGACAAATCAGTTAACATATACAAAACAAATTTTCAGAATAGTCTATTTATTTTAGGGACAAAAATTTATTTTCAAAAGCCACGTCACCCCTTTTTGTGAACTTGTGTTGAAAAACAGTTGACACGTTCGAAAAGCTTGTTAAACATGGGGGTGCGGTTAACATTTTTGAAGCATGAAATTTCAACTCAATCAAATGTGGTTTTGTTTGTAAATCCTTGATTAAGTATAAATTTGTTATTTTCTTGCTTGAAAAACCAAAGATTATACGTTAAACATTTTGAGCAATTGTTAATAATTCAAGACAAAAACATATAATGTTTCAACACTACTTGCCAATTCTCGCAACTTGAACATGATTAACAAAGAAATCACCACACATTATGAAGAAGTCTTGTTAACACTAACGGGAAACATACTAATACTAATAACTAACTAATCAGACTAGACAACACTAATCAACTTTCAAGAGAACATAAACAAAGAGGCATAAAGCATTCATAATTCCATAATACGTTTAAGCACAAGCTCTTACATATAATCATTAGGATTTCGGTTGTTTAGAGACCTAATCACCTAAATACATGCAAATGGCTATCATAATCATGGGAATTAGCCTACTAACCTTTTAGTTAAATCTCTTAAAAGGATGCTTGAAAATGTGAAGGAAGAAATGAAAAATGGTCAAAAGATGAAGAGGATACGAAGTTGCAGGCCAAAATTTCGGGTTTTAACATTCATCATTGATGGGGAACAAGACAAAATGCTGAAACAAGTTAGATTGTGTCAAATTTTTGTCGTCACGGGGGCGTGCCTGTGTGGGCACGGGGCCGTGATTGCTTTATGCAGTTTTGGTTCAGTCTTTTGTTGTTCCGTTTTTCAATTTCGCGCATTGCGTAATTTACCCGGCTAAGTTTTGACGTATCCAATTCATCAGAGAAGTTACGGAATTAGTTCTAGAATTCAAATAAGCAAACCAAGCGACAATTACATTTTCCTATCTCCTACGATTACATAATACGTTAATAACCGGGAATCTGAAACTGCAAAACCAGACTCCTTAACGCGCACTAGCGCACATGACCCTTCACGAAATGCCTCTAGAAGAAGCCTCCACACATTTCGTGTGGAAGGGTCGGGAGAGGGTAGTGCGAAGTGCGGTTGCTAAGTTCTGCAAGCCGACGATTGATGGAAACAAGCTCCTCGCTCATTTCCTGAACTTTCTGGATAAGTTCAGCCAAGCGTTGAGTTGTGGTGAGATTCATCTCCGTCAATTTCTTTATTAGCTCATGGATCTTAAAGAAATACTCTTGAGTCGTTGGCTCTCTAGTTTCAGACCGAGGCTTCGTTGCAAGATTCCAATTGGAACTTCCCTGACTGGATTCTTTCATCCCTTCTTCGTGAGATTTTGAGCAGAAATGGGTGTGATGAAAGCTTGGAACAAGTATGGTATTTATACTCAGGTCTGTAAAGTTGATCACGGGGGCGTGCTTGGGTAGGCACGGCTCCGTGCTTGTCAGAAGTCGCCTTAAATTCGTCCTGTAACGTTCCAGAGTCGTCAGCGGAGATCGTTAAAATATTTGTCAGAGTCATGGGGGCGTGCTTGGTGGGGCACGGCCCCGTGCTTGTGCTTGGGAGTCCTACAAAAAGCTAAAAATTTCAGACAAAATCTATGTACAAGTGTCGTGTTTTCGTTTCGGGTCTTCGGCGCGACCCTTCCCCACACTTAATCCTCGTCGGGGCGGAGGTGTAATTCCTCCAAGAAAATCTTGATTGGCCCGTCGTTATATGGCTTTAAACGATGTCCATTCACTTTGAAACTTAAACTGTCGTGGTTGTCAATTTCGATGGCACCATTTGGAAACACGTTTTTAATCGTGTAAGGTCCAAACCAACGTGATTTTAACTTTCCGGGAAACAGACGTAAACGTGAGTTATACAGTAAGACACGTTCCCCCACATGAAATCATTTAGTGCTCCTTAAATGAGAGTAGTGGAATTTCCTTGTCTTTTCCTTGTAAACCCTAGCGTTTTCGTATGCTTGTTCTCTCAGTTCCTCTAGTTCATGGATTTGTAGAAATCGATTCTTTCCTGCAAGGCCTTGGTCTAGGTTTGTTGCTTTGAGTGCCCAATAGGCTTTATGTTCCAGTTCCACAGGTAGATGACACGACTTCCCATAAACGAGTTTAAACGGTGTTGTGCCAATGGGAGTCTTAAAGGCTGTTCGAAAAGCCCATAATGCATCGTCTAGCTTGGCAGACCAGTCCTTGTGATTTTGTCCTACAGTTTTTTCTAGGATTTGTTTGATTCCTCGATTAGTGACTTCCGCTTGCCTATTCGCTTGTGGATGATAAGCGGTTGTAAAGCGATGGTTTACTCCATAACGAGCCATTGCTTTTTCGAGCTGGTTGTTACAAAAATGGGTTCCTCGATCACTAATCAAATCCTTGGGGGTACCAAAACGAGAGAATAATTTCTTAAGGAATCTGACAACATTTCTTGCATCGTTGGTAGGCAGGGCTTGAGCTTCGGCCCATTTTGAGACATAATCAACTGCTACTACGATATAACGATTTCCAAATGATACCGGGAATGGCCCCATGAAATCAATACCCCATACATCAAGTACCTCGCATACTTGAACGGGTTTCTGAGGCATCTCATCCCGTGTCGAGATGTTGGTTGCTCTTTGACATGCATCACAGGTGCGTACCATGTTGTGAGCATCCTTGAAGATTGTGGGCCAATAGAATCCAGAATCGAAGACCTTTTTGGCTGTCAGAGTTGCTCCGTGGTGGCCTCCCGTGGGTCCTTCATGACAGTACCTTAGGATCTGTTCCGCTTCACTTCCGTACACGCATCTTCGAATGAGTTGGTCCGCACCGATTCTGAATAGGTACGGGTCTTCCCAATAGTAATGCTTAATATCAGTAAAGAATTTCTTCTTTTGCTGATAAGTCATTCCTTTGAGAAGGATTCCGCTTGCCAAATAGTTTGCGAAATCGGCAAACCAAGGATACTCATCGATTGAAGATTGGATGTTCAAAAGGAATTCGTGAGGAAAATTATCATTTATTTTGAATTCTTCGGTTTGTGGATGGTTCGAATCTTCAAGACGCGAAAGATGATCAGCCGCTAGATTTTCTACTCCTTTCTTGTCACGAATCTCAATGTTGAATTCTTGAAGCAGAAGTATCCATCGTATCAATCTTGGCTTTGCATCTTGTTTGTTGAACAGATAACGTAGGGCTGCATGATCGGTATAGATGACTGTTTTTGACAGGACTAGATACGAGCGGAATTTGTCAAAGGCGAAAACTACTGCTAGAAGTTCTTTCTCGGTGGTTGTGTAGTTTTCTTGTGCATCGTTTAAGGTTTTGCTCGCATAGTGAATTGGGTGGAATTGCTTGTCTTTCCTTTGTCCTAACACGACTCCTACCGCAAAATCGCTTGCATCGCACATGAGTTCAAATGGTAACGTCCAATCTGGGGAAACCATAATTGGAGCGGTGACCAACCTATCTTTTAACAGATCAAATGCACTGATGCATTCGTTGGAAAACACGAATTTTGCATCTTTCTCAAGAAGTTGAGTCATCGGTCGTGCGATTTTTGAGAAGTCTTTAATGAAATGGCGATAGAATCCTGCGTGACCTAGGAAGCTTCTAATTTCTTTCACGGTTGTGAGATATGGCAGTTTGGAAATAGTGTCAACTTTGGCTTGGTCAACTTCGAGGCCTGCTCGATAGATCTTGTGTCCCAACACTATTCCTTCAGTAACCATGAAATGACACTTTTTCCATTTTAGAACAAGGTTAGAGTCCTCACATCTAACCAGCATTTTTTCCAGGTTTTCAAGACATTGTTCGAATGAGTTTCCAAAGACTGAGAAATCATCCATGAAAACTTCCATTGAGTGCTCAATCATGTCATGAAAAATTGCAACCATGCATCTTTGATGTGACAACCCGAAATTTTTTCATGATTTAATAAAATTTTTATGTGAATTTATAATTTATTTTTATATTTTTATTATTATTTAATGATAATAATAATAATAATGACAATAATAATATATTATTATTATTATTAAAAATAATAATGTTAATAATGATAATAATAATAATAATGAAAATATTGTTATCAATAATAATTTATAAAATTATTAAATTGATTTAATAAAGTCCAGGGGGTGAAATGTAAATCTTAAAAACTGTTTTATAAAGCTTTTAACATAAAATAATAAATTAGTAAACTGTAGGGACCATTTTGTAAATATTTCAAAAACCACCCACCGTCGACCTCACCGCCGGCCACCTTCTCCGGCGGCCCTCCGACGACTCCAAACGACAATTTCAATCGATTTTAATCAAATCAAACTACCCCGACACCTTCACATGCATGAATCGAACTCGGGGACCACTGCAATTTGAAAATTTAAGGTCGGTTAGGTGTGTTTCCCACTCTCGACCGAAAGTCGGCCGACCCACTCACCAAAATCGCACTACCACTCTATTTTATTCAAATTAATCGAACAAGAATGACTATATAATCATTCCTAAACTAATGATAAGTTCAAACGCTTCTAAAACACTTGAAAACAATCAATCCGATCCCCTCCACTGTCGCGAACCAGCAGCTAGTCGAGCAGTACAATTAGAGTTTCAAAACAGGTAATTAAAACTACCTAAATGCTCGATTTCATGTAGGGATTAAAAGCCCTATGTTTGATTCCATAAACAATTGCGAATCGAGGTTCAATTTGAGGAATCTTCGAACTAGGGTTCTTGGTGGATTTGGGGGATTGTTTCAGGTTGTGTTTAAAACTAATTGAAACCGAGTTCCAGTGCGGCTAAGTGCCTTTGGTTCACTGGTCCTTCGGTCACATGCAAACCTAGAGGTCAAGGGTTCGAACCCTTGCCCCCACACCTATTTTTTTTAAAAGCTTTTTGAGCCTATTAAAAATAAAGAAAAATTATTAAAAATTATAAAAATAATTTTTATAAACCTTGTTCATTTTAGAAGTTATATAATTATTTCTGGAAAATTATTTCTTTAAAAACCTTATTTATTTATTTATTTAATTATTACAAATGTTATAAAATATTATTTAAAAATATTATAAATAACCATTTTATAAAAATAGACTTTAAATGATGATTTAAAGTATTAATCCATTAATTGGACGCCATATTATTTTTTAATTATGGATAAATTATAATAATTGTGGAAGTTTAATTCTTTAAAAACCTTATTTATTTATTTAAATAAATATTACATATGTGGTAAATTATGATCCTTATAAAAGTGGATTTTAATAATAATTAAATCATCAAAATTATTTATGGATGTTATATTATTTATGGATTTATCCTGATAATATAAATACAATTTAGATTTTATAAATTTAAATATTTATAAAATCTTACAAAAATTAAATATGAATTTACATATTTAAATAACGTCTAAGATTTATTTGGAACATAATGATATGTTAAAAATCATTATTAAACTAATTAAATATTATGAAATATAAATCTTTAGTTATTAAAGAATTGATAAAAATAATTAAATGAATTAATTATATGTTTATAACAAATCCTAGAAAACCAAACCCTAGATCAATTGAACACCAGGTTCAAGATCTAACCTATTTTGGTTTTGGATTTGTATCTGTTTACTTATGTGAATTATAATTCCTTAGCAGGAATTTACTAGCTTGTCAACAACACAAAGGACAGAGGTGAGTTCGTAATTGCTCCCCTTTTTAATGATTTAAATATTTTGGGGCTGGAATACATGTCGTGATTGAAATTTCAGATTATTTTGTGAGTTCTCGTGTTTCCCTTTTTACTTTGGTTTTGGGATGAGGCATGCTCTTTTAAACTGGAACTTTTATTTGTGATATTACTGACTGTTCTTGGTATGAAACATGCCCTTTTGTTTTATGAACTATGATGGTGCTTTATTTGATGCTTGTATGTGGGATAGTGAGTTCACCTTATAAAAGGGTTCCGACAGGCTATTCATATACAAATAAACTATGATACATGGGCAAATCCTATGTGAAGGATTTGTTGGGCTTGTACTTAGTAAGTATGTGGGATAGCGGGTTCACCTTATAAAAGGGTTCCGTATCTTCACAAAATAAACCTTTCTTTGAATGATAATTGACGATTTATCATTATGTTTTATTTATGAACTCACCAACCCTGTGTTGACACTTGATTTTACATGTATTCTCAGGTATCTACTAGGAGCTTGTGGATATACACGTAGGATCATATAAGAGCTCAAGATAGACATTGTTTATTACCTGAGATATAATTAGACGTGTTGTTAAGAAACGATCTATATATTTATTTCCGCTGCGTATAAAATCTAATGCTCTGAATAATAATGGATTGGTTATCTAAAACTTATCATATAGATAACTGCATCTCATGTGTAACTACTGTGTTCGATCCTGTTTGCTCTCCCCTCCGTGATAGATTCCAGACCCAGAATTTGAGGGTGTGACAGATTGGTATCAGAGCCATTGGTTATAGTGAGTTAGGAATTGCATCTAGCCTATAGCCACACACAATAGTTGCACAAAGTAAAATGCCTTAGTTAGAGATTGACTAAGATTAAGAAGTTATATGCTTAAACCTAGATACTTGTTTCCTTAGTACTCGTGTCTTGCTGAATTTAATCAAAAAACCTAGTTTTCTTAAATTCAGAGCAAGATTCCGGTTGTCAAAGTTCGATGGAACTCCCGACGTGGTCCTGAGTTCATTTGGGAATGAGATGACGAAATGATGTGCAAGTATTCTAACTTGTTCAAAAATGTTACGAGTACATCTTAATTTTCGGGACGAAAATTCCTCTAACAGGGGGATGATGTAACAACCCGAAAATTTTTAATGATTTAATAAAATTTTTATGTGAATTTATAATTTATTTTTATATTTTTATTATTATTTAATGATAATAATAATAATAATGACAATAATAATAATAATATTATTATTATTAAAAATAATAATGTTAATAATGATAATAATAATAATAATAATGAAAATATTGTTATCAATAATAATTTATAAAATTATTAAATTGATTTAATAAAGTCCAGGGGGTGAAATATAAATCTTAAAAACTGTTTTATAAAGCTTTTAACATAAAATAATAAATTAGTAAACTGCAGGGACCATTTTGTAAATATTTCAAAAACCACCCACCGTCGACCTCACCGCCGGCCACCTTCTCCGGCGGCCCTCCAGCGACTCCAAACGACAATTTCAATCGATTTTAATCAAATCAAACTACCCCGACACATTCACATGCATGAATCGAACTCGGGGACCACTGCAATTTGAAAATTTAAGGTCGGTTAGGTGTGTTTCCCACTCTCGACCGAAAGTCGGCCGTCCCACTCACCAAAATTGCACTACCACTCTATTTTATTCAAATTAATAGAACAAGAATGGCTATATAATCATTCCTAAACTAATGATACGTTCAAACGCTTCTAAAACACTTGAAAACAATCAATCCGATCCCCTCCACTGTCGCGAACCAGCAGCTAGTCGAGCAGTACAATTAGAGTTTCAAAACAGGTAATTAAAACTACCTAAATGCTCGATTTCATGTAGGGATTAAAAGCCCTATGTTTGATTCCATAAACAATTACGAATCGAGGTTCAATTTGATGAATCTTCGAACTAGGGTTCTTGGTAGATTTGGGGGATTGTTTCGGGTTGTGTTTAAAACTAATTGAAACCGAGTTCCAGTGCGGCTAAGTGCCTTTGGTTCACTGGTCCTTCGGTCACATGCAAACCTAGAGGTCAAGGGTTCGAACCTTTGCCCCCACACCTATTTTTTTTAAAAGCTTTTTGAGCCTATTAAAAATACAGAAAAATTATTAAAAAATATAAAAATAATTTTTATAAACCTTGTTCATTTTAGAAGTTATATAATTATTTCTGGAAAATTATTTCTTTAAAAACCTTATTTATTTATTTATTTAATTATTACAAATGTTATAAAATATTATTTAAAAATATTATAAATAACTATTTTATAAAAATAGACTTTAAATGATGATTTAAAGTATTAATCCATTAATTGGACGCCATATTATTTTTTAATTATGGATAAACTATAATAATTATGGAAATTTAATTCTTTAAAAACCTTATTTATTTATTTAAATAAATATTACATATGTGGTAAATTATGATCCTTATAAAAGTGGATTTTAATAATAATTAAATCATCAAAATTATTTATGGATGTTATATTATTTATGGATTTATCCTGATAATATAAATACAAATTAGATTTTATAAATTTAAATATTTATAAAATCTTACAAAAATTAAATATGAATTTACATATTTAAATAACGTCTAAGATTTATTTGGAACATAATGATATGTTAAAAATCATTATTAAACTAATTAAATATTATGAAATATAAATCTTTAGTTATTAAAGAATTGATAAAAATAATTAAATGAATTAATTATATGTTTATAACAAATCCTAGAAAACCAAACCCTAGATCAATTGAACACTAGGTTCAAGATCTAACCTATTTTGGTTTTGGATTTGTATCTGTTTACTTATGTGAATTATAATTTCTTAGCAGGAATTTACTAGCTTGTCAACAACACAAAGGACAGAGGTGAGTTCGTAATTGCTCCCCTTTTTAATGATTTAAATATTTTGGGGCTGGAATACATGTCGTGATTGAAATTTCAGATTATTTTGTGAGTTCTCGTGTTTCCCTTTTTACTTTGGTTTTGGGATGAGGCATGCTCTTTTAAACTGGAACTTTTATTTGTGATATTACTGACTGTTCTTGGGATGAAACATGCCCTTTTGTTTTATGAACTATGATGGTGCTTTACTTGATGCTTGTATGTGGGATAGTGAGTTCACCTTATAAAAGGGTTCCGACAGGCTATTCATATACAAATAAACTATGATACATGGGCAAATCCTATGTGAAGGATTTGTTGGGCTTGTACTTAGTAAGTATGTGGGATAGCGGGTTCACCTTATAAAAGGGTTCCGTATCTTCACAAATTAAACCTTTCTTTGAATGATAATTGACGATTTATCATTATGTTTTATTTATGAACTCACCAACCCTGTGTTGACACTTGATTTTACATGTATTCTCAGGTATCTACTAGGAGCTTGTGGATATACACGTAGGATCATATAAGAGCTCAAGATAGACATTGTTTATTACCTGAGATATAATTAGACGTGTTGTTAAGAAACGATCTATATATTTATTTCCGCTGCGTATAAAATCTAATGCTCTGAATAATAATGGATTGGTTATCTAAAACTTATCATATAGATAACTGCATCTCATGTGTAACTACTGTGTTCGATCCTGTTTGCTCACCCCTCCGTGATAGATTCCAGACCCGGAATTTGAGGGTGTGACATTTGAAATGTAGCAGGAGCATTACACAATCCAAAAGGCATTCGTCGATACGCAAATGTGCCATATGGACAAGTGAGTGTCGTTTTCTCTTGATCTTCGGGAGCAATGGGAATTTGAAAGTACCCTGAGAAACCATTGAGGAAACAATAGAACATTTTTCTAGAGAGTCTCTCGAGCATTTGGTCAATGAAAGGTAAAGGAAAGTGATCCTTTCTTGTGGCGTTATTGAGTTTGCGATAATCGATGCAAACTCTCCATCCTGTAACCGTACGAGTTGGAATAAGCTCATTCTTTTCGTTAGTTACCACAGTCATTCCTCCTTTCTTTGGAATAACTTGGACGGGGCTGACCCAAGGCGAATCAGAAATAGGGTAAATCAAACCGGCATCTAGCAGTTTGATTACTTTTTTCATCACCACCTCTTGCATGCTCGGATTTAAACGTCTTTGAGGTTGAATGACGGATTTGAAGTCCTCCTCCATTAATATTTTGTGAGTGCAAAAGGATGGATTGATTCCCTTGATGCCCATGATCTTCCATGCAATTGCTCGTTTATGTGCCTTCAGCACATTGAGCAATTTGTTCTTCTCCTCTTTTGATAGGGCGGATGAGATTATGACAGGAAGCTGAGAGGTGTTTTCAAGAAAAGCGTATTCGAGATGAGACGGAAGTTCTTTGAGTTCTAAAGCCGGTGGGTCTTCGATGGAAGGTTTGGCTTTAGGTTCTAATTCTTGATCGATGATCTCAAATGCTTCTTGACAAGATGATGTTTCGTCAACTTCGAGTTCTGGAATGATCTGGTGCTCACAGACGGGCTCAGTGGTTTGGATTTCTATTAATTGAGTATCGCAAGCTTCAATTTGACGAGTGTTCTTTAGAAGACAGCTTATGATTGAGTCGCAAACATCAATATAATAGAGTGAATCGTCATGATGTTGAGGATGTTTCATGGATTGTCCTATGTCAAATGTCACTTCCTCCTTATCCACTCGGAGTGTGAGTTTGCCTGTGCAAACATCAATGAGGGCTCGAGCGGTTGCTAAGAAAGGTCGACCTAAGATGAGAGGGAAATTCTTATCCTCATCCATGTCGAGGATCACAAAATCAACGGGAAATACGAACTTGTCGATTTTAACTAAGAGATTTTCAACAATGCCCCTCGGATATTTGAAAGAACGGTCAGCTAATTGAATGCTCATACGAGTAGGTCTAGGCTCACCTAAGTTTAACTTTTCAAAAACTACATAAGGCATGAGGTTAATGCTAGCACCTAAATCAGCTAACGCGTTGCTGACAGGAAGATTTCTTATTAGGCAAGGTATGGTGAAACTCCCTGGATTAGTCATCTTTTAAGGTAGTTTGTTTTGAAGAACTGCTAAGCATTCCTCATTTCAAACTACATGTGATAACTCTTCTAGTTTCTTCTTGTTTGACAACACACCCTTTAAAAACTTGGCATAATTTGGCATTTGGGCTAAGGCTTCCACCAATGGCAGATTAATGTGGAGTTGCTTGAACAATCCCAGAAATTTGCCATATTGTGCCTCCATTCGTTGTTGTCTCAGACGACCGGGATATGGAGGTGGTGGAACATAAGGTGGTGGTGGTACGTATTTCTTGGTTGGTTCTTCAAAAATGACAGGTTGCTTTTGCTTGTCACTTGTATTGCGTGGTGTCTCGAGTTTTGTTCCTTAATACGTATTATTTACGTGGCTTCACGTAGTGCGATTATGTTCATATACGTAAAGTATTATATTAACAAAGTGAAAGAAATAAGATAATAAGAAGTGGAACTTAACGAACCAATGAAATCCTTGGAAGCAAAATGGAAAGAGGTTCATAACCCCATGTGAGTTGTTAGAACAACTGAGTGTAGAATAGCGTGCGATTTTGGCTAACTCATAAGGGTTCACACAAACTGGGAGTCAGTCTTGGTGGCTGCTCCATAGGTGCGATGTGGTATTAACTGTGTGTTATATAGCGTGCAATTTTGGCTACCTCATGAGAGTTCACACACACAAGGGAGTCAGTCTTAGTGACTGTTCCATACGTGCGATATGGAATCCTTGTCATTCGACCTCAGTAATCGTGGCTGTGTGCCATGAAGAGGGTAAAGCTTGACAGGATCTAGATTCAGTGAAAGATAGTAATAAAAGTATGAAAAGTGTGAAACGTATAAGATGTGCGATATGAACGAAATGAATGAAACGTGCGAAAAGAATGAAACGTGCGATAAGAATGAAACGTGTGATAAGAATGAAACATGCGATAAGAATGAAACATGCGATAAGAACGGAATGTGCGATAAGAACGAAATGTATGATGTGTGACCATGTGCGATAGTAAAGAAAATGTTTTAACGAGTGAAAAGTAATTTATATTTTATAAAACTAGAACTCACTCAGCAACACTGACTTTTATGTATTTTCCAGTTGGCGGGTAAGAGTTGCTGAGGATGGCACGGAGGTAGCTACTTGGATTATTTTGGATGTTGGATTATTTTGGATGGCATCCATTTTATGTAAAATGATGTTTTTGTGATGAATGCAACGAATGATATTTTGTAACGATGTTGTATAATTTTGCAAAAGCAATTATTAATATATGACATGAACTTAGTTAAATGATTCCGCTTCAATGTTTTAAATAAATGTGCGATTTATGTGCGATGAATGACTAACTGTGAGGTGCCCGGGAACGGGGCTTTACAAGTTGGTATCAGAGCCACAGTTTAAGTGAAATGGGTAAATATTTTCAAAAGAAACTTAAATTTAAACTGAGAATGGGACAAAGGGAAGGGATCCCAGTCCAAGTAGCTACGTACCATCAGGTATTTTCTTTAATGTTAACCGGTATTATGTGCGCATGTTATTTGATATGTCTGCCCTTAGTAGATTTAGATACTGACGTAGTCAGGATAGGAAATGCTTGGGGTATGAAGACTAAAGTAAGTGGTTAATTACAACTGGCCACTCTAATTAGGGACTTACTATACTTGACATAGACTGAGTTATTACCTTGAATGACCATGTTAGCGTTTGAATCTTATAGCGTGTTAGAGGATGGCTGGTGGTAGATTTTCGAAGCTTCTTGAGGTGGAGGTCATGGTGGACGTGGTGCTGGACCACAGGTCATGAGAGGAAGTCCTAGAGCTGAGAAAGTGGCTCATGAGGAGCCCGAGACCCCCCATCCGGAGGGTGGTGATGGGAGTGCTAATTTGAGAGCCTCAGTGAAGGAGGCTGTGGTGGAGGAGGTTCATCAGGTCATGCAGACGATCTTACCGTTTGTGGTGACCGAAGTGATTAAAGCAGTTAGGGAAGGAGAGAGGAAGGAAAGAAGAAGACCCGCGAGGGAGGGGGAGCAACCTAAGACCGAGACGGTTGTTTCCGATGATGAGGAGGAGGAGGTTATGCCTGAAGCAGCTCGGGGCTGTAACTATGGGGCATTTCAAAGGTGCAAGCCCCCTACCTTTGATGGTAATGGCACTGCTGTTGCTGCCTACCGGTGAGTGAGACAAATGGAGGTTGTACTTAATATCAGCGAGTGCCGAGAGGATCAGAAGGTTAAGTTTGCTTCCCACTCATTTATGGACTCAGCTTTGTGCTGGTGGGACAATATTGTCCAAGCTGGGGGTAGTAGGACAATTGGAAGAATGAGGTAGAGTGAGTTGAAGAGGTTGGTGATCAAGAAATTTTGTCCCTACAGGGAACTTGACAAGGTTGAGTGGGAGTTCTTGCAGTTGGAAGCCGGAACCATAACACACCAACAGTACACCACCAAATTCAATGAGATGGCATGACTGGTGCCGGATCAGGTGACACCTGTATCACGAAAGATTAAGAGGTATGTTCAGGGTTTGCTGACGGATATCCGCAGGAACATGATCGTCGCCCGGCCGGGTACGTTCAGGTCAGTGGTTGATTTGGCAGAAAGGCTTTATAATGAGCGAGAGTGGGGGTAGCTGAGGTGAGAAGGAAAGGTGGTGGTGACCGAAATTGGAATAGGAAATGGTTTGGACGTGGTGGGGCCACTCCAAACAATAAGGTTGCGAAGGTGGGCAACTAGCATATGGTCACATCTGGCGTGGTATCAAAGAGGTGTGGTAAATGCAGGAAGGAGCATTCGGGAGAATGCAAATGGGGATCAAACATCTGCTTCAAATATGGGAAGCCTGGTCATATGGCGAGAGAGTGTGGGGTTATAAGGTGTTATAACTGTGGAGAAAACGACCATGTGAGCAGGGAGTGCAGGAAGCCGAGGGCAGAGGGTTCCGGAGCAGGGAAGAAGACCGGAAGTGAAGGGCAAGGGGCAAGCGCCAGAGCCTTCACAATGATAAGGGATGAGGCTAGGATGGACCCAGATGTGGTGTCAGGTACGTTTCTAGTAAACCAAACTCTTGCTTCTGTGTTATTTGATTCTGGTGCTAGTAGGAGTTTTATTTATACTGCTTTCTGTGCTAATTTGCCTGTTAGTAGTATATGTATTGATGAGCCCTTCGATGTAGAGACTGCCATAGGTAAATCTACCAGGATTTCTGACCTGGTTGATGATTGTGATATAGAACTAGAAGGTCATAGGTTTCCTGCTAGACTGTTTGTGATGACCTTAGGCGGGTTTGATGTAGTCCTAGGAATGGATTGGTTAGCGGACTACGAGGCAAGCATTGTGTATCGCAAGAAGATAATTAGACTGACAGCGCCTGACGGGAGTTCGGTGACGATATACGGTGATCGAGTTACGACGATTGCGAAAGTGATTTCAATGGCGGTGGCAGGAAAATGCATGAGACGGGATGTAGTGCCTATCTGGCCTACGTAAAAGATGTGGAATCGTCAACACCACAGTTGTCCAATGTACCGGTGGTGTGTGACTTTCCCAATGTGTTCCCAGAGGATTTATCTGGTGTGCCGTCGGATCGTGAAATCGAATTTCAAGTTGACTTGATACCCGGTGCTCAGCCTGTCCCTAAAGCACCGTATCGTTTGGCTCCCTCCGAGATGAAGGAATTGATTGAGTAACTACAGGAGTTGCTCGATAAGAGGTTCATTAGACCGAGTATCTCTCCTTGCGATGCTCCGGTCTTATTCGTGAAGAAGAAGGACGATAGTATGAGGATGTGTATTGACTACCGTGAATTGAACAAGTTGACGATGAAGAATCGCTATCCATTACCGAGGATTGATGACTTGTTTGATCAGCTCCAAGGTGCCAGTTGGTTCTCGAGGATAGATCTTCGATCTGGCTACCATCAGCTGAAGGTGAAGGAGCAAGATATTCCTAAGACAGCTTTTCTTACGCGTTATGGATACTATGAGTTTCTCGTTATGTCTTTTGGTTTAACCAACGCGCCAGCTGCGTTTATGGACTTGATGAATCGAGTGTGTCGGCCGATGTTGGATAAACCAGTGATTGTGTTTATTGAAGATATCCTGATTTATTCAAAGAGCGAAGAGGAGCATGCCAGTCATATTCGAGAGGTGTTGGAGATGTTGAGAAAGGAGAAGTTGTATGCCAAGTTTTCCAAGTGCACTTTATGGTTGCGCGAGGTGCAATTTCTGGGTCACGTGGTAAATGCTGAGGGAATCATGGTGGACCCAGCAAAGGTTGAGGCTGTGATGCAATGGAAGTCTCCAAAGATGCCATCCGAGATTCGTAGCCTCTTGGGATTGGCGGGCTACTACAGGAGATTTATTCAAGACTTTTCCAAGATAGCTCACCTTTGACCAAATTGACTCGCAAGGATGTGGAGTTCGTGTGGGGCCGGAACAGGAGGATGCTTTCGAGGAGTTAAAGGCAAGATTAGTACAAGCTCTTGTCTTGACATTACCCGAAGGGAGTGAAGACATAGTGGTATATTCAGATGCTTCTTATGCTGGGCTAGGTTACGTGTTGATGCAACGTGGAAGGGTAATAGCCTATGTATCCTGACAGCTGAAAACACACGAAGTCAACTATCCCACACACGATCTAGAGCTAGCTGCGGTGGTCTTCATATTAAAGATTTGGAGGCACTACTTATACGGGACGAAGTGCACCATCTTCACCGACCACAAGAGCTTAAAGTATTTCTTTGAGCAGAAGGACCTCAGTATGAGGCAAAGGAGGTGGTTAGAGCTCATCAAGGACTATGATTGCAATATCCATTACCATCCGGGCAAGGCCCCAACGTGGTATCCGATGCCATTAGTCGAAAGGAAACACCCGAGCTGATTCGGGTGAAGGCATATCAGTAGATTATGACCTGACGTGATGACGTAGGCCAAGGAGTTTCAAGATGAAGATTTGAAAGAGGATCATCTTAACTCTGAAAGGATGAAAGGTCTAGTCACGGAATCGGGTGAGAACACTCTCGGTGTTAGAACCCGATCTGGACGGATGTGGATTCCTCGTTATGGGGACTTACGTGGAAAGATTATGGATGGGGCTCATAAGACTCGATACTCCATTCATCCCGGTGCTACCAAGATGTACCATGATATGAAGAAGGATTATTGGTGGCCGGGTATGAAGCGTGAAGTAGAGGAATACGTGAGTAAATGCCTTACTTGTTTGCAAGTGAAGGCGGAGCATCAGAAACCGTACGGGAAAATCCAACCTTTGGATATACCCGAGTGGAAGTAGGAGCATATCACCATGGACTTTATTACAAAGTTACCGCGTACCCCGAAAGGGTATGATGCCATATGGGTGATAGTTGATCGTTTGACGAAGAGTGCTCACTTCCTACCGATCCGAGAGACGTATTCCTCTGAGAGATTAGCGGATGTATTCATCAATGAGATTGTAGCTCTTCATGGTGTACCGGTGTCTATTGTATCTGATCGTGACACTCGGTTTACGTCTAAGTTTTGGAAGAGATTCCACGATACGATGGGGACGAGGCTACACATCAGCACGACTTATCATCCTCAAATGGACGGTCAGTCTGAGAGGACGGTCCAGACACTTGAGGACATGCTTCGAGCGTGCGTGATCGATTTTGGAGGAAGTTAGGATGATCACTTACCGCTAGCAGAATTCTCGTACAACAACAGTTATCATGCCAGCATTGGCATGCCACCATACGAGATGCTATATGGTAGGAGATGTAGGACACCCATTTGTTGGGGTGATATTGGTCAGAAGGAGTTGCGAAGTATTGAGTTGATTAAAGCTACGACTGAGAAACTAGAAAAGATCAAAGCCTTATAAAGGCAGCTAAGGATAGACAGAAGCCGTATGCTGATACGAGACGTAGATCGATTGAGTTCCAGGTGGGTGATAGGGTTATGTTGAAAGTCTCACCATAGAAAGGCATCATTCGGTTTAGAAAGCGGGGCAAGTTGAGCCCAAGATATACAGGACCTTTCCGAATTATTACCCGAGTAGGGGAGGTGGCCTATAGGTTAGAACTACCTGATGAGTTAAGTGGAATTCATTCGACATTCCATGTATCTCATTTCCGGAAGTGTTTGGCAGACGAGGATATGGTTGTACCATTGGAGGATATTGAAGTAGATAAACGGCTCAACTATGTGGAGCAACCAGTGGCGATCATCGATCGTAAGGAGAAAAGGTTAAGGAATAAAGTGGTTCCCCTTGTGTGTGTACAGTGGAAGCATAGGAAGGGATCCGAGTCTACGTGGGAAACTGAAGAAGAGATGAGGCAGCATTACCCTCATCTGTTTGAGGAATAACAGGTTTCGGGGACGAAACCTATATAAGGGGGTGGACTTATAACACCCAGATACTTTTGATAGACAAGAAAGAAATAATAAACGTGAATAAAAGGAGAAAATGTAATTTAACCCAAGTTGAGGGGTTAAAAGTGTGAAAAGGACAAAAAGAATAAAAGTTGGTCCATAAAGGTGGTATGACCGCCCATAATCTTCTGCACATTTCATTTCTTTCGGTTTTAGAGAGAGAAAGAGTAGAGAGTTCGGGTTTGTAGAGAGAAGAAGAAGAAGGATTCGAATTCAAGGTAAGAATTCGTTGTTTTAATTGTTCATGACTGATTTTCTGTCTCGGGTTTGTGCTTATATGTGTTTGTATGTTCGGTTGTGTGTTTTTGGTGGGTTTTTAGGTGTTGAGCTCACAGCAAATGGGTTTGAAGGAAGTCATACCCAAAATTGCATAAGGTGAGTTCTAGAACCCCCCTTCTACATGTTTTAACTGATTTTGGGGCTTGAAATACATATAAGTACATTTTTATAAAAATGGGCATGTTACCCGTATATGTATGTATGAATGTGTATGTGGGTGGGTGTAAGTTTGGGTTTGATTTGTGGTTATGTTCATATTATGATGCTTAGAATATTAGTGATAAGCTTAGAACATGATGAACTGATGAATTGGGATTGATTATAATGATTGATAGTATGAGTAGGCTGCCATGCGCCTAAATAGTGGCCTATGCGCCCAACGGTCAAAATTGCTTAAGTGTCCCCCATGCGCCCAAACCCCATGCGCCCAAATAGTACCCATGGGCCTAGGCACTCATGCGCCTGCATAATGCCCATGCGCCTGGAATTTGCCCAGAATGACTAAGTGTTGGCCCATGCGCCCCAATAGTGCCCATGCGCCCAGAATCTTCCCATGCGCCTAAGTGTTCCCATGCGCCCAGAAGGCCATGCGCCTGCATAGTGCCCATGCGCCTGCATAGTGCCCATGCGCCTAAGACTTAGAATTTATTTTCTGAATTTAGGAAAAATGTAAAGTGTAGGCTTTGACTTGGGATGCTCCCGAGGGTGATGAAAGTTGACTTTTGGTGATGGATGATGTGTGATTAGATAGGGGTACCAGATGATGATGGTGATGACTAGATGATAATGTGTGATGACTAGATGATAATGTGTGTTGACTAGATGATGTGTGATGACGCATGATGATGTGTGATGTAAGTTTTGTTCCTTAATACGTATTATTTACGTGGCTTCACGTAGTGCGATTATGTTAATATACGTCAAGTATTATCTTAACAAAGTGAAAGAAATAAGATAATAAGAAGTGGAACTTAATGAACCAATGAAAGCCTTGCAAGCAAAATGAAAAGAGGTTCACAACCCCATGTGAGTTGTTAGAACAACTGTGCATGGAATAGCGTGCGATTTTGGCTAACTCATGAGGGTTCACACACAGTGGGAGTCAGTCTTGGTGGTTGCTCCATACGTACGATGTGATATTAACTGTGTTATTGTGTGCGATTTTGGCTACCTCATGAGAGTTCACACATAGGGGAGTCAGTCTTAGTGATTGTTCCATACGTGCGATATGGGATCCTTGTCATTCGACCTCAGTAATCGTGGCTGTGTGCCATGAAGAGGGTAAAGCTTGACAGGATCTAGATTCAATGAAAGATAATAATAAAAGTACGAAAAGTGCGAAAAGTATAAGATGTGCGATATGAACGAAATGAATGAAACGTGCGATAAGAATGAAACGTGCGATAAGAATGAAACATGCGATAAGATTGAAACGTGCGATAAGAACGGAATGTGCGATAAGAACAAAATGTACGATGTGTGACCATGTGGCATAGTAAAGAAAATGTTTTAACGAGTGAAAAGTAATTTATATTTTATAAAACTAAAACTCACTCAGCAACACGCTAACTTTTATGTATTTTTCAGTTGGCGGGTAAGAGTTGCTGAGGATGGCACGGAGGCAACTACTTGGATTATTTTGGATGGCATCCATTTTATGTAAAATGACGTTTTTGTGATGAATGCAACGAATGATATTTTGTAACGATGTTGTATAATTTTGCAAAAGCAGTTATTAATATATGAAATGAATTTAGTTAAATGATTCCGCTGCAATGTTTTAAATAAATGTGCGATTTATGTGCGATGAATGACCAACTGTGAGGTGCCCGGGAACGAGGCCTTACAACAGATGACGTTTATTAAATTAGATCCAGAATCCAAGATGTAAACTTTATGTGTAATCCATTCAGTTGCATTTTCTAAAATCATATTAAAAGTAACATGTTAGCTAAAGAAATAACCGGTGAGTAAATACACGTTTTCATACATAGATATATAGTATAACGTGATTGAAACAATTCAATTTTCATGACAATGTAAAAACTTATAATGCAATAGTGAAACATATAAGACAACCTAACACACAATCAAACCTAATGACTAAATTGACTCGGTCCGTAGACGAAGCCTTATGAGTAACAAGATAACATGATTAGAATTGAATTTTAAATGGAATAACAATAAATAGCAATTGATTGAATATCGTCACATGATTTTCCCAAAATATAAAACACATGAAAATGAGCTATGAATACTCACTTTAATAATAGGATGTGATTTAAAAACTAATATGCTAGATTAGACACCAACGTGTAAACTTTGATTAATATTGTGTCTAACCCAATGAAAAGTTGTCTTATATTAGAATAATAACGTGTCTAAACTTTGATTTGGGAATCTAGGGTTTTAATTTGGGATTTAGGTTTTAACAAATAATTTTAAAAGAATGTAATTGATTTTTATTTATAACTTGATTAATAATAATTGAAATAGAATAACTAAATACGATTTAAATATTTAATTTATAATAATTGAATAACTAGAGTTTGAATGTTAAAATATGAAGAATAATTAATTTTAATAATTAGTTATTTAAATAACTTTGGTCACAAAAAGATAAAATCAACAGAGTTTGGCTAGAGGTCGTCCAAAGATGAGTGGTTGACGGGAAAGCAATTTTATTTTAAAATTTTCAATTCGGTCCTTGCGTTACAAAATTATAATTTTATTTAAAATTTTTATTTTTAAGTTTTAAACATTACAATTTATACCCTAAACATTATAAACCCTAATTTTTATGATAACCAATTTGTTATTTTATAAGTTTCTAAAAGTTTTATAATTTAATCATTTATTTTGATGAAATAATTGAAATCTCATAACTATTAAAACATCAATACCAGATTAGCATTTGATATTGAAGAATGCAAATGTCAGGTGCATAAACTTTTTTGTAAAGTAGTTAAAGGCATATTTTCTTATATATATATATATATATATATGTGTATATATATATATATATATATATATATATATATATATATATATATATATATATATATATATATATATATATATATATATATATATATATATATATATATATATATATATATATATATAGACTTGATCATTCCATGAAAGAAGGAAGTGTTCTCATCACCTTCAATAGCCCATCTAACCCTAGCCTTCTGTTAAAGATTCATAGTCCATTTTTGTTCTATATCTTTCATCCTAACCAAATATTTCATCCACCGGTCCCTATCCGACTCCACGAAATCATTGTTTTATGCATTGATTTCTATGTTATCATAGAGAAGGACCAAATTATTTAGCTTAGCCTCTTTGACATCTCTTCTATTATGCTACTACTTTTAAACTCCCCTTGATATTTCTCAGTTTATCGGCCAGAAGAACATTAGGGTGCCCAAACCTAATGGCAGAACCAGAAATCGAGAAGACCACATCTTATTTCCCCAGCTTGGACAACCAAGATGTAAAGCAATGAATAGAGGGGGCACTTAAAGGGCAACTAGACTAGTACTTATGTTTTAGGAGTTAAGTGATAATGATCAGACTAGCGTCTCAGACGGACAACAAGACTAGCACCAAGCCAAAGGCACATGTTTCATTATAAACAAATACGCGATCCAATTTGCTGAATCAAGAGTCGTCCCTAGAGGCATGGGTAAATTAGCCCCTCCTATTCAATGCTCCCTAGTTGGAGTTTTTTTAAAGATAATAGATAATCCCATAAAGCCTTTTTAGAGCTCATCTTATGAGGAGAGTAAACATTAATAATATGCAAAAGATCATTACACCCGACCAAGAAACCACTTGTGCAAACAAAGTTGTACCCTTCAATGGAATTTGATTTTACAGAATACATCTTCATCCCAAAGAGAAACAAATCCACCAAACATCCTATGGGCATTGATATAATCAAAGGAAACCCGACTCCTCCCCCTGGTTGACTTGATAGATAACTAAAGAGTTCAAAAATTAAGTTTCTTCAGAGAAAATGAAATTTATAAGGTGTTTTTTTGGGATCTTAACCTTTCATATTTTTTACGATTCCCAACATATTAATATTTATTAAAAGAACCATTAAGTACTTAATTTTCACCTTCACCCCTGATAATATAAGTGACTTGACTTTCAAAACCAGCCACCTAAACGTTGATGCACTCACCAACTTCAACCGTGGTCTTCACTTTGTGACACTCATGGTCAGTAGTATGAGCCTAGGCCTTATCATTAGGACGAGGAGAACAATCAAACCGGATTTCCCCGGTAACAAAGGGGGACGACCCATCCATCGATATGTTGATAACAACTTGCTTTGTCCTACTTCCCCGTCTTTTAATTTGGATGCCCTTGGAGGAATTAGGAAGGAGATTTAGATCTGGCATAGATAGGTAGGACGAAAGGCTAGGGAGGTCAATGCGATAGGGGGGACAATACGGTCCAACTCTAAGGCCTTTTCTTAGGACTAGGCCTATGAGATGAAGCCCTAGACCCTAATGGATTTTCAACTCACATGACCCAATTAAGTGCGCAATAGGATTGAGGGGCCATGATAGGGGAAAAGACAATCCATTTGACAGTTGAGATAAGAATCGGCGCCGCGCCTGCTTGGAATTTTCCCACTATTACACAATTATGTTCCTTGGATACCTTGTAATTGCATTTTCTCTTTCACCATTATTGTTGTGACTGTTTGCCTCCTCCTTGCTAACCCACCAGAGAATCTACTTGAAATCTTCATGATCG
Source organism: Flaveria linearis (assembly GCA_024085815.1). Taxonomy (NCBI): domain Eukaryota; kingdom Viridiplantae; phylum Streptophyta; class Magnoliopsida; order Asterales; family Asteraceae; genus Flaveria; species Flaveria linearis. The sequence goes on along the minus strand of CM044003.1, from coordinate 34,550,261 downwards.
GAGAAGATTTGTCCATTGAATTGTAGCAGAGACGGAGAAAATATGGTGTCTAGCATAACTCTTCTTTAAACACTATAATCTAGAACAAGACATGCCCCCAACGTATGATAGCTCTTTCGAAGATATTCATATCCAAGGAGTTAAGAACTAGCATCCATTGATGACTAAGATCGCTATTAGCAGTGGAATTGAAGGAAAGTTTAAGTAGTCTGCCATATTGTTCCCACATGGATTAAAGGTATTAGCCCCCTAGAGATAAAGAACAAACCCCATCCTTAAATTTTGATGGTAGTGATAGGATCATAATCTAATTTCATGTTAATCCAAATCTACATGTTGTGAAATACCATAATCAGGATCACTTTATGACCACTCAAACAAGACTTAGCCTCCAAAGAAGAACCAAAGGATAGTAAAACCTTCAACCCCCTGCCCCATGTAGCGAACTTCTACATTCCTTACAACACCCATGTTTAAGATGTCATAAATCTCATCTAGAGTGGATATCTCCTTAATAACCCCAATTAGAGACACCATCCTCTAGCGCTTAGACGCTTTGGTTTCTCATTTAGGAATAGTAATGGAAAGCATTTGACCAACCCTATTAGTGTCTCCTAACAGGATTGCTCCATAACCAGGGTCGGTAACCCTAGGTCCAAGTCCTTATGAAATAAAGAATTGGGGAAAATGAAAAGTCTACTCTTTTCCCTTCTTTGTTGGGTTGTTAAAAACATGCACTAAGCTTGTTTGGCCTACTTTTACTTGGCCACATTAATTCCAACTTTGGCATTACCATTCTTGATTTGGTTTAACTTTGAAACAAATGAAACAGATCTCCAGCTTTAGTATATCTTACAAATCAAAAAAGATTCCCATCTATCTCTTTTCCTAGCCAAATATACATCCACTAGCTTATCAAACGCGGCAAACACCATCCTTATTTCTTCTTAAATCATCCCTTCAGGAAGGTTCGAACCGAACAAACTTGTTGAATCACTAAAGTAGCTAGATCCACCATGTATTGGTATTTCATGTTGTTGTTTTGGTCTCCATTTCTGTCGTTTAAAGTTCTTCTAGCACACCTATAGCCAGTGATTGTTTTGGTCTCCCATTACAACAACATTCAATATGTTTAACACAAACCCTAGTTTCATAAACCTAACAATTTAATGATCATCAGCATTCGGTCTTCAGAGATTAACACAAGCATGAGTGATTGCAACTTGCACGCAATAGAAGAATTCTAAGTTTTCGATGAATTTGAATGCTGGCTTACCTAAAAAGGGTCAACTCTAAGTAGAATACACCATACATATTAACTAGTTCTAGCATTTTGGAGCTATTAATATAAGCTAATAACATTGTAATATGTTGTGTTAGAAAACTAACCAAGCTGAAGCAAAACTGATTTGCAAGCCAGCTAAGGCTATCATTTTTTATCCAATAGCATGCACGAAAGAAGTGGGTTATTTTTCTCAACCGAGCAACAACAAACAAAATTATATTTACAAGCCCGTCCTAACTTAGCGGTCACTCCTTTTTAAAACTAGAATATTGTCTACTATTAAGTTCTAAATTGAGAACATAAGAACATGAGACTGACACGAATTTACAAAAAGTTACAATAAAGATGACATAAAATAACTAGACTTAATTTCACTTGTTTTTAAAGTTTTATCGTCTGTTTTAATTTCAATCCAGAAATTGCATTATTTTGAATTCAAGGTGAAACAACTGAAGAAAATTTTGGATTGAAATTGAAACTATTTAATAAAACTTTTAAAGATAAATTGATATCTTTAATCTTTTGATTGAACATTGTTATTTTTGTCAAATTTTAGAGAGCAAAACAAAATTCAACTCAAAAACTATATACAAAACTACATAGAGTAAGAAGATGTAACAATAAAAATACATTGAATAACAAAATGCTAGAGAACAACTTATGAATTCACCACTCTACAACACAAACATTATCTGCTAAACCTATACGATAGAAACATATACAAAGTTACAAACGATACAATAAATTTCAAAATAATTAAACTAAAACTACAGGAAAGAATATTCACAAAAAGATTAACATGTTACGTAAACTTAAAACATATCTTTTCACCTACTATTTTCTGACATCAACATTAAAAACATACATTGTTAACAAATGACTCAAAGGCCTGAAAATTAGCTCAAAAGCATTCCGAACATCAAACTAAAAAAAATTATGTAATAAACACATACCAAGACATCAATTTCGAATTACATACAAAGCTACAAAAACTAAAAACATGGACGAAAATGTTTACCTAGATATCACGCGAGACATGTTATATTGCACGTATGAATGATGCAAACCAAATTTTCATCAGTAACAACATTGAACCTTCATAACCATCATATCTACAATCATAGTGATAGAACCCCAATATGGCCTTTTTAGAACGATTACTTAGTGGACAATCCTAACCTTCAACGGCTTCTTCAGCCTGGCATATGAACTTCCACGGCGTCCTAAACATATTAGAATGAATGAAATCCTAACATGTTATCAGGATTGCTAGAATCGAATAACATGAGAAGAAATGATAGTAAATACAAAAATACATGCATGCAAAAAATAGATGGGAAACCACAGATAACCATAGATAACATGATATTTGAAGGCATGCCTCTTTTCCTTGTTTGGTGTCAGTTGATACCATTGTTGTTGTTGTCGTCGTCATCGTTGTCTTCATTGTCGTCTTTCTCGTCATCGTTGTTGTGGTTGTGGTTGTGGTTGTCGTTATCGTAGTGGTTGTCGTTGTCGTTGTTGTCGTTGTTGTTGTCGTTGTTGTTATTGTTATTACTATTTAATATTAGTTTGTTTTAGTGATTTTTAATTATAATTAGTTCTTTGTTTTAGTGATTATTAATGCCAAAAAAACCCTACCAGAATAATAGTGATAGTAAAATTAGTAACAATATTTTAAAACGGTTCAAAGTATGTTTATGCTTATAAGACGTTGCACGAACTTTGACTTTTAATGGGTAGTATAATAATAAATTTGATACTTGCAGTCTCATGTTATGAGTGCACCTTCCAAATGCATGCCAAAATGCCTACAAATTTAGATCAAAACAATATCGAGTGACAAAGGTTATATAAAATCAAAATCTCTAGATATCTATAAATCAGTAACAATTAAGTTCAACTATTAAGATTCATTCCGATAAAAAAACAACTGTAGTGAAAAGATGTTTGAATGAGTGCATCAATAGATCATCTAGTTGCCTGCTTCATTCTCTGTCCATGACACATTAGGAGAGTACCTCAATTTAAGTGTTTTCAAGAGAAATTCCAATAAGAGCCTTGAAACTAACCAAAACTGTTAATCCAACTTCAGCACATGCTCTAACTATTGATTTAGAAGGTCTTGGGGTGTATGAATACACTTTAGATGGGTCTCATGACATATCGTTTTTATATAAAATATTGCCTAAGTTGACCTCTTTGTAGCTGTACAAATTGAAGGTATCACCACTGATTTGAACCATTATGTTTTCCTTTTAAAAACTAACCAAAATACAATGGTGAAATAGAAGAAAAAGAATGGAGGAGCAGGACAGTAAAACAAACCTCAAGATTGAATGCAAAAGATGCTTCAAACTTTAGCGATAAAAAACAACTTGCTAAGCATCACAAATGCACATCATACATAAGTAGGCTCATATATCTTCAATTAAATCACATATTAACCCTAAAATAGCAGATACATTTCAGGTTTCAACAGAATCTAAGAGTTTTAATACAAAATATCAACCAAACAATTTGCAAGAAAATTCAAGATCCCACCTTTAATCTTAAAACATACAACAATTCTGTGATATAATCAATTTTAATGGTTGATACGTAATAACATTTCCACACTAATTGTCATTGATTTCTCTTTTACTAATAGTATGATTTAGAAACGATGCATTAGGTACCAGAAACATCTTTGATCCACTCAAATCATTTAAATAAAAGAGCGAAAATGCATAGATTAGTTTCTTAGAAAATGTGACAACCCGTATTTCTCAGTTTAACACAGCAACCACTATCTAACCTTTCTTCGTTATATTATAACTATTATTATTATTTCCACTTAACCTTAGTTCAATATTAAACTAACCAAGAACATAAAGCTCTTTCATAGTTGAGGGACCTAAAATATCATTTATCAAAGTCAAATATTAATAAATACCCAACCCCCACCCACGATTCCCTTCATTCCTGGTTCCCTGTTTTCCCAATTGCACAAAGTCACCAAACCCTTGACCACCATCCCCAAATTCCCGTCCCCCACCTTATCAATACCCGAACAACCCTAACCCCACCCCCACCTTTCGATTTCGGTTATCGCCGACAGTAGCAACCGGCGGCGATTGGCGGCGATGTTGTGGTGTAGGATGTCCGGCGGCCACCAAGGTGATGGTGGTTGTGTGGTACTCGACCACAAAGATTGCAGTGGAGATGGCGTTGGTTGCAGTGATGGCGATGGTTTAATTGGAACTGGAAGGTAACGAGGTGAGGATGTTGACTGTAGTGGCGTCGGGTGTGGCTGTGATTGTGGCTGCGGTTATCGGTCGCGGTAATGGTTGGGGGCTATGATTGTGGCTGCTGATGATGGGGGTGGTGGTCGATCTAGGATCCCCGATGACTCCCTAAGGAGGCTGGGGTCCGGAGGCCTCTTGGTTCTCGACCGCATAGGCGGTTATTGCAAAGGGGTTGTTGATTGAGTTGTGGTTCCGGTGAATCTGGGTCCTGAAGGTGGCGGTTGTGGGATGGCAGCTGTGATTTCTTGATAACGACTATGTACGGTAGGTATTCTTATTGTTTACATAGTTTTGGTACGTATGGTTTCATGATTTCAGACCCCGGTTTCGGTTGTGATCTAGGAGGTTTACTCTTGTAGTCTTGTGATTTTGTTTATTGAGTATGTGTGGGTGTACGACCGTCTGGTGCGGCAGCGTGTGTGTTCATGGTTCACGATCGGGTGGTGTGGTCGTGGTATACTTGTTCGCGTATGTGGTTGTATGTTCGGTTATGCTTCGGTACTTGTATGTTTTATTGGTTTTACGGGTTGGTTCCATGGGTTGTTCCGTGCGTATGTGATAGTATGTGTATATATTTTAGCCGTAAGTTTGTGGTTACATGATATGTCCATGTTTAATAGTGTTTGGGTGCTTATGTAAGTATATACGCATTTCTGTGACTGATGGAATGTTGTGTGTGTGCCCTTGTGGTGTGCCATTTTGTCGTATTCATGGCAGTGAGTATGCTTAGTTCACATTTTGCATGTATGAAGAGTATAGACATATATGTAGTTGTTTGTTAATTGCATGGTTTTCATGTGGTATGTGTGCATATGGAGACATGTGTGTGCCTATCATATGTATGTATGTATGTGTACTTCTGCAGTACATGTGTGTGTTTATTATGTGTGAACTGGTGATAGTGGTGTGTGCATATCATGAATGGGAGTGATGCATGAAAGGTATAATATGCATTTATATTTTGGATGCACGTGTATGATATTTCGTGTATGTTTAATACGGATATTGGGTCCTTATAACATGAATGATATTAGGGTAATATATGTATAACATGTGCATCTTTCGTTTGGTTCATTATACAGTTGTGATTGTGTAAGTGACGTCTTAGGAGTCGCATGGGTTTTATTGTTATAAATTGTATAATTAAAAGGTATAAAGAGTAAATTATTATATATATATATATATATATATATATATATATATACATGAATAAGTACGCGAGAATATTTGGGGTTATATAGTTAGAGTGAATTGGTGTTGGAGTGTGCTAGAGTGTGAAGGGAGAAAATCGATAACCGACACCGTAACCGGGTCCTGAAACGCGAAAATGTACAATTCTTTTATTAATAATTAATAATAAATATTAATTACATATTAACTGAAATTCAGGTTATTTGGAAATCTAATTTTCCGCTCTATTCATTACCTTATTCATTGCACAATCAAGGTGAGTTTACAGCCCCACTTTTACTTATATACTCTTTTGGGGGAGAGAAACATGCTGTTTTCATAAACGTTACATTACATTGGATTTTTGTAATAATGCATATACTTGATACTATGGTGTATACTTGCCCAACGGACCGTTAATATGGACTTAGCGAGGTAATTGTTAGTAACACTACTGGGATTGACATACCCCACCCGGGCTAGTCGCGCTAGCACAACGTTTGTCAAATGGGTGAACGGTTAGCCTAATTAAAAGTGTTATGGTGTGTGATCCACATCCGGGCCTGTTTTATTATTTACATGTCAGCTCGGCCGTGATTTCATACACATAGTGATCATTATGGAGTAGCTACCCATTATATGCTTTAATTACTAATCCGGGAATTTCATTATACTTATCGGATTACATAATCCGGGAATTTCATTATACTTATCGGATTACACAATCCGGAAATTTCATTATACTTATCGGATTACATAATCCGGGGATTTCATTATACTTATCGGATTACATAATCCGGGGATTTCATTATACTTATCGGATTACATAATCCGGGGATTTCATTATACTTATCGGATTACATAATCCGGGGATTTCATTATACTTATCGGATTACATAATCCGGGATTTCATTATACTTGACGGATTACATAATCCGGGGATTTCATTACTGATACTTATCGGATTACATAATCCGGGAATTACATACTTGACGGATTACATAATCCGGGAACTTCATTACTGATATTTACTGTTTTCTGATAAACCTGTGAACTCACCAGTCTTGTACTGAGATTTTTGCATGTAATTTCATTATACTTATCGGATTACATAATCCGGGGATTTCATTATACTTATCGGATTACATAATCCGGGGATTTCATTATACTTATCGGATTACATAATCCGGGGATTTCATTATACTTATCGGATTACATAATCCGGGGATTTCATTATACTTGACGGATTACATAATCCGGAGATTTCATTACTGATACTTATCGGATTACATAATCCGGGAATTACATACTTGACGGATTACATAATCCGATAACTTCATTACTGATATTTACTGTTTTCTGATAAATCTGTGAACTCACCAGTCTTGTACTGAGATTTTTGCATGTTTTCTCTCAAGACATTGATATGGCACGTTTAGGAGCACAGCATCTACCGCATGTCATCCAACATTCATCACAAACTGTTTTCAAGACTTAATTTGCATTTACTTTACATAAACTGGATTGTACACGTGTTTGCGTGTTCCAAAACCGTTGTTAAAAAGCTATCTTGTTTATGCTTCCGCAATACTTCAATATAACTGGATTGTTTCATTAAAATTATGCAACTTATATGATTTGTAATTAACGAGTCATTTGGTGTAATTGATGCTTATCTGAGATCCTGGTTATGTCACACGCCTGACGGTAAAACCCCGTTAGCGGATTTTGAGGGTGTGACAGATTGGTATCAGAGCATTAGTTATAGCAAACTAAAATGAACTTTGCATCTCATCTGCATTGCATTTTAGACTATAGCTGGATTTGCATTAGTTACACACACATAGATTACTAAGCTATGCCTACTAAATTGGTTGCCTGGAAATTTATGCTTTAACATATCCCTGTGAGCATATGGCTACCGGGATGGTGGCTCCGAGTTGCTGTGAGTCACGAGAGAGTTTGTGTGCATTTGACATCGCCTGAATGTTTTTCATGATTTGTGTGACACATAGACACCTGTATTCTGGATTTCCTGGCAAAAGGCCCTCGGGCTAAGGCAAGCATATCGCATAAATCTCATTGTGAGACCAGTTATGCTTATCTGGGGATTTCTGGGATGAGTGATAAACTATGGTCAATATACATAAATATCTATGTCACCTGTATCATCCTCGACTAACAGAGGGGCAGGGAGTCCCGCTCGCTTACTTCCAACATCTACATCTGTTTCTTCACTCTCGGAGTTAAAGCAACGACAACTTGAACCTAACATTACCACTTGGGAACATGAAACTCTTTTCTAACACACACGACGAACCTAATGATGACAAACAAGGAGAACAACACACATTACTTTTCTAACTCTATTGTACTTGTTTCTACTTCCAATATGCCCTATCATCTTCACTAGTCTGAACAGATAACACTCGGTACTTGACAAGGTAGGTTATTTCAAATGGGAGGAACCATGAACGACCATGCAAAGCAAATTAGAATCATGTAACACCCGTATTTTGTTTTTAGCAAAAAACTAAAAGAATGAAATAGAAAGAAAAAGGAAAGAAAACAAAAGTTTACTTTTGTGGAAGGGCCAAAAGTGTCAAATAGGCAAACTTCCTATTAATTTTGATACAAAAGGTGGTATGGCCACCCACTTTTGTTCACATCATTACCATCTTCGGAGATTTCAGAAAAAAAAGAAAGCAGAACTTGATATTTTAGAGAGAGAAAGAGCAAGATACGGGATTTTTGAAGAAGAATCGGAGAACTCGAAGTTTTTGGTAAGAAATCTCGAGTTTTTGAAGCTTTAGATGATTCTAGACCCGTATATGTGCTTATAAATGTGACTTGTGTGTTCGGGTGGTATGGTGTGTGTGTTTTAGGTGTTAGAACAGTCGAAGAGGCCCAGGTGAAGAGTGTAAATTCGAAGAACAACTAAGGTGAGTTTCTAGACCCCCTTTTTACTCGTTTTTAAAATGATTTGGGGCTGGAAAATGCATGTATGTATGTTTTTATGGATTTGTGTATGAAACCCGTACGTTATGTGCATGTGTATGATTATAGAGTATGTTTTAGGGTGTACATATGCCTATGTTTGTGTTAAGTTTATGCCTGAAATCATATGTACATGCTTAGAAATAGGTATTATGATGTTTGGGGACTGAAATATGACTTAGACACATGAATAGGCTGCTAATACGACTAATCAGACCAAATAATGGTCATATGACCGAATAGTGGTCGTATGACCATTAGATTTTCTAAGTGTAGGGTCATACGACTGAACAGTGGTCGTATGACCATTAGATTTTCTAAGTGTGTGATTATATGTCTGAACAGTGGTCGTATGACCATTAGAATTATTCTAAGTGTGGGGTTATACGACTGAATAGTGGTCGTATGACCATTGGAAATGTTCTAAGTATGGGGTCATATGACTGAACAGTGGTCGTATGACCATTAGAAATTTCTTATGGGGGATGATACGACCGAACAGGGGTCGTATGACCTGTAAAAATTTCCCAAGTCTGGGGATGATACGACTGAACAGTGGTCGTATGACTTAGAAAAATTTCTAAGTTTAAGGTGAAACGACTAAGCAGGGCTCATACGACTGAGCAGTGCTCATACGACTGAACACTTAGAATTTTTACAGAAATTTTCTGGAAATCTGATTTATGGGATTTTGACCAGAGTTGACTAGGGTCAATAAATGATGATGTTTTATGAACGTAATGATGATAATTGATTGACCCTTATTACTACTGATCTTATTATTAGTATTTTATTATTATTAACAATATTATATTTATTTTAATATTGTTAAGTATGTACTGGCATGACGAAGAATGACTAAGATTTAACGAAGAGCATAATCATTAATAAGTAAAAATATTAATGATAATGAGAAATGGAACGTAAAGTGAAAGATAATGAAAGAGGAACATGATGAATGAATGCATGCATTAATAAATGAGCGAATGAACGTAAGAAAGGCTTGCAAGCAAATGAATGGAGGTGCACACCCCTGGCAGGTGTTAGCTTAACTGTGATGCGGGTTAGCTACCCCGAAGGATGCACACAGGGTCAATCCTCGAGATTGGCATAGAGGTGAGCGACTCGGTGTCGCAACAGACTCACAGGATGTAGGTCAATATTTGTGATCGACTTAGAGGTGAGTGACTTGGTGTCACAACAGACTCACAACATGTAGGTCAATCCTCGAGATTGGCTTAGAGGTGAGCGACTTGGTGTCGCAACAGACTCACAGCTTAAGTAAAGATTAATGATAAAAGTACGAAAGGAACGATGATGAAGATAATGAAAGTATTACCTACGTGTACGTATGATGTATGATCAACTATGAAAGTGAGGAACGTTTTCTTTTTTTGAACGAAAAGTAAAGTATTTTAACTATAAAACTAGAACTCACTCAGCAACGCTGACTTTTATGTATTTTCCAGTTGGCAGGTAACAGGTTGCTGAGGATGGCACACGGGGATGGCTACTTGACGGGCAAGACTGACATCCAAATTACGTTTTGACAATACTGTTGTTTTGTAATTCATTCGACTAATTGTTTTGTGACTTAGAAACTAGAATGTATTGCTTAACAACAGTTTTTATAATGAATGGATGGTTTTTGTTAAACTTAATTCCGCTGCTTAAATTCATAATATGTATGTTTTATGCTGTGAATGACCGACTGTGAGGTGCCCGGGATCGGGGCCTTACAAGTTGGTATCAGAGCCAAAGTTTAAGTGAATTGGGTAAAATTTTTCAAAATAAACCTTAACTTAAACTGAGAATGGGACGGAATGAGGGATGTCAGCCCGAGTAGCCATGTGCCATCAGGTATTGTTTTTCTTAAAAGTTAATCGGTATTAAGTGCGTGTGCTATGTGATTTATGTGTTCTTAGTAGATTTGGATGCTGATGTAGTCAGGATAGGAAGTGCTTGGGGTGTGAAGAGTAAAGTAAGTGGCTAATCACAACTGGCCACTGTAATTAGGGACCTACTATACTTGACATAAACTAAGTTGTTCCTTGAATGATTGTTTTAGTGTTTGAATCTTATAGTGCATAAGAGAATGGCTGGGAAGAAACCTTCTAAGGCTGCTAGAGGTAGAGGTCGTCCGCGTACGACTAGGAGCAGTGCTAAAGCTCCTAAGACGACTCCCGTGAACCCCGAGGTTCCTGAGCGGAACGAAGAAACTGAGAATGCGAGCCTGAATGCCTCAGCTAGGGAGGCGATTGCTGATGAGGTACACCAGATCCTGCAAGCAGTTATGCCATCTGTGGTGACTGACGTTATTCGTGCTGTGAGGAATGAGGAGAGAAAGGAGAAGGAGGACAGGAAAGGGTCAACTGGGAAGGAAAGCAAGGGAGGAGAGGAACGACCGGATCCTGAGATAGTAGTATCTGATGAAGAGGAAGATGATGTGGTAGGGGTGACAACCAAAGGATGCAATTACGGGGCATTCCAGAGGTGCAGGCCCCCGACTTTTGATGGAAATGGCAATGCTGCTGCTGCCCACCGTTGGGTAAGGGAGATGGAGGCGGTACTCGAGATCAGCGAGTGCAGGGAAGATCAGAAGGTGAAATTTGCCACCCACTCTTTTACCGACTCAACACTATGTTGGTGGGACAATATTGTCCAAGCTGAGGGCAGCAGGGCTATAGACAAGATGAAGTGGCCCGAGTTGAAGAAGCTGGTAGTTGAGGAATTCTATCCTCACAGGGAACTTGATAAGATTGAGAGGGAGTTCCTGCAACTCGAGGCGGGAACCATGAACCACCAGCAATACACTGCCAAGTTCAATGAGATGGCGAGGCTGGTGCCAGATCAGGTGACACCGGTATCTCGCAAGATTAACCGGTATATACAGGGGCTACCAGCCGATATTTGTAGGCATTTGATTGCTGCACGACCAAGCACTTTTAGGTCGGCAGTAGATTTGGCTGGGAGGATTTATGATGAGAGGGAGGTAGCAGATGCGGAGGTGAAGAAGGCTGGTGGTGGTGACCGAAACTGGAATGGGAAACGGTTCGGGCGTGGTGGCTTTACCCCGAACAACAAAAGGATGAGAATGGATGACCGTAGGGTGGGGTCATCAAGCTCGAGGCCCAAAAGGTGTGACAAGTGCAGGAAGGAGCATACGGGTGAGTGCAGATCGGGGCTCAACGTGTGTTTCAAGTGTAGGAAGCCGGGCCACATCTTGAAAGACTGTAAGGAGCTGAGGTGTTATAACTGCGGCGAGGTGGGCCATATGAGCAAAGACTGCAGGAAGTAGAGAGTGGAGAGTTCCGGGGCAAAGAAGACAGACGGGACTGAAGGGCAGAAGGCGAGCGCCAGAGCTTTCACCATGACCAGAGAGGAGGCTAGGACGGACCCCGATGTTGTGTCAGGTATGTTTCTAGTAAATCAAACTCTTGCTTCTGTGTTATTTGATTCTGGTGCTAGTAGGAGTTTTATTTCTACTACTTTCTGTGTTAAATTGCCTGTTAGTAGTAAATGCATTAGTGAGCCCTTTGATGTAGAAACTGCTATTGGTAAGTCCACTAGAGTTACTGATGTGATAGAGGATTGTACCATAGAGTTAGAAGGCCATAGGTTTGCTGCTAGATTACATGTGATGCCCCTAGGTGGATTTGATGTAGTACTAGGGATGGATTGGTTGGCAACCTATGAAGCGAATATCGTATGTTGAAAGAAGATGATTAGATTGACGGCATCTGACGGAAGTCTGGTGACAATATACGGTGATCGGGTAATGATGATTCCGAAGGTGATTTCGATGGCGGTGGCGGGGAAGTGCATGAGGCGTGGGTGCAACGCCTACCTATGTTATGTGAAGGATATGGAAACACCAACACCACAACTATCCGATGTTCCGGTTGTGTGTGAGTTTCCAGATGTGTTCCCGGAAGACTTATCGGGATTGCCACCTGACCGCGAAATCGAATTCCAAATTGACTTGATACCCGGTGCCCAACCTGTTGCTAAAGCACCGTATCGATTGGCTCCGACTGAGATGAAGGAGTTGATGGAGCAACTGCAAGAGTTGCTTGACAAGGGCTTCATTAGACCGAGTATCTCTCCTTGGGGTGCTCCGGTCTTATTCGTGAAAAAGAAGGACGGTAGCATGAGAATGTGTCTCGACTACCGTGAATTGAACAAGTTGACCATAAAGAATCGGTATCCGTTACCGAGGATCGATGACTTGTTCGACCAGCTCCAGGGTGCCAGTTGGTTCTCGAGGATAGATCTTCGATCTGGCTACCATCAATTGAAGGTAAAGGAGCAGGACATTCCTAAAACAGCTTTTCGTACGCGTTATGGACACTATGAGTTTCTCGTTATGTCATTTGGTCTAACTAACGCGCCAGCTGCTTTTATGGATTTGATGAACCGAGTGTGTCGGCCAATGTTAGATAAATCAGTGATTGTGTTCATCGATGATATCCTGATTTATTCGAGGAGCGAAGAAGAGCATGCCGGCCACATTCGGGAGGTGTTGGAAACTTTGAGAAGGGAGAAGCTGTATGCTAAGTTCTCCAAATGTGCTTTCTGGTTACGCGAGGTGCAATTTCTGGGTCACGTGGTAAATGCAGAGGGAATCATGGTGGACCCAGCAAAGGTTGAGGCTGTGATGCAATGGAAATCACCAAAGATGCCATCCGAGATTCGCAGCTTCTTGGGATTGGCGGGCTATTACAGGAGATTTATTCAGGACTTCTCCAAGATAGCCTCACCTTTGACTAAGTTGACTCGCAAGGACATGAAATTCGTATGGGGTCGAGAGCAGGAGACTGCCTTTGAGGAGTTGAAGACAAGACTGACACAAGCTCCTGTCTTGACATTGCCCAAGGGAAATGAAGACTTAGTGGTCTATTCGGATGCATCTTATTCTGGGCTAGGTTGTGTGTTGATGCAACATGGAAAGGTGATAGCCTACGCATTTCGACAGCTGAAGACCCACGAAGTCAACTATCCCACACACGATCTAGAATTAGCCGCGGTGGTTTTCGCGTTGAAGATTTGGCGACACTATCTATACGGGAAAAAGTGCACAATCTTCACCGACCATAAAAGCTTGAAGTACTTCTTCGAGCAGAAAGATCTGAACATGAGGCAGAGGCGATGGTTGGAACTAATAAAGGATTATGATTGCGAAATCCATTACCACCCGGGCAAAGCCAATGTGGTGGCTGATGCCCTTAGCTGGAAGGAAAGGCCTGAGCCGATTCGGGTGAAGGCTTATCAGCTGATCATGACCTCTGATGTGATGACACAGGTTAAGGAGTTTCAAGACGAGGCTTTGAAAGAAGATCGTCTTAACTCCGAAAGGATGAGAGGTCTAGTCACGGAATTGGGCGAGAACACTCTTGGTGTTAAGACCCGATTTGGGCGAATGTGGATTCCTCGATACGGGGATCTACGCGAAAAGATCATGGATGAGGCCCATAAGACTCGATACTCCATTCACCCCGGTGCTACCAAAATGTACCATGACATGAAGAAGGATTATTAGTGGCCGGGTATGAAACGTGACGTAGTGGAGTACGTGAGTAAGTGCCTGACTTGTTTACAAGTAAAGGCAGAACACCAGAAACCGTACGGGAAGATCCAACCGTTGGATATACCCGAGTGGAAGTGGGAGCACATCACCATGGACTTCATCACGAAGTTACCACGTACCCCTAAAGGGTATGATGCTATATGGGTGATAGTTGACCGCCTGACAAAGAGTGCCCACTTCCTACCGATCCGTGAAACGTACTCATCCGAAAGATTGGCGGATCTATTCATCAAAGAAATTGTAGCTCGTCATTGTGTGCCGGTGTCCATTGTGTCCAATCGCGACACCCGGTTTACCTCCAAGTTTTGGAATAGATTTCATGATGCAATGGGGACGAGGCTACACACTAGTACAACATATCACCCTCAGACGGACGGTTAGTCTGAGAGGACGATCCAAACACTCGAAGACATGCTTCGGGCGTGCGTGATCGATTTTGGAGGAAGTTGGGATGACCACTTGCCGTTAGCAGAATTCTCGTACAACAATAGCTATCATGCCAGTATTGGCATGCCACCTTACGAGATGCTATACGGTAGGAGATGTAGGACGCCCGTATGTTGGGGAGACATTGGGCAGGAAGAACTAGGAGGTGTTGAGGTGATCGAAGCAACGACTGAGAAATTGGAAAAGATCAAAGCCTTCATGAAGGCGGCGAAAGATAGACAAAAGTCGTATGCTGACAAGAGGCGAAGACCGATAGAGTTCAAGGTTGGTGACCGAGTCATGTTGAAGGTCTCGCCCTGGAAGGGAATCATTAGATTCAGGAAACGAGGTAAGCTAAGCCCGAGATACATAGGACCTTTCCGAATTGTCGCACGAGTAGGAGAGGTGGCCTATCGACTTGAGCTGCCAGATGAGTTAAGTGGAATTCATCCCACATTCCATGTATCTCATATAAGGAAGTGCTTAGCTGATGAAGATATGATTGTTCCACAGGAGGATATTGAAGTAGACGAACGGCTCAACTATGTGGAGCAAACAGTGTCAATCATTGATCGTAAGGAGAAGAGGTTAAGGAATAAAGTGGTTCCTCTTATGCGTGTATAGTGGAAGCACAGGAAAGGATCCGAGTCTACATGGGAGACTGAAGAGGAAATGAGACAGCATTACCCACATCTGTTTGAGGAATAACAGGTTTCGGGGACGAAACCTAAATAAGGGGGTGGACTTGTAACACCCGTATTTTTTTTAGCAAAAAACTAAAAGAATGAAATAGAAAGAAAAAGGAAAGAAAACAAAAGTTTACTTTTGTGGAAGGGCAAAAGTGTCAAATAGGCAAACTTCCTATTAATTTTGATACAAAAGGTGGTATGGCCACCCACTTTTGTTCACATCATTACCATCTTCGGAGATTTCAGTGTCGGGTTTACTAGAACACAAAATCAATGTTTAACCTTTTAAACATTCTGAAAAACGCAGCGGATACATGGCTTTAAAACCGTTTTTAGAGCTGAAAATCTTATGTTCTATATGTTCATTTACTATGAAAACAAACCCATAACAATAAGGATCATTTATGTGGATAAAACAAGCTATGAACATGCAAAAACGTACATAAAATCACAGCCACAATGAGCTGTGATTTCTACCTTTTGAGCAGCAAGAAATCGACCAAAAGAGGAGTTGTTAGATGCTCCAAGATGGCCAAAACTTCAAGGTGGAATGTCTTTGAACGTTGGCTCCAACAAAGCTCCAAGTAAGCCTCACACTTGCTTGGATTTGGACATTAGAACACCAAGATATAAGCTGCCAGAACACCTTCCAAAACGTGGACTTTCAGCAGCTTGTAGATGAGCTTGGATGTCACATAAACGGCAAGAACCCAAAGGAGGGACTCCTCAAGTGTCTATACCCCAAGCTCTTGCAATACACCCTCTTGTTAGGATGAGAACACCACAAGAAAAAGCTTCTTGAACCCCCTTTTTCAGCTGCCAAAACCGTGGACCAGGAAGAAGAGATGAGAGCTTTTTCTTTTGCATGTAAAAATGAGAAGTGTGTAGAGAAAACCAAGACCCCAACAATACTTATGATGTGTGTAGCTTCCAAGACAAGTTGGTCCAATGAAACAAGAGGGAGGGGGCGGCCTATTTTGAAGACAAAAAAAGTTCCCCCCTTTTTTTTCTTTTGCTATATCACACATTAGTATGTTGTAAGGTCTTTTAGCTAGACATGCTACTAACCATTTAATTGCATGTACAAATAATTTTATAACTTATGCAATTAACCATTTAATTTATAAGTTATAACTTTTCTCATTTTTATTTGATGTCATCTAACTAATTTAAATGATGTTTCAAATAAAATCATTGAACAAAATATCCTAATAAGTTGTTCCTTCTCATATGCAATTTATTTAGAAAACCCATTTTCTAAATTGGTGTAAATATTTAATTGCATGATCTTATCATCAATTAAATATTAATTGGTGTTTGCTAAGCTTGTTATTGGGTATAACCCGACTTGGATCATAACGTACTAACCACATCAATATTCTAAGTGTCTTGGGCACACAGAATCCTACAATCTCCCACTTGCCCAAGATTCATAGAAGATTGATGCAAGCAGTAAATACCGCCTAACAACGGTTTACTACCCTTAATACGCATGACTTATAGCCATTCAATAACATCATCCCTTTCAAGTACCCTACTTGAAATGATTTAGGTGAATCGATCATCTATCCTTTTGTTATAGATGTCATGTTAAATCCAAGAACACAGAATGATCAATCCTTGTTGATTTAACTTAATCAGGCCTTAGACATCTAACTCTCAACGAATAAGAGGAACAAATTCCATCTTGACTACATACGTTTCTCACAAACACCTCGTGTTATACCTGAACATATCCTTATGTACTGTCCACTATTTCAGGACAGTGAAGAATAGGCTCAAGGTATAATACTTGGTGAATATCAAAACCCAATATGTATCTCAGGTCGGAGGATACCAAATGATATTCGCCTTTACTCAAATTTACTTATGATCAATCAATAAGATTCCATGTAGTAAAATTTGAGATGCGGGTTAGTCCAATATTTGTATCCCACAAATATCTATGAACCTTGGTAGCAACCCATTGCTCTATATTCATCCTTATGAATATCAACCAATCCAAGTTCATAATAGTCTTACCTTCAAACTTGTTCCCACAAGTGTGAACGACTACGGACATTTAGAGTAAACATTTTACTCATGGATTAAACATGCTAAATTGGAATATTATTTGAAACATTATAACCAAATAATTTTATTCAAATAATAGAAAGTTCCACATATCCAACTACAAAATTTACAGATCAAATCCAATCACTAGAATATCGAAGTCCCATGGCACAAGTATGACCTTCATGCTTTGCCTTTTCAAGGAGCTTCGTGAGAGGATCCGCAATGTTTTGATCCGTGTGAACTTTGCGAATACATATCTTTCCCTTTTCAACTTCATCTCGTATGTAGTTGAATCTCTGCTCAATGTGCCTAGTCTTTTGATGAGCACGGGGTTCCTTGATTTGTGCAATCGCACCCTCGTTATCACAAAAGATCTCTAGGGGGTCCTGAATGGAAGGGACAACCCCTAGATCGGCAATGAATTTCTTCAACCATGCAGCTTCTTGAGCTGCCAATGAGGCGGCGACGTACTCTGATTCTGTAGTCGATAGAGCCACCACACCTGCTTGGAGCTCTTCCAAGAAACCGCTCCTCCATTCAGAATGAAAACGTATCCCGATTGTGACCGAGAATCATCACGATCGGTTTGGAAACTCGCATCCGTGTAACCTTTTACAACGAGTTCCTCGTCACCAGATCCATAGATTAGAAACATATCTCTCGTCCTCCTTAGGTACTTAAGTATGTTCTTAACAGCCATCCAATGACTGTTTCCTGGATTCTGCTGGTAACGGCTTGTCATGCTTAAGGCGCACGACACGTCCGGTCGAGTGCATATCGTTGCATACATGATGGATCCTATAGCAGATGCGTATGGGATTGCCTTCATGCTATCTTGCTCATCCTTTGAGCTTGGACATTGAGTCGTACTCAATATCGTTCCTCTTTGAATAGGTACCGTACCTTTCTTAGAGTTTTCCATCTTGAACCTTTTCAAGATCTTATCAATGTACGCACTTTGATTCAAACCAATCAACCGCCTTGATCTATCCCTATAGATCTTTATTCCCATAATATAGGCGGCTTCACCAAGATCCTTAATGGAAAAACAACTTCCAAGCCAGGTTTTTACACCTTCCAAGGTTGGAATGTCATTTTCAAAAAGTAGTATGTCATCAACATACAATACTAGGAAGGTTATTGAGCTCCCACTAGCCTTCTTATACACACAAGCTTCATCAGCGTTTTTGATGAAGCCAAATTTCTTGACCTCCTCATCAAAACGATGATTCCAGCTTCTCAATGCTTGTTTCAATCCATAGATTGATTTCTTTAACTTGCATACTTTATTAGGATGTTTTGGATCAACAAAACCTTCAGGCTGAACCATATAGACATCTTCCTCAAGATATCCATTTAGGAAAGCGGTTTTGACATCCATTTGCCAAATCTCATAATCATAATGAGCAGCTATGGCAAACAATATCCTTATAGACTTTAGCATCGCAACAGGTGAGAAGGTTTCATCATAATCAACCCCTTGAGTTTGAGTGAAACCCTTTGCTACAAGTCTAGCTTTATAAGTATCCAAGTTTCCATGCATATCGGTTTTCTCTTGAAAACCCACTTACTTCCAACTACCTTGGAATTAAGAGGTGGTACAACAAGTTCCCAAACTTGATTGTCATACATGGATTGCATCTCAACGTTCATGGCTTCAAGCCATTTATCACAATCCAAATTGGACACTGCATCATGATATGTGGTTGGTTCATCTGAATCTACCACATAGCATCCATCCATGAAAAATCCGTATCTTTCAGGTGGAATACTAGTTCTACCACTTCTGCGAACGTTTTGTATGTATTGATCAACCGCTTGATCATCATCAACATCCTCATGTTGAGTGCTAGTTTCAACCAAACGTGCATCGGGCTGTGGTTCTTGATCCTCCTCAAGATCCACTGTTCTACTACTAGCTCCTTCCATAAGGAACTTGGCTTCTAAGAACTCACCCTTTCTGGCAACAAACACCTTTTGTTCCAGCGGATCATAGAAATAATATCCCATAGAATCTCTAGGATATCCAACAAAGATACACTTGGTGGATCGGACATCTAATTTGTTTGGGGTGGGAGTCTTAACATAAGCCTCACAACCCCAAACCCTTAAGTATGATAGGGATGGAACTCTTCCATGCCATATCTCAAAAGGTGTCCTTTCCACCTTCTTGGTTGGGGCCATATTCAGAATACGGGCCGCGGAGAGCAAAGCGAAACCCCAAAATGATAGAGGTAATGAGCTTCTAGCCATCATAGATCGGACCATATCCAATAAGGTTCGATTCCTCCTCTCAGACACACCATTATGTTGTGGTGTTCCAGGTGGAGTGAGTTGTGAGACAATCCCACAACTCCTAAGATGATCTTGAAAAACATCACTTAGGTATTCACCTCCTCTATCGGTACGGAGAATTTTAATTGACTTATTGAGTTGATTTTCTACTTCAATCTTGAAGATCTTGAACATTTTAAAAGCTTCATCTTTGTGCCTTAATAAGTACACATACCCATAGCGACTATAGTCGTCGGTAAAGGTAATGAAGTATCTTTCACCATTCCTAGTCATTGACTTAAAAGGACCACATACATCCGAATGTATGATTCCTAATAAATCTTTTGCCCTTTCGGTAGTTCCACTAAAGGGCGCCTTAGTCATCTTGCCTTGTGAACAAGATTCACAAACATCAAATGAATCACATTCATTTGTTTTTAAAAGACCATTCTTTTGAAGTGTTTGTAAACGTTTCTTGTTTATATGACCAAGACGACAATGCCAAAGATAGGTATCACTCAAGTCTAACTTGAGTTTCTTGGTGTTAGTTTGGTACAATGAACTATTTAAAGTATTTTCATGAACCAATTCATAAATACCATTAATTGGAATAGCTTTAAAATAGAACATACCATTTAAAGAAACATGAATATCATTTTCAATAAAAGATAATACATAATCATAATGTCTTAGTTGAGATACTAAAATAATATTCCTAGTCAAACTAGGAGCATACAAAACATTCTTCAAAATAACTTCCAAACCACTTGGAAGTCTTAGGATGTAGTCCCCACGAGCTTCAACTAAGACTTTAGTTCCATTGCCCATGAAGAGGCTAACATCCCCTTTCTTGAAGTCCCTACTTCTTGTGAACCCCTGCAACAAATTGCAAATATGAGTTCCACATCCGGTATCCAATACCCATGTGTTTGAAGATGTAACATTAAGATCAATATGAATCATGTATATTGTACCTGAGGTCTGCCCGGCATCCCTCTTGGCTTTCAACTCTTGGAGATGGACAGGACAATTCCTTGCCCAATGTCCTATCTCCCCACACTTGAAGCATGGGTCATTAGTAGCAACCTTTTGCTTCTTCTCTTGTGGTTTGGGTGGTACCCTTACCACCCCTTTCCCTTTTCCCCATACAGGTCCCTTACCCTTGGCAACCTTTGCCTTGGGTGTGGGATGAGGCCTCTTGTTGTTCCCACCTTCATTGATGGTGAGAACGGGTAAAACCCTTTTACCCATGGCCGCCTCGGCCGTTTTTAGCATTGAGTGAAGCTCACCAATGTTTTTGTCCCATGCATTCATGTTATAGTTCAACACGAATGTCTCGAACCTCTTGGTTAGGCCATTTAGGATCAAATCCGTGGCCAACTCCTTCGAGACGGGACAATTTAGCCTCTCGAGGCGGTCAATATGACTTTTCATCTTAAGTACATAAGATGAAACAGATTGGTTGTCGTCCATACGACATGCATGGAGCGCTCGAACCGTTTCGAACCGCTCAACCCTTGCTTGCTGTTGGAACGTTTCCTTCAGCTGGGTTATCATGTCGTAAGCTCCGTGATGTTCATACTCCTTTAGGAGATCCGGAGTCATGCTCGCTAGCATGAGACAAGACACTTGGATGGAGTCCTCAGTGTATTTCAGCCAATCGTTAAAGGCCTCGTCATCATCCTCGCTAGGTTGATCGGGGATAGGGTCGTCTAAAATATATGATCTTCTCTCTTGCTTGAGAACAATTCTCAAGTTTCGATACCAATCAATAAAGTTATTATGGTTTAGACGTTCCTTTTGGAGGATCGCTCATAGTGATTGGTTTGACGCGGATGAGTTATCGTGATTTTCATTATTGGTGGCCATCTACAAAATTTAACAAAGATCAATTTTAGTATTTTTGATATTGCTAATTTTAATATTTAATGCCTTTTAAGGTCAATTTTATATTAAAATCTAGAACCCAACATTACATTTAAATTGTGGTTAGGTGACCTTTATCCCACTATTTAAATTAATAAGGTGGTCAACGATTGACGATTGCAACCATTTGCAACTTCTAGAGGTATGGGATCGACTTTAAACATCATATGCAAAGTCGGCATGTTAATCCCATCAACACCATTTGGAAACCATATTTTAGGTGATCCATTCAACATGGTTTGCAAATCAAGTTACCCTACTTGCACACACATATGTGTTTACCAACATAAGTGGTTAGGTGACCTTTATTCCACCAATGTGGTATTCCCACCTCAAGTCACAAGTTCCCTCAAAATGGTTAGGTGACCTTTATCCCATTAAGAGTTTCCAAATGACTTAAGTATTGTGTAAAAGGACGGTGTTAAACTTGTTTGTTAAATGTTTAGAGGTTTCATAATTCTAGTTTAGAAAACTCTATGTACTTGTATTTGCTTGCTTTCAAATACAAGGTACTTTATGGTTCTTTGATTAAAACCTATTTTAATCTTTAAAATCATTAAAACATTTTAATAACCTTTTATTAACCTTTACTGATCATCAATTTTCAGCTTGTTAAGTTTGTTAATGATTTTGTTTTGAATATCCAAATATCAACCAAACAATCAAAACAACAAACAATCAACCAAGCATAAACATTAACAATCATATGTGCATAACCATAGCCCTTATGTTGACAACACTTGTTTGCCATCACAAGTGTTGTCATTTGGTCTTTCTAAGGGTCAAACACTTCATAAGAGTTCCAAGAACCTCCCACTAGAAACCGCATCCAAATGCTCCATGTTTCTTGTGTCTTCTCTTTGTGCTTTTGTCACGTACATCTTCATATTACAAGAAATAATGTCCTAATACAAGATTTCTAGAAATATGAAAATGACTAATCTATTTATTACAACCCAATAACAAATAAATTACACTTGGAACAAAAAACAAATAATAGATTATACAACCAAATTGAATGAATGAATACAACCATCATAAACATCCAAACAATCACAAGGTCAATGGCTAGGTTATGCACTAAAACATCCAATGATCAAATCATCAAAATATATAATGAAACCCCCTTTAAAACCTTCAAATTTCAGCCAACATAAACTGAGATTTTGGTTTTAAATATTGTCCAAACAATCAACATATCAACATACATATCTTTCAAGGTTTAATCACAAGCATGTGTAATGTAACCTTGAAAGTTGGGGATTCAACAAGACATAATATACCAGCCCAAAACAGCCTATAACATGTCTAAAATCATCTTTTAAAACCAATTTCAAAAGATAAATCAAGCAAGCCATCCACATAACCGGCTCTTGATGCCATTGTCGGGTTTACTAGAACACAAAATCAATGTTTAACCTTTTAAACATTCTGAAAAACGCAGCGGATACATGGCTTTAAAACCGTTTTTAGAGCTGAAAATCTTATGTTCTATATGTTCATTTACTATTAAAACAAACCCATAACAATAAGGATCATTTATGTGGATAAAACAAGCTATGAACATGCAAAAACGTACATAAAATCACAGCCACAATGAGCTGTGATTTCTACCTTTTGAGCAGCAAGAAATCAACTAAAAGAGGAGTTGTTAGATGCTCCAAGATGGCCAAAACTTCAAGGTGGAATGTCTTTGAATGTTGGCTCCCATAAAGCTCCAAGTAAGCCTCACACTTGCTTGGATTTGGACATTAGAACACCAAGATATAAGCTGCCAGAACACCTTCCAAAACGTGGACTTTCAGCAGCTTGTAGATGAGCTTGGATGTCACATAAACGGCCAAGAACCCAAAGGAGGACTCCTCAAGTGTCTATACCCCAAGCTCTTGCAATACACCCTCTTGTTAGGAAGAGAACACCACAAGAAAAAGCTTCTTGAACCCCCTTTTTCAGCTGCCAAAACCGTGGACCAGGAAGAAGAGATGAGAGCTTTTTCTTTTGCATGTAAAAATGAGAAGTGTGTAGAGAAAACCAAGACCCAACATACTTATGATGTGTGTAGCTTCCAAGACAAGTTGGTCCAATGAAAAGAGGGAGGGGCGGCCTATTTTGAAGACAAAAAAAGTTCCCCCTTTTTTTCTTTTGCTATATCACACATAGTATGTTGTAAAGTCTTTTAGCCAGACATGCTACTAACCATTTAATTGCATGTACAAATTTTATAACTTATGCAATTAACCATTTAATTTATAAGTTATAACTTTTCTCATTTTTATTTGATGTCATTGACAGGATATCAGCCTCTCGGTTGATCAATTAGATTATGTTTGCAGCGGATTTAGCACATTAATTAGCAATTAAAGCAAGAACATAAAAGATATTGCAATTAAAAGCATAAACATAGAGAGAGAAGAGTTCCGCGAAACAATAAATGTTCTATTGGTCGCACGTTTCGGTAATTAATACAGTATGGTTACCCATCCTTTTATAGGCGGCAAAAGGATGGGTTGATGTCCTTTTTTCTGACATCACTGAATATTCAAATTACAACTGACAAAAACATAAAACTACTGAAGATGTCAACAACGGACATCTTCTTACAAAAGTTCCTAAGTACTGATAAAAGTAAAACTACTGATACTATAACAACTGAAGAACATGCTCTTCAGTTGTTGTACAACTACTGAAACAAAATAAACTACTGAAAAGGAAAAACCACCACAACAACTGAAGAAGACTTCTTCAGTTGTTGTGACAAACTCTGAGTCTTCAGTACTTGGTCTTCAGACTTGGCTTCGGAAGATGTAACAGCTTCGGAAGATGCAACTTCGGAAGATATAACAACTGATGACTTCAGTAGAAATCATCAGTTGTTGTCCTCAGTCTTTTTCTTCAGACTTTGCTTCGGAAGATAGAACAGCTTCGGAAGATGTAACAACTGATGACTTCAGTAGATATCATCAGTTGTTGTCTTCAGTCTTTGTCTTCAGACTTTGTGCTTCGGAAGAAGATCTTCAGTTCTTTAGTTCTTCAGCTTTTGATACTTCAGTACTTGGACTTCAGTACTTGAAGTCTTCAGTACTTTGGAGTCTTTAGCTGTTGTTTTTCAGTTCTTTGATCTTCAATCTTTGTTCTTCAGACTTTGTCATAACAGCTGAGGCTGGGGCTAAGATGCTCTCGAGTCTGACATTCAAGCAAGAGAACACAATAGCTGATGGGAGTCTTCAGATGTTCTCGAGTCTGACATTCAAGCAAGAGAACACTGTAACTGATGGGAGTCTTCAGCAGTTGTTGCAGTGGCATGTGGGACTTAGAGGTTTTCCTGATCTTGGCTCATTGGTTCTTTTGGTCCAACAAACTCCCCCTGAACCAATGCAGCCAAAACCTCTAATTATTGGATGTCCCACTTATTGATGGCATAAAGATTGGTCTATTTCCTTCTAGATCAGATTAGAAGTTGACCCAGATAAGCACTGGCCAGAGAGGTAGTCTCAAGTGTTTGTTTGGCTAAGTATGGATGGGAGCTCTGTCTTGGGGAATTGGACACAGAGCTGTTGTCCCATCCATGAGATCTACCTCCCATGTACAAGCCGGTAGGATTCTCGGGTGTAGGCCTGAAGAAAGATCATCTGCTCTTCTTTGGATAGATCTTCAGGCTCACCATCAAACAATCCCTCCCGACCGTACAGCTCTGAGATGTACTTGGCCTGTCTTCCATTTTTGAGCTCAAGTGTTGTGATTTGCCTATATGTAAACTCATCAGGATGTTTACCCTCCAACAACAGGTTGAGCTCATTCCTTTGGAAATTCTCAAGCCTCTTATAGACCAGACCCTTCCTAACCACCCTATTATCTAGCATTGAAAAGGGTGATTGGCCGGCTCTATAGGCTTTCTCGAATTCCTCTACTATTTCCCAGGGTGTTATTACAAAAGCCACAGAGATCACTTCATCTACGATTCTCTTTAGTTGGCTTTTGTATCTCACAGGCATGTCCTTTTGACTATCCTGTGAGACACCCTTGGGTTAGGCCAAGTTCTCACCCTCTCCTTTCATATTGAAAGGTTTTCTTGAGGGTGAATAATCTCAAAGCTTCCTTTTTCATATTCATTATAGAGGTGGAAGCAGCATAGCATTTGTCAATGCTTTTCAGCATTTCCTCATCATGTCGCTTTTGCTGCTCCCCCTCTTCTAATTTTACCCTCACAGTGTCCTGCTGTGAGGTGGGAGTGATGGTTTGTGGTTTGGCTTTGGGTAGAGGTATAACTGCTGAAAGTGGCAGGCTATCCTCCTCATCCTCCTCATCTTCTTCTTGCAGCCTCAGCACCCTTCTCTTCTTCTTCAAGGGTGGATCATTGGCTGCGGGTTTTGGTGGGAAAGGAGTTGGTTTTGTGGGTTGTGGTTGGGTTGTTGGTGTAGGAATGTTGGCAGGCACTGCTAGCAATCTAGATATTAGAGAAGGCTTAGTCTGTTTTGCTAGAAGTGTCCTGTTCCCAGCACCGGCTTCAGAAAGGGCCTCTGCGACCAGTCCCTTAGTGAAATCACCAGCCGAACAGATCTTGGTGGTTATAGCCAAGATCCTGTCCCTGGTCCATGCTTTGATGTCAAGGACTGGTCTGCCCAAATACTTTGAAATGAATCTACTCATAGCCTCGAGTTTCTTTTGATCCTCTTGGCTATAAGTAGACCATCGGTAGTTTATCTCCTTAGTTTCCATTTTCCTGATCTCCTGATCTAGCAGGGCAGTGTCCTTGTCAAAGCCTTGCTTGAACAGCTGAGCAATGGCAGAATCCATTGATTTGCTGTGTTCAGCATCAGCCTCCTTGACAAGGGCTGCTAGATCAGAGTCAGTCACCATCTTTCCCTCCTCTCCCTTTTTCTTATCAGTGAAACTGAAATCCTTTTGGATATCAGCCACTTCTATTTGCTCAACCTCCCTCTCTTTCCTCTTCCCTTTCTCCCTCACCTTCCTAGTCTCCTCAATCAACTCCCTCTCAACCACCACCTCTTTCTCTGCCTCTTTCTCCTCCTCACCCCTCTTCCTCTTCACTTGCACTGATGTCTCCCCCTTTTTGGTTGCATTGGTTGGGGTTTGACCATCAGCAAGTGCCTTAGAAATGGCAACCTCCACCATGGGTTGAATATATGTGGGAAGCCTCTCATCAAGGGTTTGAATGACTAAGTCTTTAAGCATGGGTGTGATGAGAGGTAGGGATTTTTGGAGGATAGCATCCAGCTGCTCAGGGGGTTCTGACCCTGAGAGCTAGTGCCAGAAGCAGGGGCTGGTGGCCGAGTTTGTGGGAGTGGCTCAGTGTTTATGAGACCTTCGGGTGAAGGTGCCATCTGTGGGGTAGTGGTGGCAGATGGACTTCTATCCCGAGTCATTTGAGCAAGCAGCTCTTTGAGTCTGCTTATCTCATCCTCTAGGATAGTGTTTTGAGCAACTACATCATAGAAGAAGCTCAGGTCATCATCAGCATGAGCTGAATCACCTGACCTCCTGACATTGTCAGGATGTACATGTCCTGAGTGTGGCTCAGTAATGACATGTGCCCCTTGTTCATGGTACTGGGGACTTCTGGCCTCCGGATTGGATCCATCATCGGCCATTGCCTCTGGTGAGGTCTTAGTGATGTTACCAGCTGCACCCTGCTCAGATGTTGATGCAGGGGAAGTGGCAGCCTCACCAGATTGTTCTATCTCCCTAGCCCACTGGGAGATTGAACTGATTCTCTGTGCTGTGGGCTCCCATCGGCACTTGTACCCACCCCCTCTTCGGTTGGAGTCTCCCCAGGTGTAATAGGTTTCTGGGGAGAGGGTGGAGTGTTCAGATCGGTCAGCACTTTGGCTATTGCCAATGTTGGGCTTAGTGGGGCGGTCTCATCAGTAGATGGGCTAGAAGCAGTGTGCACATGGGGAGGACTGTGCTCTTCAATGGTAGTCTTCTCAAGTGAGATAGACCCCAGTAATGTGGTTGCCCCAATGTTGGCTACATCAGGCTCCTGTTGAGAGGAAGCCTGTGCGGTTGTGGTGGGTGGAGTCGTGGTACCTGCTGGGAGAATCGAACCAGCAGGCACATCCTGCCTTTGTGTTGCAGGGGCATCCTCAGGGGACTCATCTCCCTGAGTAGCCTTTTTGGGCTTCTTTTTGGCTTTTGGTTTGGTGGGGACTTTGGATTTGGAGGTGGAGGCTGTGGGTTCCTGCTGCGTGGGTTTTCGCAGCCGGCCAACCTGTTTGAGTGTGTGGTCAGTGTTGTGCCTGGAGTATACCTCGGCTTGAACAGCCATGGCAGGGACCCCAGTGCCAACTAGTCCCTCAGCCTGAAGCTGGTTTTCGATCATGGCCATTATGAACCGTGGATACAAGTTCCAACGATTAGAAAAAGGTTTTGTGGCCATGTCCTTGAGTTCCAAAAATAAAATATCAGTAAAATTTAGAGGTTGTTTCTCAAGGATAGAATACAATACCTGTTGCCACCTTGTGGACATCTGGTCCCACGAAGAGGTTTTAGGAGCCAGACACACGTTCACCATGTGGAAGATCAATCGTTGAGGGTCAGGGAAGTGTTTCTTCAACAAGGTGGAGGCGGAGAGGTTACCCTGGTAGTCATGGGATTTGAATGAGAGATCCAAGGTACCTTTGGGGTAGGAAGTTGGGTGAGTGGCATCCTCCAGCTCTAGGGTTTGGCGTAGGGTAGCTGGAGTGATAACCACGGGTTGGCCGTTGACGGAGGACCGGAGGGAGACCTCGCCATCCTTTTCTCCGGTTTGGACGGTTACATTTGTCCAAAACTCCGCCAAAGAGTCGGTGTATATAGTGGGGTTCAGGAGAAAAGCCGTTTTGTAGGGTGAGTCGTTCATAAGATCGACGGCTTGGTGAAACTTGGGCCATAATGGCGATTTTGTAAGATGAGCGACACAGTTGTGTCGAGGTTTCAGTTGCATGGTTGCCATTAATGGTGTATGGGAATTTCAGAGGTTTTTGTAAGATTAGGGCAAGTGGAGTAAATGCTCTGAAGGTGGGGTATTTATAGGGTAGGCCAAAGGTCGAAAGGAAACTACTGAAGGTTTTGGTGTCAGTTATCAGTTGTTGTAACGACCGATGACGTGGTTTTAACCTTCAGTGGTTGTAACATCTGAGGACTTGGTATTAGTCTTCAGTAGTTGAAACTACTGAGATCTTGGTTTTGTCCTTCAGATGTTGTAAACGTCTGAAGAGTTACTGTCAGTCGTCAGTAGTTATGAACTACTGATGACCTAGTATTCTTCTTCAGACGTTGGAACAACTGAAGACGTGGTGTTAGCCTTCAGTAGTTGTAAACTACTGATGTCAGTAGTTGTGAACTACTGAAGACATGGTTTTGTCCTTCAGTTGTTTGTGTATGAAATAGCAGCTGTTGTTATCAGTTGATGAGAAATTACTCATCAGCTGTTTCCGTCAAATCAGTTGTTTCATACTAGCCTCCACACTTACTCATCAGCTCTTTGGCTGACTTTCAGATGTTTCATCGACCCTTCAGCTCTTGTGAATATTTATGCCTTCAGCTCTTGTGATCAGATGTTCACAAGTGCTGATGAAATATTCTTCAGAGCTGGTGAACAAATTTTGTCTTCAGTATTTGTGTAAGATTACACATCAGTACTTATTAGCAAAATTTGTTCTTCAGTACTTATTTATTTGAAAATGATACATCAGTAGTTGTAATCCACCTCACTACATCAGTTGTTTTTCAATAAATAATGTACATCAGTACTTTGAGTCATTTTAGTCTTCAGTAGTTGTGAAAGAGCTGAAGACTAAATTACTCATCAGTACTTGTATTTGACCTTTGCTCTTCAGTAGTTGTGAACGAAGAGTACCAGCATAGGTCAAATCAATCAAGCTGCAGCATACCAAGCCTTAGTACCAAATTTTGGAATGTGGCACTATCTAGAGGCTTAGTAAAAATGTCTGCAAGCTCATCAGCACTAGGTACAAACTTAGGATCAATCAGACCTTTCTCATAGCAATCTCTGATAAAATGATGTCTGATCTCAATATGTTTGGTCCTTGAGTGCTGGACTGGATTCTTAACAATACAGAGAGCTGAAGCACTATCCATTAATAATGGAGTCTTAGTCTCAGTAATGCCATAATCCAGAAGTTGGTTCTGAAGCCAGAGTATCTGAGAGGTACAACTTGCAGCAGTAATATACTCAGCTTCAGCAGTAGATGTAGCAATTGATGTTTGTTTCTTACTCTGCCAAGAAACTAAACAATTGCCTAGGAATTGGCAACCACCAGAAGTGGATTTTCTGGTGACTTTGCATCCTGCATAGTCACTATCAGAGAAAGCAACTAATTTGCAAGAATGCCCAGCTGAATACCAAAGACCTAGTGATTGGGTACCTTGCAGATATCTAAAGATCCTTTTAACTGCAATCAAATGGGATTCTTTAGGTGCAGCCTGAAATCTAGCACAAGCACATGTTGAAAACATGATGTCTGGTCTAGAGGCTGTAAGGTACATCAAGGACCCAATCATACATCTGTAAAGGGTTTCATCAACCGCTTTACCTTTCTGATCTACATCTAATTATGTGATGCTGCTCATGGGAGTAGAACAGGGCTTACAGGATTGTAAATCAAACTTATTTAACAACTCTTTGGTATACTTGGACTGATGGATGAAGATTCCATCATCCAGTTGTTTGATTTGCAAACCCAGAAAATACTGTAATTCTCCCATAGCACTTATTTCAAATCTCAGCTTCATAAGCTTTGTAAATTCATCACACAACTTTGGATCAGAGGATGCAAAGATGTTGTCATCAACATAAATCTGAACAAGGAGCTTATGTTGTCCCACAGTCTTGATGAATAAGGTTTTATCAATGGTGCCTCTAGTGAACTTATTCTCTAGAAGAAAGTTGAGAGTGTCTCATACCAGGCTCTAGGTGCTTGCTTCAGCCCATAGAGAGCCTTATCAAGCTTGTACACCCAATCAGGATGTTTATTGTCCTCAAAGCCTGGTGGTTGACACACATAAACCTCTTCTTTTATTTTTCCATATAGGAAGGCACTTTTGACATCCATTTGATAAACCTTGAGACTGTGAAAGGCAGCATAAGCTAAGAACAGTCTGATTGCTTCTAGTCTGGCCACAGGTGCAAAGGTCTCATCATAATCGATGCCTTCCTCCTGTGCAAACCCTTGGACAACCAGTCTGGCCTTGTTCTTGACAATTTGGCCCTTCTCATCTGTTTTGTTCCTGAATACCCACTTGGTGCCTATAGCACACTTATCTTTGGGTAATGGAACAAGCTCCCACACTTGCTGTTTCTTGAATTGAAGAAGCTCAAGCTGCATAGCTTCCACCCATCCATTGTCTCTTAAAGCAATATGATAGTTCTTTGGCTCTTGCTGACTGATGAAGAGAGCATAGAAGCAGAAGTTAGACAATTGATTCTTGGTTGAAACTCGAGCATGGATATCACCAATGATCTGTGATGTGGGGTGATTCTTGAGCTCTTGATAGACTATGATATCTGTGCAAGTGTTTGTAGACCCATCAGTAGCAACAGATGGTGATGGAGATTCCTGAAACCATGTAGAGGATGGCAGCTCAAACGAAGTAGAGCAAGCAGAAATCTCATCAGCATTTGTAGTGGATGGAGCTGCTGAGGCTACAGGAGCATCAGGTTCAGTGGACTCAGGCAGGTTGTCACTGATCTTGAAGAGGTGAGTACTGACTACATCATCATCAGTACCACCAGGTGGAGATCTGTTGACAGGCTCAACAGATGGAGGTTGATAAGGAACATATTGCAGTATGTCCAGATCAAACAACTCCACAGGGTTTTATGGAATCTTGTCCTTTGGAGATTCATTGAACTTAACATGCAGAGTTTCTTCAACCCCCTTGGTTCTACAGTTGAAGACTCTGTATGCTTTGCAAGTTGATGAATAACCAACAAAGTACCCTGCATCCACCTTACTAGCAAACTTATGGAGTGAGTTGCTAGTGTTGAGAATGAAACAAGGACACCGAAAGGCTCTAAAGAATGAAATAATAGGGGCCAAATGATGAAGAACTTCATATGGAGTCTTCATCAACCTCTTATTCACTAAGGCTCTATTCTGTACATAGCAAGCTGTATTGACAGCTTCAGCCCAAAAGGTCAGTGGCAACCCAGAGTCAGCCAACATTGACCTTGCTGCTTCAATCAGGGTCCTGTTCTTTCTCTCCACCACTCCATTCTGCTCAGGAGTTCTAGGAATGCTAAACTGCCTTCTAATTCCCTTGGACAGGTAGAAGTCATCAAGTGTGTGGTTTCTAAATTCTGTTCCATTGTCACTCCTCACACACTTGACCTGTAGGGAATACTGCTTTTCTACTTGTAACACAAAGTTCATTATTGTCTTTGCTGCTTCATCCTTGGAGTGCAAGAAGAAAGTCCATACAAACCTGGAGTAATCATCCACAATTACCAGGCAGTGTTTCTTCTTTGCCATGCTCATTACTCTGACAAGACCAAAGAGATCCATGTGCAGAAGTTGTAAGCAGGCAGAGGACTTTGGTTCTTCTATTGAAGGGAATGAAACTTTGTGTTGTTTTCCTTTCAAGCAAGCAGTGCAGTCATCTTCACACTTGAACTCCTTCAAAGGCAATCCTCTTACTAAACCATGGCTTATAAGCTGATTCATGTTCTTGAAATTAACATGACCCAGCCTTCTATGCCATAGTGTAGACTCTTGAGGAGATGCCTTGGAGAATAGGCAAGGATGGCCTTTTAGATCCATCTTTTTGGAAAGATCTAAGGCATACACTCTTCCTGTCCTGTTGGCCTTCAGGAGAGTGTGTTCATCCAATGCCTTGTCAATCAAACTCAGAACTTTGGATGACAGAATCCGACAGTTCTGGCTTGTGAAAAGGGCAACATGGCCTTTGTCACACATTTGACTGACACTCAAGAGGTTGTACTTGAGATTCTCCACATGGTTAACATCATCAAACCTTATTTCCCCATTGGAAACAAAGCCTTTTCCGACGATGTAACCCTTTGCATCATTGCCAAAAGAAACAAATCCCTTATTTCCTTGAGAGTAGTCATTAAGAAGGGAGCTGCTTCCTGTCATGTGCATGGATCCTCCACTGTCTACATACCAGATGCTTCTATGGCATGTTGAAGAACCCTGCAAACACAACCATGTGTTAGTTTGTCTTGGAGACCCAAACCTGCTTGGTTTTAGGCCTGTTCTCAGCTACAGTTACAGCACTAACAGTTGTGTTGTGTGTGACAGCTTGAGGTGAAGAAGATGGTACAGAAGAGGAACCCTTTGGCTTGGACTTCCTTTTCTGTGGTTTCAACACAGGAGCATCTAAGTGGTTGACTCTTCCCACTAGCTGCTGAACCATCATCACCAACTGTGTCTGATTCTGTGATAAAGCTTTCAGCTCTTCAGACACATTGGAGTTT
Organism: Flaveria linearis; assembly: GCA_024085815.1. Taxonomy (NCBI): domain Eukaryota; kingdom Viridiplantae; phylum Streptophyta; class Magnoliopsida; order Asterales; family Asteraceae; genus Flaveria; species Flaveria linearis. Next base: position 34,517,107 of record CM044003.1, on the reverse strand, counting down.
GCTGATGATGAGTTCCTATGTTGTACCATCTTTTTCTGAGCAACCTCAGCTGTTGCCTGAGTTATCCCTACCTTCTTTTTAGATTTAGCTTTGGGCTTAGGGATTTCAGGCTTGGATGTTGCTAGTACAAACTTGGTTTCAAACTCATTCTTCATTTTATTGATGCTCTCAGTAATTTTCTCCTTCTGTTTGAGTTTGGAACCCCTTTTGTACCAGCAATCATCAGTAAGATGATTGAACAAGCCACATACATGGCTTTTTCTTCATCTTATGCTGATCATCAGCTGAAGAGGATTTAACTGCTGAAGACTTGTTCTTCAGCTGTTTGTCATCAGTACTAGCAGTTTTCTTCCTAGTTCCTGCTATCCTGGTATCCTCTCTAGCTGTCTTCAAGCCTTTCCTACTGTTAGTTTTCTTCTTTTTAGTGCTAACAGTATTTGAGGTTTGAACTTTAGATGTTGTCACATGCTCTCCAGTACCTTCAGTACTTCTAGTGACAACACCTGAGTTGATCAGCCTTTTGGTCATGTGATAGTCTATCTCTGATGATGCTGATTCAGAGGATAGTAAGTCACATGATGAGAAGGATTGGTTATTGCTCTCCCCATCAGATTCAACTTCTGCTCTTGAAATGAAATCTGTGGGAGGAGCAGTGTGATTATAACCAATGCCAAACTTCACATTGGAAGCTGATTGCTTGCTAAGAATCATTTCAAAACCCTTGCATGATTGCACCCATCGATCACACTCAACTTGGGTGGTTGCAAGAGTTTCCTTGAGGTCCTTGTACTTCTCTAGAAGTACATCTTCCCTAGCTTTAGCATCTTTGATTTGGCATTTAAGCTTGTAAATCTCATCATTTTTATCTTTTAGAACAACCTCAAAATCAGCTTTTCTTTTGGAAATCGTGTGCTCAAGCTCAAGATTTTTATCTATTAAAGCTACATTTGCTTCTCTAATAGAAGCAAATGCTGCTATGCATGACTCTGAACAAAGCTTGGCTTTTGCCTCAGTGGATACCTGAGATGAGGCATTAGATGATGACCCTTCAGCAGAATCAAGGGCCATCAGAGCAAGATTTCTAAAAGGTTGATCACCACCATGTTGACCAGCACCTTGGAGTAGTGGTTCCTGACCAGATAGCTCTTCTGGTAGACTACTCCAGTCAACAGCAGTTGGGGTGAAAAAGCTTTGTTGTTGAGGTTGTGTGTGATGATGAGATTGGGAAGATTGGGGCTCTGGAAGAGCATGAGGTGGTTGAGCCGAGGGTGCTTGAGTTTGACCAGACTGAGGCATGTAGTAACATGGGTAAGGATATGGTATATGACCCTGTGGCACAAAATAAGCAGGTGGTGCTTGTGCCTGAGATGGATGGGAAGAACTATAGGAAGGTTGCCCTTTGTGCTGTGAGCTATTGCTGGGAAAAGTCACAAAGGGTGCAGATGAGTTAGATCCAGATGATCTACACTCTCTTGCAAAGTGTCCAAGCCTTTGGCACTTGTGATACCTCAACTTGCTCTTGTCAAAACCAACTTTGGTTTTGCCAGAGAGTCCTGGGAATTTCCTACCAGTTCTTTTGTAGAACTTCTGAGAGCGGATATTTATCATTGCCATTTGGTTCAAAATATCCATCTTTTCCAGATCATCATCTGGAATGCCCTTCAAATCCTCCATCAGAAAACACAAGTTGTCACCACCACCTCCTGAACTACTAACACCAACAAAAGCTTGTTCTGAGTTGGTAGAGAAATCAATATGCTCATCATAAGAACTTTCTGATGAAGCATATTCTGACTCATGACTTATCAAGGCAGCATTACCTTGGACAAAGTCATCAGCGAGCTTGCCAGAAGAGGACAGCTTCCTCTTTTGCTCTATCTCTCTCTCAAAGGTGAGCAACTTCCCATGAAGTTAGGTGAGGGATAGAGTTTCCAGATCAGCACTGGAGCGTAGGACAATGGTATATGTGTCCCATCTCTCAGGCAGTGACCTGAGGAACCTGTTGTTCATCTGGATTTTGGAGTACTCTTGTTTGACCATCTTTAGCTCAGAGATCAAACAAGAGAACCGCTCATATTGCTGGGTCAGAGTCTCACCCTTTCTATTTGAGAATGTCTCATATTGTTGGGCGAGGATTTCCCTATTGTTTGCTAAGACCGAATCAGTTCCTCCAAATTGTTCCTTTAGAGCAACCCATAGGTCATGAGCAGACTCATGATGCAAGAGCCCTGAATATATCTCGTTTGGAATGGCCATGGCTAAAATTCCATGGGCTCTGGCATCAATTTCGAACAGCTTTAGATATTCGTCCGAATATTGTTCAGGTTTCTTCGCAACCTGTTCATTAGATTCCGGGACGCTCACCATAGGCTTGTATGGCCCATGCACCACTGACTTCCAACAACCAGCACTGTTGACAGCCAAGTGGTGTAGCATACGTCTTTGCCATATGTTATACTCATTCCTAACCAGCATCGGAGGCTTGGTTGCGGAACCAGTATTGTGAGGATCATTGGTTGGTGTTGTCATCTCAGGTTTTAGTCAAAAACAAGTTTAAACTCGATAAACGTAACTCAAAACCACCAAAAGACCTCAAGATTTTGGCCGGAAACAGCAGAAACTCACTCTTTATGGCTACTTCTTGCAAATTGCTAATTCGATCAAACTGAGAGATCAAAAGAGCAGTTTCAAATGATCAATAGTGAAATCGATCAATGATTAACCCGCTCTGATACCATTTGACAGGATCTCAGCCTCTCGGTTGATTAATTAGATTATGTTCGCAGCGGATTTAGCACATTAATTAGCAATTAAAGCAAGAACATAAAAGATATTGCAATTAAAAGCATAAACATAGAGAGACAAGAGTTCTGCGAAACAATAAATGTTCTATTGGTCGCACGTTTCGGTAATTAATACAGTATGGTTACCCATCCTTTTATAGGCGGCAAAAGGATGGGTTGATGTCCTTTTTTCTGACATCACTGAATATTCAAATTACAACTGACAAAAACATAAAACTACTGAAGATGTCAACACGGACATCTTCTTACAAAAGTTCCTAAGTACTGATAAAAGTAAAACTACTGATACTATAACAACTGAAGAACATGCTCTTCAGTTGTTGTACAACTACTGAAACAAAATAAACTACTGAAAAGGAAAAACCACCACAACAACTGAAGAAGACTTCTTCAGTTGTTGTGACAAACTCTGAGTCTTCAGTACTTGGTCTTCAGACTTGGCTTCGGAAGATGTAACAACTTCGGAAGATGTAACTTCGGAAGATATAACAACTGATGACTTCAGTAGATATCATCAGTTGTTGTCCTCAGTCTTTTTCTTCAGACTTTGCATCGGAAGATAGAACAGCTTCGGAAGATGTAACAACTGATGACTTCAGTAGATATCATCAGTTGTTGTCTTCAGTCTTTGTCTTCAGACTTTGTGCTTCGGAAGAAGATCTTCAGTTCTTTAGTTCTTCAGCTTTTGATACTTCAGTACTTGGACTTCAGTACTTGAAGTCTTCAGTACTTTGGAGTCTTTAGCTGTTGTTCTTCAGTTCTTTGATCTTCAATCTTTGTTCTTCAGACTTTGTCATAACAGCTGAGGCTAGGGCTAAGATGCTCTCGAGTCTGACATTCAAGCAAGAGAACACAATAGCTGATGGGAGTCTTCAGATGTTCTCGAGTCTGACATTCAAGCAAGAGAACACTGTAACTGATGGGAGTCTTCAGCAGTTGTTGCAGTGGCATGTGGGACTTAGAGGTTTTCCTGATCTTGGCTCATTGGTTCTTTTGGTCCAACAGTCATCTAACTAATTTAAATGACGTTTCAAATAAAATCATTGAACAAAATATCCTAATAAGTTGTTCCTTCTCATATGCAATTTATTTAGAAAACCCATATTCTAAATTGGTGTAAATATTTAATTGCATGATCTTATCATCAATTAAATATAAATTGGTGTTTGCTAAGCTTGTTATTGGGTATAACCCGACTTGGATCATAACGTACTAACCACATCAATATTCTAAGTGTCTTGGGCACACAGAATTCTACATTCAGAAAAAAAAGAAAGCAGAACTTGATATTTTAGAGAGAGAAAGAGCAAGATACGGGATTTTTGAAGATGAATCGGAGAACTCGAAGTTTTTGGTAAGAAATCTCGAGTTTTTGAAGCTTTAGATGATTCTAGACCCGTATATGTGCTTATAAATGTGACTTGTGTGTTCGGGTGGTATGGTGTGTGTGTTTTAGGTGTTAGAACAGTCGAAGAGGCCCAGGTGAAGAGTGTAAATTCGAAGAACAACTAAGGTGAGTTTCTAGACCCCCTTTTTACTCGTTTTTAAAATGATTTGGGGCTGGAAAATGCATGTATGTATGTTTTTATGGATTTGTGTATGAAACCCGTACGTTATGTGCATGTGTATGATTATAGAGTATGTTTTAGGGTGTACATATGCCTATGTTTGTGTTAAGTTTATGCCTGAAATCATATGTACATGCTTAGAAATAGGTATTATGATGTTTGGGGACTGAAATATGACTTAGACACATGAATAGGCTGCTAATACGACTAATCAGACCAAATAATGGTCATATGACTGAATAGTGGTCGTATGACCATTAGATTTTCTAAGTGTAGGGTCATACGACTGAACAGTGGTCGTATGACCATTAGATTTTCTAAGTGTGTGATTATATGTCTGAACAGTGGTCGTATGACCATTAGAATTATTCTAAGTGTGGGGTTATACGACTGAATAGTGGTCGTATGACCATTGGAAATGTTCTAAGTATGGGGTCATATGACTGAACAGTGGTCGTATGACCATTAGAAATTTCTTATGGGGGATGATACGACCGAACAGGGGTCGTATGACCTGTAAAAATTTCCCAAGTCTGGGGATGATACGACTGAACAGTGGTCGTATGACTTAGAAAAATTTTCTAAGTTTAAGGTGAAACGACTAAGCAGGGCTCATACGACTGAGCAGTGCTCATATGACTGAACAGTTAGAATTTTTACAGAAATTTTCTGGAAATCTGATTTATGGGATTTTGACCAGGGTTGACTAGGGTCAATAAATGATGATGTTTTATGAACGTAATGATGATAATTGATTGACCCTTATTACTACTGATCTTATTATCAGTATTTTATTATTATTAACAATATTATATTTATTTTAATATTGTTAAGTATGTACTGGTATGATGAAGAATGACTAAGATTTAACGAAGATCATAATCATTAATAAGTAAAAATATTAATGATAATGAGAAATGGAACGTAAAGTGAAAGATAATGAAAGAGGAACATGATGAATGAATGCATGCATTAATAAATGAGCGAATGAACGTAAGAAAGGCTTGCAAGCAAATGAATGGAGGTGCACACCCCTGGCAGGTGTTAGCTCAACTGTGATGCGGGTTAGCTACCCCGAAGGATGCACACAGGGTCAATCCTCGAGATTGGCATAGAGGTGAGCGACTCGGTGTCGCAACAGACTCACAGGATGTAGGTCAATCTTTGTGATCGACTTAGAGGTGAGTGACTTGGTCTCACAACAGACTCACAGTATGTAGGTCAATCCTCGAGATTGGCTTAGAGGTGAGCGACTTGGTGTCGCAACAGACTCACAGCTTAAGTAAAGATTAATGATAAAAGTACGAAAGGAACGATGATGAAGATAATGAAAGTATTACCTATGTGTACGTATGATGTATGATCAACTATGAAAGTGAGGAACGTTTTCTTTTTTTGAACGAAAAGTAAAGTATTTTAACTATAAAACTAGAACTCACTCAGCAACGCTGACTTTTATGTATTTTCCAGTTGGCAGGTAACAGGTTGCTGAGGATGGCACACGAGGATGGCTACTTGATGGGCAAGACTGACATCCAAATTACGTTTTGACAATATTGTTGTTTTGTAATTCATTCGACTAATGTTTTGTGACTTAGAAACTAGAATGTATTGTTTAACAACAGTTTTTATAATAAATGGATGGTTTTTGTTAAACTTAATTCCGCTGCTTAAATTCATAATATGTATGTTTTATGCTGTGAATGACCGACTGTGAGGTGCCCGGGATCGGGGCCTTACAAATCACGGGTGCACACGTAATTGTAATTTGTCATGCATGAGAATTCTGGTAACTCTATTGGGTGATAACGGTCATAATCAGTACAAATTTTCATTTCTATACTTGGAGACATGAGGTCTCGGTTCTCATAAAACCTCACCATCGATATGCAAACAAATCCTTCTTTCCTACTAGTATGAAAGTTCTCACTTACCCCGAGCCTTAATGAGACTCGTGTTATGACATTAGCCTTAGTCTCTATGAGACGTGCTCTTTTTAGCATTTCAATGTTCGTGTAACACTATCGATCTACATTGTGATAGATCTTCAAGAGTTGCAATAAAATGATAACATTCTTGGCGTGTGTAGCCCTTGTTCATTGGATTGATCTTAAGACTTAAGAGTCTCGGTAATTTTAGCGTTCCAGCATTCATTTCATTTGATATCTATCATGTTTAAGCGTACATTATATTTGCTTGTTCCCTAGTGGTGGGACACAATCAGATTTTTCTGGCTAACTACGTTTGGCGTAGGTCCAGATAACAAGATATTATGACGACCTCGTTCACTTCATCTCTGCCTTTCTATTATAAACAACAAGTACAATTATAACTGCCACCTGTGTGCTTGGCAGTTATGATCTAGGTGTGTCTAGATATCCGTTCGATATAAGTCTGATTTCTATTACCCATGGTAACTACGATGTCGTGGTCAAAATGGATTGGTTGTCGAAAAACCAAACATAGATCATTTGTGGAAACAAACTAATTGAGTTACCTCTTGGTTCTCGACCGCATAGGCGGTTATTGCAAATGGGTTGTTGATTGAGTTGTGGTTCCGGTGAATCTGGGTCCTGAAGGTGGCGGTTGTGGTGATGGCAGCTGTGATTTCTTGATAACGACTATGTACGGTAGGTATTCTTATTGTTTACATAGTTTTGGTACGTATGGTTTCATGATTTCAGACCCCGGTTTCGGTTGTGATCTAGGAGGTTTACTCTTGTAGTCTTGTGATTTTGTTTATTGAGTATGTGTGGGTGTACGACCGTCTGGTGCGGCAGCGTGTGTGTTCATGGTTCACGATCGGGTGGTGTGGTCGTGGTATACTTGTTCGCGTATGTGGTTGTATGTTCGGTTATGCTTCAGTACTTGTATGTTTATTGGTTTTACGGGTTGGTTCCATGGGTTGTTCCGTGCGTATGTGATAGTATGTGTATATATTTCAGCCTTAAGTTTGTGGTTACATGATATGTCCATGTTTAATAGTGTTTGGGTGCTTATGTAAGTATATATGCATTTCTGTGAGTGATGGAATGTTTTGTGTGTGCCCTTGTGGTGTGCCATTTTGTCGTATTCATGGCAGTGAGTATGCTTAGTTCACATTTTGCATGTATGAAGAGTATAGACATATATGTAGGTGTTTGTTAATTGCATGGTTTTCATGTGGTATGTGTGCATATGGAGACATGTGTGTGCCTATCATATGTATGTATGTATGTGTACTTCTGCAGTACATGTGTGTGTTTATTATGTGTGAACTGGTGATAGTGGTGTGTGCATATCATGAATGGGAGTGATGCATGAAAGGTATAATATGCATTTATATTTTGGATGCACGTGTATGATATTTCGTGTATGTTTAATACGGATATTGGGTCCTTATAACATGAATGGTATTAGGGTAATATATGTATAACATGTGCATCTTTCGTTTGGTTCATTATACAGTTGTGATTGTGTAAGTGACGTCTTAGGAGTCGCATGGGTTTTATTGTTATAAATTGTATAATTAAAAGGTATAAAGAGTAAATTATTTATATATATATATACATGAATTAGTACGCGAGAATATTTGGGGTTATATAGTTAGAGTGAATTGGTGTTGGAGTGTGCTAGAGTATGAAGGGAGAAAACCGATAACCGACACCGTAACCGGGTCCTGAAACGTGAAAATGTACAATTCTTTTATTAATAATTAATAATAAATATTAATTACATATTAACTGAAATTCAGGTTATTTGGAAATCTAATTTTCCGCTCTATTCATTACCTTATTCATTGCACAATCAAGGTGAGTTTACAGCCCCACTTTTACTTATATACTCTTTTGGGGGAGAGAAACATGATGTTTTCATAAACGTTACATTACATTGGATTTTTGTAATACTGCATATACTTGATACTATGGTGTATACTTGCCCAACGGACCGTTAATATGGACTTAGCGAGGTAATTCTTAGTAGTACTACTGGGATTGACATACCCCACCCGGGCTAGTCGCGCTAGCACAACGTTCGTCAACCGGGTGAACAGTTAGCCTAATTACAAGTGTTGTGGTGTGTGATCCACATCCGGGCCTGTTTTATTATTTACATGTCAGCTCGGCCGTGATTTCATACACATAGTGATCATTATGGACTAGCTACCCATTATATGCTTTAATTACTAATCCGGGAATTTCATTATACTTATCGGATTACATAATCCGGGAATTTCATTATACTTATCGGATTACTTAATCCGGGAATTTCATTATACTTATCGGATTACATAATCCGGGGATTTCATTATACTTATCGGATTACATAATCCGGGGATTTCATTATACTTATCGGATTACATAATCCGGGGATTTCATTATACTTATCGGATTACATAATCCGGGGATTTCATTATACTTGACGGATTACATAATCCGGGGATTTCATTACTGATACTTATCGGATTACATAATCCAGGAATTACATACTTGACGGATTACATAATCCGGGAACTTCATTACTGATATTTACTGTTTTCTGATAAACCTGTGAACTCACCAGTCTTGTACTGAGATTTTTGCATGTTTTCTCTCAAGACATTGATATGGCACGTTTAGGAGCACAACATCTACCGCATGTCATCCAGCATTCATCACAAACTGTTTTCAAGACTTAATTTGCATTTACTTTACATAAACTAGATTGTACACGTGTTTACGTGTTCCAAAACCGTTGTTAAAAAGCTATCTTGTTTATGCTTCCGCAATACTTCAATATAACTAGATTGTTTCATTAAATTATGCAACTTATATGATTTGTAATTAACGAGTCGTTTGGTGTAACTGATGCTTATCTGAGATCCTGGTTATGTCACACGCCTGACGGTAAAACCCCGTTAGCGGATTTTGAGGATGTGACAGAAAACAAATTGACTTTAACAGAGGCTACAAGGGGAGAACCAAACTAGCAATTGAAATAACTATTAAAAAACAATAGTAATACAACTTCTTAGATGCAACATTTTTTTATATGAGTTACATTGGACACTTATGAAACTTCCTTGAACATAACGGTTACATTAGAAGATCTAATGCAACCTTTTTCATAAAAGTTTGTAAAAATATATTTAATTTGCCACTTTTTTAATTAAAAGTTATAAATTTTAGTAAAAATTACAACTTTTTTCTTCAAAAGTTGTAAATTTTTTTGAAATTTGCAACTCTTATTATAAAGATTGCATCGTGAATACATAAATGCAACTCTTATTTAAACTATTACATTTTCAAGGTTAAATGTCAATCTAAATTTAATAGGTTTAAAAACCTACGTTGCATGGGTGATGACATAAATGTATACTATATAATAAAAGAGTAACTAAGATGTCACATGTCACTCTCATGTTATTCCTTAAAAAAAAATTCGCCTAAACTGATATATTATTTTAGTCAAGTTTTTTATTTTAAGAAACTTAATTAATAGTAATAATTTATTTTATTTTAAATTTAATTTTTATATTATCAACTTAATTGTGTAATCATATTGTTTTGAACTATACAAATTTTATAGCTAAATAAGATTCAATTTAAAAAAACTAAAAAGAAAAAAAATATTTATTGATATCTCTATTTATTTTAGAATAGTGTGATTTTAACACAACTAGTTTTAATTTTAAATGGGTCAATTATATATTATATTATTCAAAAAAGTATTTTAATATTTATAATTTATAATTTATGATTGTAACTTTTTATTTTTAGTTGTTATAGTAATACGTAACTTAATCATACAAAATATTTATACATTTATGAATTATGTTGTTTTTATATTTTCAACTCGTGTATTACACGGGTCTGCTAAAACTAGTAGTCAGATAATTAGCATAATTTCATCATTAATGATCATTTAATTCTACCATGAACTTGTGTTTCTAGAATTCATCATGCACAATCCACAATGACCTAGTTTTGACTTGACAATGTCCTAGTAATCCACATTGTGTAGAAATTTAAGTAGATGGATAGTAAAATGATGACTAATAATTTGATGATTGTCATACTTTGGTTTGGGGGTTCTCGGTTTTGAAGTAGAGCAAGGGGTGAGCGCCGAGATTTTTAATGGGGTTTGGGGTAGTTTCAGTTAGTTCTAAAGTCTGATAGTTAAGGTCAAAGTTCTAGTTTGCAAGAGAAAGGAGGCGATGGCTAAATGCCTTGGGGAAAGGGGCACTTTGAGTGTTGATTTAATCATGATAATTATGTGTAAGATCTTGGGAGTCTAAAGACATCAAATCAGATTTGGTGATTAAGAAAGTTAGCATGGATTTGATGGGCTTAGCATAGAGAACCAAGAACTTGGTGTAAGAATTTGTAATTATGGTGTTCCTTACAGAAAAAGATTAAGTGTATTGGGGTTTATGATCTTGTTATGGCTTTAAGCAATTATAGTTTAACTGGGAAGCCACTAAGTTAGAAATAAGTGATTATGATGGAGAAATCGGCTTTGTTTGAGGATGTTGGGTGAAATTTTGGTTTTAGGGTGGGTTTGTGAGCCTTAGGTGTTAAAAATGAATGCATACACGTTTTACTAAATGGCTAATTTGAAACCTTGGTTTATATATGTACTTTTAGATTTTAAATATATAAATTCTATATAATCCACATATATTTATGTTCCACTATAAATGATGTATATGCTAATGTAACATATCATTCAGATAAGTATTCTTTGACTTTGTTTGATTGTTCGTTTTCAAGGCTTGATGTTTTGTTTGATTTTGTTAATCACCATTATGTGTTATGAATTCAGGTGGATGTATGAGCATATACATGACATGATATAACCTAACTTGCATTACAATTTGGTCTAGTATGATGTCCTTAATTGAGCTTAAGTTTAATTGTCATATGGATATTTTCCTAGAATATGCAACGAGGATTTAAAATCTGATACAAGGACTTAAAGATAATTAAAAAGATTTTGTTAAAAGTGAATATCATTTCAGCATAGGCCTGATGTTTATGGCTTCAGGGTTTCATTTGCATCATTATATTATATAATGGTATGCATGAATTATCTAATATATATATATTAAATTTGTTTTCTTCTTATAGTTTAATTTATATGACTCTGATTCTTTTCCAATCTTTAATTTTTAACAATATACTAAATTTTAGATTAAGAGTCCAAAGTATAATGAAATTACGGCCAACCACCTTATGCCACCTCCTTTCAATTTTATAATCTACCATTATATTTAGTGAGAGTTTACTTGATCACTGTATATCATATGGAGACAATTTTATAAACTCAATGCATATTCTTCATTATCAAAAGTGATCTTAAGAGGCAAAGAAGTAAAAGCTTTAAATAAAGAATAATAAATGAGTGCAATTTTAAAAAGATAAGTAGTAGTATGTTTAAAATATATTATTCTATATGCACTGGTACTTCAGTTTTAATTGATATTCCACTAATAGATAAAGCATTTTATTTTGTCATATTTATTAGTAAAATCTTATTTGCATTTTGCTTTACATGCATCAAGGTCTTTAAAAGTACACTTATCACAAGTTTCACCTATTTTGTTACAACAAAAGACTCGTTCTTTACCACAATTATTGAGTCCAAAACATATACCCGGTTCTGCATGTATTATCACTTCCATTTCACTAGTGGCACCTACATATTCAGAAAAAAACATTACTTTCAATTTTACATATATTCTAAATCATTAGCTAAAAATATGCAAAAAATATAAGAATCACATTTGAAAGTTACCCGGGTAATTATCCTAGTATAAACAAAAGTGGTAAAATTGCTTACTACATAAACTCAGATCATAATGTTGTATGTATGAGAATTCACGTTATGTGTGGTCAGACGTGTTTACATGTATGCATCCATTCACATGAAACACATAGATGTATATACACACAGACAGGCGTACACACATACAAATATATGTCTACATACATATATGTATACACACACATATATACATATAAACATACACATATAATATGAACATATGTATGTATAATTGAAATTATCAATATAACAAACTCAAAAATTATTGTGTACCTATAACCATTGAAGTAATAATAAGGAAAATAGAAAGCATCGATTTGTTCTTCATGGCCAATTCTTTGTAATATGAAATATATTAATGAATAATGTATGTAATACAATTTATAACAGACTTCAAACACAAAAGGAAGCTTCACGAGCTATGTGTGAGAATATATGAAGTAACACATGCAGGATGCATGAACTAGGACATGCATCTATTTTATTATATGTATATATATACACACAACACACACATATGTAATATAGGATAATGTTATCTTGAGAACTCCTAGTTTTTATGGGAAATCTAGAAACTCTATTTTACACATATTCACATATGTATTAACATGCGTAAAATGGTTCTCTTTTTTACACACATGTGTAAAAAAGTTCTCAAATTTTTTACAAAAAATAAATGATAACTTTTTAATTTTATGAGAACTCTCAGAACTATTATTTTATACATGTTTACGCATGACAAAATAATTATATTTTTTACACACGAGTACACATGTATTAAAAAAGTTCCTAGAGTTCTTATGAAAAATAAAAGTTCTTAATTGATCTTTATAAATTTTGATTCATCCAAGAAATGGTGGAGATTATGGATAGGGAAATTTCAACTTTGACTAGTAGTAGAATCCTGATCATACAGGTTAGACGAAATTCAAAGCGAGGACCTAAACTTTATCTGTGCACGAGAAGATCAATTAAGGACTAAGTACCCTCACCTATTCATAGAAGGCGTTGCAGTTGATAACTCTGGTGAAATTTTCTTAATTTGGGGATACTGTGACATCCGTTACTAAAATAGGTGCATTGACCGTTGACTTTGACTTGGTCTAAAAATGGACTTTGACTTGAAGGTTGACCTAATGTTGACTTGATATGAGATTAGTATATCAGACACGTGTAGACATACTAAGGGGTTGTTTGTTTCAGCCTATTAATGGTTCAGATGTATGAATAGTTCAACACTTAATAGTTCAGACTGTTTGTTTCGCGAGCAAATGTTTAGACAATTTTCTCTGCATGGTTAAGCATTATACTAATGCTGAATTGGTCAGACATTGTCTTTGCATAGTTAAGCGATATACAAGCTCTTAATGGTTCAACAGTTAATGGTTCAGACCTCTTATTGCTACAACACTTAATCATTCAGAAATTTCCAAACAGCCTCTAAGTGCTAAAACTATGCATTATGGGCATAATATGTGATAATGAGCTTAGGGTTGGTGAAAGTGGGATATTCACCGGATTGGATGTAGTATGATGATTATGTACCTTGGGCTTTGATCAAGGATTGATAAAACATAAAATAATGGACATCTTGGACTCATAAATTATTGTTGAAACATTAATCTTACTTTTTGAATTAATAGACGTGTTGGGGAATCAAAACTATGTACCGATTAACTAAGAATATGAACCGAAAGATTAAAAGAATAACTATTTTAGGACTGAATATTGGTGATAATCTAAGTGTTTAGTTCAATATTTTGTCAATTAGTTCACGAAACAAAAATTCGTTAAGGTCTTGGGTCAATAATGGTCAAGAATTAAGGTTCGGGATACAAAGGGACAAGGTTGGGTATTTGGGCAACTTACTATCACAAAAATGGAATGTTTTGTATAGGTCATAACTTAATTATACTAAGTCCAAATGGATCAAAGTTTCTTCTAAAAACAAGTTCAGTGAGTCCTGCAGCTAACCCAAGTGGTCTCGTGTTGTTTTGATATCGTTTGGTCCTTTAAAGCAGCAAAGAAAATTACAGGTCAAAACTGTTGAATTTGGGCAGAATGTTGGGCTGTGTTCATTGAGTCATATCTCCCTCATACTTCATCTTTTGAGGTGATTCTTTTTCTAAGTATTAGCTTAAGGTCTTATGTTTCAAACCGTGCATGTGACGTTTTGAAACTGTTCCAACCTCCAAACGGTTTACTCTAGACCGGTGCACGATCAGCTATACAAGTTGAAATATTTTGTTGATCTTAAATACCAAGAATTAGGATTAAATATTCAAATAAAGACAAAAGTTGTATCTAAAAAAGTATGTATAAGACTTTTATAAAAAGATGAGCAAATGATGCTTATACATCAATGATTATGGTCTAATAGATGTGCATCAAAGGATATTAATAATATAATATTTGATGTTAACTAAAACCCTTAAATGTAACGAGACTTGGAGTTTAAATTAACATTGGACTTGTAATATAAAATAAATCATATTTTTATTAAAATATAACCTTGATGGACACTAAGGACCATGCTATAAGGATTACACCCATTTAGGTCATCTTGACCTTTAATAATTCATTTGTGTTTATTGTATCTTTAGCTACTTGTCTTTCTTGTTGTGGACTTTAGACTGTATAATCTCAAGGTGAGTTTCATGGCCCCTTTTAATATATTTTACTTGGGGGAAAAGCATTCTCACGATTTTGAATTGTACCATGTTAAATTAGTTTTAAACATGATTGTGTGGTTTGAGTTATAGAATCTAGTTTATATTCCCTTCATGTGTATTTGTGCTTATTTTGTACTTGTACTGGACTATCAAGGATAGGTATTATTAGTAATAATGTGTTGACACCCCACCATTATCAGGTTATTTGGACTTGGACTGGTCATGAGCTTATGTTGGTTTTTATGAATTCTATGTTCTCAAACACACATATACTTTTGTACATGACTTAAACGGCAATATATTTTACACTTATTCACCTGTGAAGTCATTACTGTGTGTTGAATTATTAGTGCATGTCTTTTTAGGGAACAATGCTTAAGTACTTGGAAAGTGCACTTTAAACGAGATCGGTCCTGCATGAACATCAGACATTGGAATATTAGTATTGGATAATATGTTATTGTTGTCACACCTCGACCGACGGCGGAATCATCGGGGCGGACGAATGTGAAACGATTGTTCATAGCTCATGGGTTTAAATACGTTGAAATAATATTAAATGCCATTCTTCATTGAATAATACTAGACAATCAAGTCATTACAATACAACAAAGATTTAAACAACAACATAAGATATTTAATTAACTAAGTCCAAGTCCTATATGAGTAAGAAGAATTCCTCAAGAAGCAATCCTGAAACATGTTAAAAATAAAGGGTCAACTTTGAAAGTTGGTGAGTTTCCATGGGTTAAGCATACATATATATATATAAGTTTATAAGTAGCAATTCATGTCAATGGTTATGAATTATGCAAGTTTATAGAATACATATAGCTACAATCAAACCTTGACAGATTACAAGATTACAAGATTACAAGATTAAACGATTAGCTAAGTGTACTTGATCCCCATAGTGCCCAAGAATACGACACTAAGGCTACCAAATAGGCTTGTCAAGCCCATAGATCTATGACGTCACTAGGCTAGCAATAGTTAGTGATTGTCAACGTATAATGTATAATATATAAAACTCACAATAATACAAATAACCATGACAAAAAGTAAAGATGAATTGCATGTGCGTTTACAGCTATCAAAAGGTTTACAAGTGTAAGTTGATAAGTTAACATGTTTCACCCTAAAAGTGTGAAATAATAAAAGAGGGGCATGGAAAACTCACATTGTATAATGATGGTTGAAGAGTATATAAGAAAGCTTAGATGTTCAAGAGTCAAAGGTGATGTCCTAAAGGATAAAAAAAGAAACAATAACTTGAGGTCGGAATTCATTACAAGAAGTTAGGACGTTTAGAGAATGTCAAAAAGCGAAAGGTAGATTGGAAAAAGATTATTGTACGAATTCTGGACAGAATATTGGTACTTGTTTGAACAGGTTTTAAAAAATAGCAAACGGTTTCATAAATTATAAAAATTTACAGTTGACTAGTTCAGAGTCTTGCGGGCAACTTTCATTCAGAAATATTTTTGTGAAAAAATCCGTAAACAGGTCAAAACAGCAACAGAAGACAGAAGGTGCTGAAATGGGCACTTATCTTGTGAAGGCTGTTGTTGAGTTTTCCGATTGAGTTTGAAGATGTATAAACTATCGTTAAAAAGGAAATTCAATGAACTTGATATTAGAGTCTGATTTTACTTAAATTTAGTTTGTTATTACCAAGTTATGGTTAGTTAAAGTCAGACTATATTCTGCCAAATATGTAGTAAGACACTTATGTGCACTTTTAAAATTGCTAAAGCATGAAATGGGTTAGAACAAATTTATTATGTTGATATATGGTATATTAGACTTCATTTGAGTTATAAAATTATTATTCAAAGACTTTAGCATTGTCATCATTTAGAGAAATAATCTTGTGAAATAACCGAATGCGGCGGCATAGCCGTCCATATGCAAACGGGATTCTTTGTTTACGTTAGCGTGTTCTTAGTTTGATTTAGGAATGTTAGTGATTGTTATAAGGTTAGTGAAAGTTAGAATGTTAATGATAAAATGATAATGATTAAAATTAAAAGAGATTTAGTAGAAGATAGAATAAAAATATGAACATGAAAACAATTGAATGTTAGGATGATTAGAACAATATAGATATACATAATATAAAAGCAATTATAAGGTTACCTTATTATTAGAAACTTCTTGAAATTACTTGTAAAAGAAAATTCTTGAAATCAATCATGACCAATGGATGAAAGAAAGATATAAGAGTGAGATTTTTGAAGAATGAGCAAATGAAAAGTGTGATCTAAAGCTTGCTTTTATAGTTGAAGTTAGGAGGGGGTTATGAATGATGTTAATGGTGAGTTATAAGTCTTTCAAAAGGGGGTTATGATTGAAATATGAAATAAATATAAAATTAAATAATTTAAATAAATAAAAGAATAATTACAATTTAAACTCTAAATTTATTAAAAATCATTTCTTTTTTATTAAATCTTTGTAGACTTTATAAATGTCATAAGAACTTGTAATTTGATTATTTATTTTAATTGAATATTTAAAATCTTATAAATATTAATAACCTTTTATAATTTATTTTATAAATTATAAAAATTATTATAAGTTGTTTAAATGATTTAATATATTGAAACTGAATAAAACAATTGTCAAAATTGATTAAATTACACATTTAACGTATCTGATTCATTAAAATTATTAAAATAATTTAATAATAGAAGTTCAAAATGGGTTCGGGTTTGGGTTTTAACTTGAAAAATAGCGGATGTTACAGTCTCTCCTACTTTAAGAAATTTCGTTCCGAAATTTAATCACGTGAAATTTTTTTTCAAAGTTATGAGGAGACTTGGATTTCATTTCGTGTTCTCTAGTGAGCGCTTGGGAACGTTTAAACTCAATGAGTTTGATTATTGTCTTTTCGTATGCTTAGGTTTGTACAATTTCATGATTCGAGATTTCATGTGTTTCATGACAAAATGGATATGTCATCAATTTAGAATTTTAGCTGATGAGCTTTTGCATTCAGATGGTGCAAGACGATTAGGAAGGTTCTGTCATGAATACAACACCAAGTTTTAGATCAATACGAGAGTCTTCTTGACGAACACGAGAAATATTTTTAAGACACTTTTGGATGAGATGTGAATTCATAGGAGTTTCTTAAACAAATAACTTCGACATGGTTCTTAGATGATTGATTTTTTTGTACTATGTCATTGAGGTTTCAAAGTTACATTATATCAAAATTGATGCGAGAATTGTGTTTGTTAAGATTAATGGTTTAATTCAGAATAAGAGTATCATTGAAATGAGATTTCAGAATAAGTGCGGGTTTGAGGGGAGGACATTCAAAAAGATTATTAAAAGTCGTTATGAGAATTAGGTAATGAGTTTTAAGATCCAAGAAGACAAGATCAATGATAACACGATTCAAAATAACAAGTTGTTTCAAGTATACGTTCGGTTTACTAACCAAAGTAATACGTTGTCTTATCAAAGTATTAGGTCAACTACAACCTTAATGAAGACATGCGTACCTATAAGCGGACACTCACCCCAAGGGTTCCCAGGTAAGGTAAATGGATCCATCGGTTGATTTGGATTTATATAAATACCTTGCCTAGAAAGAACATCTCGAGATACAGGCATCACGCTCTTCCAGCATTACATGTTCCAAGTTATAGGACATAGATTATGACGAGACTTGAAAAGCACGAATAACGATTCAAAGCTCATTTTGAAAACCATTTGATTTAGGCACACAATGCTTAGAATATGATTTAAGATTCGTGTGTACATTGATAAGATTCAATGTATAAGAATAAGCACATAAGACATATAATCACATAATCAAGTATAAACATATAAGGCCCAAAAAATCCTATCTAAGCATATAAAAACATGAAAGGACTCATGTTTATAGTCTAGGTCATTCATTTCTAATAACCTAATTCCCTATAACCATGGCTCTGATACCAATCTGTCACACCCCAACCGATGGCGGAATCATCGGGCGGACGAATGTAAAACGATTGTTCATAGCTCATGGATTTAAATACGTTGAAATAATATTAAATACCGTTTTTCATTGAATAATACTAGACAATCAAGTCATTACAATAAAACAAGATTTAAACAACAAAATAAGATATTTAATTAACTAAGTCCAAGTCCTATATGACCAAGAAGAATTCCTCAAGAAGCAATCCTGAAACATGTTAAAACTAAAGAGTTAACTTTGAAAGTTGGTGAGTTTCCATAGGTTAAGCATACATATATATATATATATATATAAAAGTTTATAAGTAGCAATTCATGTCAATGGTTATGAATTATGCAAGTTTATAGAATACATATAGCTACAATCAAACCTTGATAGATTACAAGATTCAAGATTACAAGATTAAACGATTAGCTACGTGTACTTGATCCCCATAGTGCTCAAGAATACGACACTAAGGCCACCAAATAGGCTTGTCAAGCCCATAGATCTATGACGTCGCTTGGCTAGCAATAGTTAATGATTGTCAATGTATAATGTATAATATATAAAACTCACAATAATACAAATAACCATGACAAAAGTAAAGATGAATTGCATGTGCGTTTACAACTATCAAAAGGTTTACAAGTGTAAGTTGATAAGTTAACATGTTTCACTCTAAAAGTGTGAAATAATAAAAGAGGGGCATGGAAAACTCACATTGTATAATGATGGTTGTAGATTACATAAGAAAGCTTAGATGTTCAAGAGTCAAAGGTGATGTCCTAAAGGATAAAAAAAGAAACAATAACTTGAGGTCAGAATTCATTACAAGAAGTTAGGACGTTTAGAGAATGTCAAAAAGCGAAAGGTAGATTGGAAAAAGATTATTGTACGAATTCTGGACAGAATATTTAGTACGTGTTTGAACAGGTTTTAAAAATAGCAAACGGTTTCATAAATTATAAAAATTTACAGTTGACTAGTTCAGAGTCTCCCGGACAACTTTCATTCAGAAACATTTTCATGAAAAAATCCGTAAACAGGTCAAAACAGCAACACAAGACAGAAGGTGCTGAAATGCGCACTTATCTTGTGAAGGCTGTTGTTGAGTCGTCCGATTAAGTTTGAAGACGTATAAACTATCGTTAAAAAGAAAATTCAATGAACTTGATATTGGAGTCTGATTTTACATAAATTTAGTTTGTTATTACCAAGTTATGGTTAGTTGAAGTCGGACTATATTCTGCTAAATATGTAGTAAGACACTTATGTGCACTTTTAAAATTGCTAAAGCATGAAACAGGTTAGAACAAATTTATTATGTTGATATATGGTATATTAGACTTCATTTGAGTTATAAAATTAGTATTCAAAGACTTTAGCATTGTCATCATTTAGAGAAATAATCTTGTGGAATAACCGAATGCGGCGGCATAGCCGTCCATATGCAAACGGGATTCTTTGTTTACGTTAGCGTGTTCTTAGTTTGATTTAGGAATGTTAGTGATTGTTATAAGGTTAGTGAAAGTTAGAACGTTAATGATAAAATGATAATGATTAAAATTAAAAGAGATTTAGTAGAAGATAGAATAAAAATATGAACATGAAAACAATTGAATGTTAGGATGATTAGAATAATATAGATACATAATATAAAAGCAATTATAAGGTTACCTTATTATTAGAAACTTGTTGAAATTACTTGTAAAATAAAATTCTTGAAATCAATCATGACCAACGGATGAAAGAAAGATATAAGAATGAGATTTTTGAAGAATGAGCAAATGAAAAGTATGGCCTAAAGCTTGCTTTTATAGTTGAGGTTAGAAGGGGTTATGAATGATGTTAATGGTGAGTTACAAGTCTTTCAAAAGGGGGTTATGATTGGAATTTGAAATAAATATAAAATTAAATAATTTAAATAAATAAAAGGATAATTACAATTTAAACTCTAAATTTATTAAAAATCACTTCTTTTTTTATTAAATCTTTGTAGACTTTATAAGTGTCATAAGAACTTGTAATTTGATTATTTATTTTAATTGAATATTTAAAATCATATAAATATTTAAAATCATATAAATATTTAAAATCATATAAATATTAATTTGATTATTTATAAATTGTTGATACATGTTGATGTACCTAGTTTATGTTCTTAAATGTAAAACTCTTTCATGTCTTACACCTATCTAATCCAATGTAATGAAATGATTGAATGATATATTAAATACATTGTGATGTTTATATGTGATTGTTTATGTCATGTTATATTTATATTGAATGTGATTCACATGTATGAACTAAATATATAACTTTGGTGTTGGTTTTACACAATTCTAAGTCAATAAGAACTTGGAAATGTGTTTAACTTAGGCATGTGGACATTCATGCTAATGGACAATACTTATGGCCCATACGCATGAATGAACCATGCTTATGGACCAGTCGCACGACTGAACCAGGTGACTGGATCAGTCGTATGACTGAGACATAAGATTGGTTCAATCGTACGACTGAACCTTCAGTCGTGCGTATGAGTCAATCGCATGCTTCAGTCGCACGACTGAACCATGCTAACGGTTCAGTCATACGAATGAACACTGATAACCTATAAATACCACATAATTCGTGGAAAAACATAACACTTCGAAAGACTTCATAATACTTCATACCCTAGCCGTCCAGAGCGTCCCAAGTCGCAAATCCAAGTTCATAGATCGTTCCTGATCGATTCCGATCCGTTCTAAACGTTTGTTTCATCGTTAGATCGATCGGGTTATTCGTTCTCACTGATTGGATCGCCAATCAAATAGAATTCCATGCTATTTGATCTGGTTTCACGCAGAATCCGTTAGTACTCCATACGTACACGGTCCTAACAAGTGGTATCAGAGCTTAGGCTCATGATTTTGCATGGATTCAATTGGTTTTGGTGTCAAAACTAACGTTTTCATTCAAAAGATACACTTTTTTGCTTCAAAACTTGTTTTTGTCGAGTCTATGTGTTAAAAGTTTCGACCTTTTTCTCATACGGCAGATTAGGGTTCGTGAAAATTCGTAATTTTGAGTCAAGTATTCAAAAAATTCGATTTTTCCTGCAGCAGCAGCTTCAGTCACACGATTAGCCCAATCGCACGACTAAACCCATTTGCATAGTTCAATCGCACGACTGGACTCATTCGCACAGTTCATTCGCACGGTTGAAGTATTCCATACAGTTGACCTCATTCGTCATGTTCATTCGCACAACTGAATCCAATCACACGATTGAAGCCATTCACATCCTTTAATCGCACGGTTGAACGAGTCAGCTTGTCCAATCGCATAAGTCAATCTATCCCGTTGTTCTTAGTTCACCAAGTTTAAAGAAATGGAAGATCAGTTCTCTGCTTTTATGGCTGGAAAGGACTCTCGCATCCAGAATCTTCTACTTCTGGAAAGTGAGATCGGGAACCACAACAACCCGCCAAAGCTTTTAACGTTGGATGAATACCCACAGTGGAAACAGCGGTTTGAAATCTACCTGAATGGAGTTAACTTTAACAACCCGACAAAAATAAGGTCAACGTCAACTCAATTCTTCGAATTTTAAGCACTAAATTATTGCCCTAGTTGACTCGTTTGACTCTCTAAGAATTGACCAATGTTCTTCTTAAGAAGAAATGTCTTGCTGAATTTGGAATTGCCACACAGTACATTGCACCCATGAGAGTTAATGATCAGTATTTGACCAATGTTAACGTAAAAACCCGTTGACGGATAAGCCGATTGAGACAAAACGTTTAATAATAATAATAATAATAATAATAATAATAATAATAATAATAATAATAATAATAATAATAATAATAATAATAATCATCACCATCATATCTTGCATGCAATCTTGGTAGATTGCACTACCTTGCATGCAAGACAACACACACACCAACACACACTCAAGCACCTATATATAAACACACCTACTCACACTCTACACACTCACCAACACACACACAACCCTTTCACCTTCTCCTTCTCCCTTTTCTCTCCATCGGCCGCCCACCACCACACACCAGCCACCGCCTACTGCCACCATACTCCAACCGCCGCCGCCTGCAGCCGAAGCCAACGCCACCGTCGCCTACCACCGAAGTCACCACCATCACCACCCGACACCACCTTCACCCGTCACCCCTATCACCCGATCACCACCATCGCCACCCGACACCATCTTCACCGTCCGACACCACAATCGCAACCACCATTTGCTACCTCCACCTTCAACCACCATTACCAACCCATCACCTCACCACCACCGAAAACACCGAGACCCCCCTCCCCTTCGGACACCGCAAGCCTCGCAACCCCCACCTTTCACTTTCGGGAACCCCACCACTACCCTAAGAACCCGCGTTGCTACTTGGGAGCCAAACCAAGAAGGGTTTCTCAAGCTAAAACCGGATTAGGGTTGAAGAGTGGAAATCGAGTTGTGAGCACCATGAGCTAACGTTAGAAACCAAGGTTTTAGACTCAAGGTATAACCATTTAGACTAATACTTGACGTTATGTTCATGCATGGATCATCAAGATTGAAATCTTGATTAGATGGTTCACCCACTTGATGATTTTGGAAAAATAAGTTTATGGATGAAAATGGGATTTAATGTGATGTTTAAATCGGAAAATTTTGCTATTATAAGCTGTTAGATGATGAAAATTGGTATATCTTGATGTTGGGATTATAAGAATATAGTAATATGGATTTGTGACTTTGGTATAGTTTTAGGACTAGAAGTATGTAGGATTATGGATTACAAGGACATGTTAGTAGGACATAAAAATATGGACTAATGATAATTTAAGAAATATTGGATGTTAAATCATGGATGATAATAGATGGTTAGTAAGTTATGGGCACAACACTTCCGGAAAACGACTAAGTAAATGAAGATTAGGAAATATAGTGGTTACGACGAAAGACTTGTGAAGTAAAAAGGAGTAACATAATAAACAGGAGGACTAAGGAACTTTTACTAGTATGGCAAATAATAAACCCCTTAAACGTTTATTACAAAATAAATACTAATTTTCAGAAATAAATAGTATTTTAAAAGGTAAAATGAAAAAATAGTAAAATTCCTCAAAACTAGTAACATATATATATATATATATACATAGATATACGCATATATATATATATATATACATATATATATATATATTTAGTTAACCAAAATGGATGGAAAGTAATATATTTATATCTTTGGATTACTTTAAGGAAAATAAAATATTATGTAAGAGACCATAAGTAATTAGTAGGAAACTCATAAACTAATTATTTAAGTAAAAGATAGTCTTTGTAAGAAGTACAAAATGAATTGCGTTAGATACTAGTAAGTATAGGTATTCACGATAATAGGTTTATCAAGGAGACCATTTTATAAAATGAAAACCCTTTTCAAAAGCAAAATGGATTCTTAGAGAACATCCTTAAATATTTTGGAAAAGCATTTTTATCAAAAAGGTTGGGTGAACAAACAGATTTAAGCAAAGCTTTACAACCTGTTAAAAGGAAATCTTTCACGTCTAGGGTCGTGATTAAACCGGTTCGTGACGCGTAAAAACCGGAGATTGAAATCAGCAAAGGTGAGTACTTCGGTCCCATTTTTAAATACTGTTTTATTTAACTGTTTTGGGGGAAAAGCATGTACGATAATAAACTGTTTTTATATTTATGATGGATGACGAGTATAATATATGTATGACGGTATAAGGCGAGGCAATAGTGTCGGAGAATACTATTGTGCTCGAAATCCCCTCATAATCATTAACCTTGGGGGTGGGGCCACAGAGTATATTGGTAGATCTATCGGGTTAGAAGGGCCCGCTCTCACGACTAGTCACACTGGTCAGGAAAAAGGCGAGGGAATTTATATGTCTGGATAGTTGTGGGGCAACGACGTGTTTCTTGGATTGATTATGGACTTATGACCTGAATTGATCATAGTACCTAGCTAGTCTATGTTAAGTATATTATCTCGCTATATCATAACGGATTGATAAAACTGATTTACTTAACAAGTTTATAAAAACCTGAACACTCACCAACTTTATGTTGACTGGTACTTTTATGCTTTTCAGGGTTATAGGTATGCTTGTATGGGAATGATGGGATTAGCCTTTGGAAGGATCGAACGTTGTGTTGACTATGTTTTGAACTCTGATACATTATAAATTTTATAAACAAAATGGTTTAATGCAATAAATTTGTTAACTCTGTCACATGTTTTATTAGTCAACCATTTAAATATATACGTTTGACCACAAACGTTGTTATAACTCCAACTTCCATTACCGCCACGTCATGCAACCTTCCGCTGTGATTTTCGGGGTGTGACAGAAGTCGGTATCAGAGCCAACGGTTATAGCGAACTAGAAAGTTTTCTAAACAGGAAAAATCTAGACTATAACCTTTAAAAAGTTTTAGATATTCCAAAGGCACTATCATTCCATAAGACTTTACGTTAGATTGAGGTTTAAGACTAGTAATAGATTAGACCTAGGATAAGAATTTAATTATTCTCTTAGTATAGATTAAGTTAGTATATTATGATAGATTAATAAGTGCAGGTGCATTATTCTTCTGTAGATGACTGATCGTGTAAGCAGAGAGAGGTTACCTGATGATACCAGCAATGCCAAGGACCCAACGGAACCCAAATCTACTACACCATGGTACTACCCTACCCAACCCTACTTCGCAGCTACCTTATACCCGAGCATGGAAAACTCAGGGAACTGACGGATATCCGAGTCTGAAGATGAGAGTCCCGCACTAGTCACAGCCACTCTTGCACCGATTACCGAGGAACCAGTTGATTTAGTTCCAGAGAGTGAGACTCCGACAAATGTGACACCTATTGCACCTATTCCCCCCATGCAACAACCGCCTAAGATTCGATTAGTTTACAAGAGAAGAAAGCGCAGGATTAACAGGAAAGTAGCTGAAACCGAGGAGAGCACAGAAGAAGCACCTATGCCCAGACAGACCAGACTTGTTGACGATCGATAGGGATGGATTATGGACACTATGAGACGACGGGCTTTGAGAGATGAGATTCCTTCTACATTTGAGGTTGGGGAGTCATCCACTACTTCTCGTGGGATCACTATAGGTGATGAGCCCATTGAGCGAGTAATGGCTACCCTGACAGCTCAATCTGTTGGGTACGAGAAGGACTTACTGGGGATGAGGAAGAAATGAGGGTTCATGATGAGGTAGGCCAGGCTATGGATGGAAGATTGATGACCATTGAGGAGGAGAGAGTGTTAGACGAGAGTGCTCTGAGTCAGATCCACTTCAGAGTATTGGATTTGGAGGCTAGTCTTTCAGAGACTAGAAACCAATTGACTCTGACGGAGCAGAGGGCAGAAGTAGCTGAGGAAGCACTGGTGGTGGCACAACAACAGATGATTGAGATGGGAGGAAGAGTGGAGATCGCAGAGGCATCACTAGGATTGGCGCAACAACAGATGACAGTGATGGGAGAGCGAGTTGATGTGGCCATGGCGACAGCATCATTCTGCATGATGATGATCTCTTACCTAATGCACATGGGCAGTGGAGCACCATTTTTAGGTTAAGGTCTAGTCATAGTGTTGTTTATGTTTAGAACTTAAAATTTTGTCGATCTTGATGTGATGGTTGTGAACATTGATTGTCTTTTGATGACTTAGACTCTGATAATGAAACTAACAAACATGTTATATTGAAAATTTTGATTATTGCTAAGATAATTCTTGATCCTTGTATTATGAAGATACCATTATGATTGTAATGTATGTAATGAGTTAAAAAAATCATTATAAGTCTCAAAGGTTTAAACGACAACTAAACCCATTCTTACCCTACCTGTACAGCAGAAAGTTAGATATGCCACCTAGAACTCGAAACACGTCATCGAACAGAAACCCTAATTTTCCAAATACCGCCGAAGAACTAGCTCAGGTTATAGCACAACATGTCAAAACGGCCTTGGAACAGCATGACGCTAACCTAGCAGCCGGATCAAGAGGAGGAAATGGAACAACCGGCAATGGACTGGGAAATGGCTCCAATATTGGTTCAGGCGTCGGCGCGAACAATGGCTCAAGACAAAATGGAAACCCAGGCAGTTCATCTGGTGGACAACCTCAAGGGTGTGCCTATAAAACTTTCCAGGGATACAATCCAAGAACTTTTACGGGAGCTGAAGGACCGCTAGATATCATTCGTTGGATAGAGAAGATGGAAGCCATTATAACAATAAGTAACTGTTCCAATGATCAGAAGGTTAAGTATGCAGCCTGTTTATTCCAGGACGCAGCGCTGTCATGGTGGAACTTTCAACACCAAATTTTGGGAGACACCAATGCTTATGAGCTTACTTGGGAACACTGAAGGAGATGATGCTTCGTGAATATTGTCCTCGAAATAGGTTGCAGAAAATTGAGACAGAATTCTGGAATCTTACAATGGAGGGTGCTGAGATACGAGCTTACACATCCAGATTCAACGATTTAGCTAGGCTAGTACCGCGAATGGTCACACCAGAATATGTTCGGATTGAAAGGTATGTTTGGGGACTATCGCCTCAAATCAGAAGCAACGTTACAGCCTCGAACCCTACCACCATTCAGAGTGCTATAGCTATTGCTCATTCATTGACCGAGGATGCAGTACGCAGTGGAACGCTGGTCAAGAAAGACAACCTTGGAAAAAGAGTGATAGGAAAGGAAAGGAGAATCGACAGGTTTGAAAGAAGGTCATTTGATGGGAAGAGGAAGTGGACTGGAAGTACCAAAAAACAAATGAGCATCAAGAAAGGTTTTACCCTAGGTCTGAATGAGTCTATGTCGTAACTGCTAACAACAGTAGACAAAACCAAGAACAACAAGGGAAATGCAAAAGATGTGGGTACCCCACGGCGGAAAATGCAAGGTCTGCACTCGTTGTCACAAGTTCAGACACTTGGGACGGAGCTGCCGAACCAAACCTGACATTAAAGGAACGGGAAGTGGTCTCGCTTGCTTTGAATGCGACACTGTGGGACATTTTAGGAAGGATTGCCCTAAAGTGAACGGAACCTAGGCCAGAGGAAGAGCATTCGAAATGAACACCAAGGAAGCACATCAGGAACCAACAGTGGTTAACGGTATGTTTCTTGTCAATAATCAGTATGCATCTATTTTATTTGACATTGGTGCCGATTTAACTTTCGTATCCAAAGAGTTTGAGCCATCATTAGGAGTAAGGCCTTGTAAGTTAAATAAGAAATACATCATTGAATTAGCTAATGGAAAGAAAATCGAATCAAACAAAGTGACTAAGAATTGCACTATTTAATTTAACGACCACCCCTTTAGCATCGATTTATTACCTGTCAAGCTTGGAAGCTTCGATGTAGTCATTGGAATGGATTGACACTTTCAAAACCATGCTGAAGTAGTATGCTACGAAAAGATTATACGTATACCAACACGCGACAATGAAGTTTTGATAATCCAAGGAGACAAAGGAAAGCCTTCCTTGAAAATTGTTAACGTTATGAAGGCTTACAGATATTTAAGTAAAGGACATCCAACATTCTTGGTGAAGGTTGTAGACATGAAAAATGAGGAACGGAAGATTGAAGACATTCCAATTGTACGAGAATACCCAGATCTATTTCCTGAAGACTTACCGGGATTACCTCCAGAGTGGCAGATTAAATTTCGAATTGATCTAGTGCCGGGAGCTGCACCGGTAGCCCGATCACCGTATCGGTTAGCACCATCTGAGATGCAAGAACTGTCAAAACAACTACAAGAATTATCTGATAAAGGATTCATTTGACCGAGCTTTTCTCCTTGGGGAGCACCGGTATTGTTTGTTAAGAAGAAGGACGGATCTTTTAGGATGTGCATCGACTATCGAGAGATGAATAAACTTACCGTCAAGAACCGGTACCCATTACCGAGGATTGATGATCTGCTCGATCAACTACAAGGGTCCTGCTATTATTCAAAAATTGATTTGCGATCTGGATACCACCAGTTGCTAATAGCAGAAGAAGATGTTCCAAAAACAGCCTTTCGAACGCGCTACGGTCATTACGAATTTCTTGTAATGCCGTTTGGTTTGACCAACGCACCGGTTGTGTTCATGGATCTCATGAACAGGGTTTGCAAACCTTACCTGGATAAATTTGTGATAGTATTCATTGAAGATATTCTAATATATTCCCAATCCAGGGAAGAACATGAAAAGCATCTTCGACTTATCTTGAGTGTACTAAGAGACGAGAAGCTGTATGCAAAGTTCTCCAAGTGTGAATTCTAGCTTCGAGAAGTCCGATTTCTTGGACATGTTATCAACGAAAAAGGTATACATGTCGACTCGAAAAAAATCGAGGCAATCAAGAATTGGGAAGCACCAAAGTCACCAACAGAAGTACGACAATTCCTAGGGTTAGCCGGCTACTATCGTAGGTTCATCGAAAATTTTTCTAAGATAGCACAACCACTGACTCTACTGACTCGTAAAGATCAAAGATACGAGTGGAGCGCTGACCAGGAAGAAGCTTTTCAAGTGCTAAAGCAAAAACTATGTAGTGCACCTATTCTATCACTCCCAGATGGAACCGATGGGTTTGTAGTATACTGTGACACTTCGCGTTTAGGTCTGGGATGCGTGTTGATGCAAAGAGACATATGGCATGCATAAATTGGCCAATCTGTATATCAAAGAGGTGGTATCTTGCCACAGAGTACCAATATCAATTATTTCTGACAAGGATAGTCGATTTACCTTGAGATTTTGGCAAACGTTGCATGAGGCCATGGGCACTTGCTTAGACATGAGTACAGCCTATCATCCTCAAACAGACGGTTAAAGTGAAAGGACCATACAAATGTTAGAGGATTTAATAAGAGCCTGTGTGATAGATTTTGGTGGAAATTAGGATACTCACTTACCACTAGTTGAGTTCTCATATAATAACAGTTATCACACCAGTATTAAGGCTGCCCCGTTCGAAGCATTGTACGGGAGAAGATGTCGATCACCCATATGTTGGGCAGAAATTGGCGAAAGACAATTAACCGGGCCCAAAATTATTCAAGAAACAATTGACAAGATTGGGCAAATCAAAAGAAGACTAGAAGCGGCAAGAAGTAGACAAAAGAGCTATGCGGATAATCGAAGAAAACAACTAGAGTTTCAAATTGGTGATAGAGTATTCCTAAAAGTATCGCCATGGAAAGGCATAGTAAGATTTGGTAAACGAGGAAAACTCAATCCCCGACTCATTAGGCCGTTCGAGATAACTAAACGTATTGGACCGGTCGCTTATCGTCTTAACTTGCCATGTGAACTCGGAAATGTGCATAATGTGTTCCACAATCCAATCTTTAGAAGTGCATGTCAGATGAATCGCTAATTATTCCACCCGAGGAAGTTTACATCAACGACAAACTTCATTTCAACGAAGAGCCAATTGAAGTTTTGGATCAGAAGGTTCAGAAAATCGGACGAAGACAAATCAGACTAGTCAAAGTAAGATAGAATTCAAAGAGAGGACCTGAATTTACATGGGAATGCGAAGATCAGATGCAACAAAGTATCCCCACCTTTTTAAGACTCAGCCTAATAGAGACTTTACATGGGAACGCGAAGATCAGATGCAACAAAAGTATCCCCACCTTTTTAAGACTCAGCCTAATAGAGACCCCGCAGCATAAATTTCGGGACGAAATTTCTTAAACAGGGGGAGACTTTAACAACCCGACAAAAATCAGGTCAACATCAACTCAATTCTTTGCATTTTAAGCACTAAATTATTGCCCTCTTTGACTCGTTTGACTCTCTAAGAATTGACCAATGTTCTTCTTAAGAAGAATGTCTTGCTGAATTTGGAATTGCCACACAGTACATTGCACCCATGAGAGTCAATGATCAGTATTTGACCAATGTTAACGTAAAAACCCATTGACGGATAAACCGATTGAGACAAAACATTTAATAATAATAATAATAATAATAACAATAATAATAATAATAATAATAATAATAATAATAATAATAATAATCATCATCATCATCATCATCATCACCATCATATCTTGCATGCAATCTTGGTAGATTGCACTACCTTGCATGCAAGACAACACACACACCAACACACACTCAAGCACCTATATATAAACACACCTACTCACACTCTACACACTCACCACACACACAAAACCCTTTCACCTTTTCCTTCTCCCTTTTCTCTCCATCGGCCGCCCACCACCACACACCAGCCACCGCCTACTACAACAACACTCCAACCGCCGCCGCCTGCCGCCGAAGCCAACGCCACCGTCGCCTACCGCCGAAGTCACCACCATCACTACCCGACACCACCTTCACCCGTCACCCCTATCGCCCGATCACCACCATCGCCACCCGACACCATCTTCACCGTCCGACACCACCATCGCGACCACCATTCGCCACCTCCACCTTCAACCACCATCCCGTCACCTCACCACCACTGAAAACACCGAGACCCCCTCCCCTTCGGACACCGCAAGCCTCGCAACCCCCACCTTTCACTTTCGGGAACCCCACCACTACCCTAAGAACCCGCATTGCTACTTGGGAGTCAAACCAAGAAGGGTTTCTCAAGCTAAAACCGGATTAGGGTTCAAGAGTGGAAATCGAGTCGTGAGCACCATGAGGTAACGTTAGAAACCAAGGTTTTAGACTCAAGGTATAACCATTTAGACTAATACTTGATGTTATGTTCATGCATGGATCATCAAAATTGAAATCTTGATTAGTTGGCTGACCCACTTGATGATTTGGGAAAATAAGTTTATGGATGAAAATGGGATTTAATGTGATGTTTAAATCGGAAAATTTTGCTATTATAAGTTGTTAGATGATTGAAATTGGTATATCTTGATGTTGGGATTATAAGAATATAGTAATATGGATTTGTAACTTTGGTATAGTTTTAGGACTAAAAGTTTGTAGGATTATGGATTACAAGGACATGTTAGTAGGACATAAAAATATGGACTAATGATAATGTAAGAAATATTGGATGTTAAATCATGGATGATAATAGATGGTTAGGAAGTTATGAGCACAACACTTCCAGAAAACGACTAAGTAAATGAAGATTAGAAAATATAGTGGTTACGACGAAAGACTTGTGAAGTAAAAAGGAGTAACATAATAAACAGGAGGACTTAGGAATTTTTATTAGTATGGCAAATAATAAACCCCTTAAACGTTTATTACAAAATAAATACTAATTTTCAGAAATAAATAGTATTTTAAAAGGTAAAAAGGAAAAATAGTAAAATTCCTCAAAACTAGTAATATATATATATATATACATATATATACGCATATATATATATATATATATATATATATATATATATATATATATATATTTAGTTAACCAAAATGGATGGAAAGTAATATTTTATATTTGGATTACTTTAAGGAAAATAAAATATTATGTAAGAGACCATAAGTAATTAATAGGAAACTCATAAACTAATTATTTAAGTAAAAGATAGTCCTTGTAAGAAGTACAAAATGAATTGCATTAGATACTAGTAAGTATAGGTATTCACGATAATAGGTTTATCAAGGAGACCATTTTATAAAATGAAAACCCTTTTTAAAAGCAAAATGGATTCTTAGAGAACATCCTTAAATATTTGAAAAAGCATTTTTATCAAAAAGGTTGGGTGAACAAACAGTTTTAAGCAAAGCTTTACAACCTGTAAAAGGAATTCTTTCACGTCTAGGGTCGTGATTAAACCGGTACGTGACGCGTAAAAACCGGAGATTGAAATCAGCAAAGGTGAGTACTGCGGCCCCATTTTTAAATACTGTTTTATTTAACTGTTTTGGGGGAAAAGCATGTACGCTAATAAACTGTTTTTATTTATGATGGATGACGAGTATAATATATGTATGACGGTATAAGGCGAGGCAATAGTGTCGGAGAATACTATTGTGCTCGAAATCCGCTCATAATCATTAACCTCGGAGGTGGGGCCACAGAGTATATTGGTAGATCTATCGGGTTAGAAGGGCCCGCTCTCGCGACTAGTCACACTGGTCAGGAAAAAGGCGAGGGAATTTATATGTCTGGATAGTTGTGGGGTAACAACGTGTTTCTTGGATTGATTATGGACTTATGACCCGAATTGATCACAGTACCTAGCTAGTCTATGTTAAGTATATTATCTCGCTACATCATAACGGATTGATAAAACTGATTTACTTAACAAGTTTATAAAAACCCGAACGCTCACCAACTTTATGTTGACTAGTACTTTTATGCTTTTCAGGGTTATAGGTATGCTTGTATGGGAATGATGGGATTAGCCTTTAGAAGGATCAAACGTTATGCTGACTATGTTTTGAACTCTGATACATTATAAATTTTGTAAACAAAATGGTTTAATGTAATAATTGGTTAACTCTGTCACATGTTTAATTAGTCAACCATTTAAATATATACGTTTGACCGCAAACGTTGTTATAACTCCAACTTCCGTTACCGCTACATCATGCAACCTTCCGCTCGATTTTCGGGGTGTGACAGAAGTCGGTATCAGTGCCAACGGTTATAGCGAACTAGAAAGTTTTCTAAACAGGAAAAATCTAGACTATAACCTTTAAAAAGTTTTAGATATTCCAAAGACACTATCATTCCATAAGACTTTACGTTAGATTGAGGTTTAAGACTAGTAATAGATTAGACCTAGTGCTAAGAATTTAATTATTCTGTTAGTATAGATTAAGTTAGTATATTATGATAGATTAATAGGTGCAGGTGCATTATTCTTCTGTGGATGACTTATCGTGTAAGCAGAGAGAGGTTACCTGATGATACCAGCAACGCCAAGGACCCAACGGAACCTAAATCTACTACACCATGGTACTACCCTACCCAGCCCTACTTCGCAGTTACCTTATACCCGGGCATGGAAAACTCGGGGAACGGATGGATATTCGAGTCTGAATATGAGAGTCCCGCACAAGTCACAGCCACTCTTGCACCGATTACCGAGGAACCAGTTGATTTAGTTCCAGAGAGTGAGACTCCGACAGATGTGACACCTATTGCACCTAAGGATTTATTTCATCAATTTTATAAGGATATATGCCTTGTTGACTCGGTCCATAATGCTGAAAAGAAAGCATATGCCTTGTTGACTATGCATAATGCTGAAGAGAAAGCATATGCCTTGTTGACTCGGTCCATACCTAAGGATATATTTCTTCAGTTTTCTGAGAACAAGCAGTCTAAGAAATTATGGGATGCCTTGGAAAAGAGATACGAATGCAATGCAATTCTGAAAGCACTAAAGGCAAAAGCTCTTAAAAAGGAATTCGATAATTTCTCACCAATTGGAAAAGAGAGCTTGGATGACATCATTGATAGATTCTATCATCTGATGAGTGAGCTGCACACTCATGGCGTGACCACATCCATGGAAGATAAAGTCTCTAGCTTTGCTGATGGTCTGCCAAACAAATGGGATCCATTTGTGTCTAATTTGAGGCAAAATGACATTCTTGCCACTTTAGACATAAATGATTTAATTCTGAAGTTAAGGGGGGAAGAGCTGCGTCAGAAATCCAAGTTCATAGATCGTTCCTGATCGATTCCAATCCGTTCTAAATGTCTGTTTCATCTTTAGATCGATCGGGTTATTTTGTTCTGACTGATTGGATCGCCAATCAAATAGAATTCTGTGCTCTTTGATCTGGTTTCACGCAGAATCCGTTAGTACTCTGTACGTACACGGTCCTAACATAATTTATTTTATAAATTATAAAAATTATTATAAGTTGTTTAAATGATTTAATATATTGAAATTGAATAAAACAATTATTAATATTGGTTAAATTACACATTTAACGTATTTGATTCATTAATATTATTAAAATAATTTAATAATAGAAGTTCAAAATGGGTTCGGATTTGGGTTTTAACTTGGAAAATGGCGGATGTTACAGTCTCCCCTACTTTAAGAAATTTCATCCCGAAATTTAATCACGGGAAAATTTATTTCAAAGTTATGAGGAGACTTGGATTTCATTTCGTGCTCTAGTGAGCGCTTGGGAACGTTTAAACTCAATGAGTTTGATTATTGTGTTTTCGTACTCTTAGGTTTATTCAATTTCATGATTCGAGATTTCATGTGTTTCATGACAAAATGGATATGTCATCAATTTAGAATTTTAGCTGATAAGCTTTTGCATTCAGGCGGTGCAAGACGATTAGGAAGGTTCTGTCACGAATACATCACCAAGTTTTAGATCAATACGAGAGTCTTCTTGACGAATACGAGAAATATTTTTAAGACACTTTTGGATGAGATGTGAATTCATAGGAGCTTCTTAAGCAAATAACTTCGACATGGTTCTTAGATGATTGATTTTTGTATGCTAAGTCATTGAGGTTTCAAAGTTACATTAGTTCAAAATTGATACGGGAATTGTGTTTGTTAAATTAGTGGTTTAATTCAGAATAAGAGTATCATTGAAATGAGATTTCAGAATAAGTGCGGGTTTGAGGGGAGGACATTCCAAAAGATTATTAAAAGTCATTATGAGAATTGGGTAATGAGTTTTATGATCCAAGAAGACAAGATCAATTATAACACGATTCAAAATAACAAGATGTTTCAAGTGTAACGTTCGGTTTACTAACCAAAGTAATACGTTGTCTTATCAAAGTATTAGGTCAACTACAACCTTAATGAAGACATGCGTACCTATAAGCGGACACTCACCCCAAGGGTTCCCAGGTAAGTAAACGGATCCATCGGTTGATTTGGATTTATATGAATACCTTGCCTAGACAGAACACCTCGAGATACAGGCATCACGCTCTTCCAGCATTACATGTTCCAAGTTATAGGACATAGACTTTGACGAGACTTGAAAACCACGAATAATGATTCAAAGCTCATTTTGAAAACACTTTGATTTAGGCACACAATGCCTTAGAATATGGTTTAAGATGTACATTGATAAGATTTAAAGTATAAGCACATAAGACATATAAACATAATCAAGTATAAACATATAAGGCACAAAAAATCCAATCTAAGCATATAAAATACATGAGAGGACTCATGTGTAAGGGTTCTTAGTTATAGTCTAGGTCATTTCATTTCTAATAACCTAATTCCCTATAACCATGGCTCTGATACCAATCTGTCACACCCCGACCGACGGCGGAAGTATCGGGGCGGACGAATGTGAAACGATTGTTCATAGCTCATGGATTTAAATAGTAACACCCGGTTATTTTTAAAGATATAAAGAAAAGAATAAAAGTAAAGGAAAAGAAAGAATAGCTATGAAACCCAAGTTGAAGGACTAAAAGTGTCCAAAAGGACAAAAGGTTTGAAAGTTGGTAAATAAAGTACATGGCCGCCCATGTTGCTTATTCAGATCAAACAATCGGATTTTTAGAGGGAGAAACAACAGAGAATTCTCGGAGGTTGTAGAAGAAGAAGGAAAGTCCAAAGTTTTTGGTAAGAATTCTCAGTCTTATGATGTTTTAGATGTTTCTAGTCTCGGTTATGTGCCTATAAATGTGACTGTGTGTTCGGGTTCCATATGTGTGTGGGTTTTAGGTGCTAGAAATGTCTGGGTAGCTCAAAGAAGGGTTCAAACCCAAAAACAAACTAAGGTGAGTTCTAGAATCCCCCTTTTAAACATGTTTTTAACTACTTTGGGGCTGGAAAATACATGTGTATATGTTTTTATAAAAATAAGTTTCTACCCGTATGTGTGTGTGAATGTGTATGTGGGTGGGTGTATGTTTTGGGTATAAATGATGTGATGATTATGATTAAGAATGTGTTATGATGCTTAGAATGTTAGTACTAAGCATAGAATCTGATTTGGGATGAATTGGGGTTGATTTATGTTGTTTAAGTGCAAATGTGATGCCCAACCGTCTAAACAGTGAACCATGCGTCCAACGGTTTGATTTTTCTGAGTATGCCCAACCGCCCAAAAAACCCAACCGTCTGAATAGTTCCTATGCGCCTAAACAGGCCCATGCGTCTAAGTTGAAAAATGGCTGTGTAGGCCCAAACGTCTGAACAGGGCCCATGCGCCTAAATAGGCCCATGCGTCTAAGGTAAAAAGTGACTAAGTTAAAGTCTGGGCTTCTCCATAGTGGCAAAATGTCTGAACAGGGCAGAAGCGCCCAAATAGTTCCCATGCGTCTAGACCCTTAAAATAAATTTCTGAAATTTCAGGAAAAACAGAAGGACTAGGGTTTTGACTAAGTTGACTTATGGGCAATGATTACCCATTATAAGCATAATTATGAAATGTCTTAGGGTTATAAAATGTATGAATGATGTACAGTACGTGTGATGTGTTATCTTTAATAATGATTAAACGTATTTATATTACATTGTAAAATACGTTACATAATATGTTATTACTTTACGTAGTATGACAAATGAATGAAAGAATGTAAAGAATAACATAATGAAAGGAAAGATAATAATGATGAAAAGTAAAATGTAATGAACGAACGAATGGCTTGCAAGCAAAATGAAAGGAGGTGCACGGCCATGTTATCGTTAGCTCAACTGTGATGCGGGTTAGCTACCCCAAAGTATGCACACAGGGTCAATCTTTGAGATTGACAAGGCCCTTTGGTATGTCCTAGGTGACTGGATCAGCTTCGTGCACAATGTTCGTGGTTTAATTACCACATGTCCAGCATCAACTTCGTGCACAATGTTCGGGGTAGGACCCAACGGTTTGTATGAACGGGAGAGATGACTTGCCCAAGGTGACTGGATCAGCTTCGTGCACAATGTTCGTGGTCTAATTACCACAGGTCTAGCATCAACTTCGTGCTCAATGTTCGGGGTATTGTTCATCAATCCATACGAATGTAAAAGAATGACGTAACGTACTAAAGAAATAAAGAAAGTAAGTAAACAAGCATTAATGTAAAAGAATGATAATGAGTACGTTACGAAAGAATGAGAATGAAAATAAGAGAATGTTAACGAAAAGCATGAAATGAAAGCATGCTATGAATATGACGAAGAATGATGAATGTTAATGAAAGTAAAAGTAATATTCTCTATCTGTACGTATGATGCATGACCACGTATGAAAGTAAAGAGAGGTTATATTTAAAGTAAAGTATTTTATTTACAAAACTAGAACTCACTTAGCAACCCTGACTTTTATGTGTTTTCCAGTTGGCAGGTAATAGTTGCTGAGGATGGCACGGGGGCAGCTACTTGGCATTTTTGTGATGGCATCCATTCGTATAAAAATGATATTTTCGTGATGTAATGCAATTTATAATATTTTGTAACAGTTAACAGTATTGTATTATGTTGCAAAAGTTATGATTAAAATATATGAAATGGTTTTGTTTAATTTCCTCTGCTATGTTTTAATAATTGTATGTTTTATGTGCGATGAGTGACCAACTGTGAGGTGCCCGGGAATGGGGCCTTACAAGTTGGTATCAGAGCCAAAGTTTAAGTGAATCAGGTAAATATTTTCAAAAGAAATCTAAACTTAAACTGAAAATGGGACAAAGGGAAGGGATGCCAGTCCAAGTAGCTACGTGCTATCACGTATTTTTCTTTAAGGTTAACCGGTATTATGTGCGCATGTTATTTGATCTGTTTGCCCTTAGTATATTTAGATACTGATGTAGTCAGGATAGAGAATGCTTAGGGTGTGAAGAGTAAAGTAAGTGGCTAATCACAACTAGCCACTGTAATTAGGGACTTACTATACTTGACATAAACTAAGCTATTACCTTGAATGATCGTGTTAGTGTTTGAAACTTATAGCGATCTGGAATGGCTGGAGGAAGATCTTCTAAGGCCTCACTAGGCGGAGTACGCGGTGGACGTGGTGCTGAACCATAGGCCATAAGAGGACGGCCCAGGGTTAAGAAGGTGACCCACGAGGAGCCTGAGACCCCTCATCCGGAGGGTGGTGATGAGAGTGCTAACTTGAGAGCTTCGGTGAAGGAGGCCGTGGTGGAGGAGGTTCATCAGGTCATGCAGAAAATCTTGCCGTCTGTAGTGACCGAAGTGATTAAGGCCGTTAGAGAAGGAGAGAGGAGGGATAGGAACATGTCTTCGGCAGGGAGAGAGCAACCTAAGACAGAGACGGTTATCCCTACTGATGAGGAGGAGGAAGAAGAGCCTGTGCCGGAGGCAGCACGAGGCTGTAATTATGGGGCATTCCAAAGATGCAAGCCCCCTACCTTCGATGGTAATGGCACTGCTGCTGCTGCTCACCGATGGGTGAGGGAGATGGAGGATGTTCTTGAGATCAGCGAGTGCCGGGAGGACAAGAAGGTAAAATTCGCCAATTACTCGTTTGTGGACTCGGCTTGATGCTGGTGGGACAACATTGTCCAAGCCGAGGGTAGCAGGGCAATTGGCAGGATGAGGTGGTGATGATCAGAACCGGAAACGGTTTGGGCGTGGTGGTTTCACCCTGAATAACAAGAAGGTTAGAATGGATGATCGACGGGTGGTCGCCGCAGGCTCAGGAGTGAAGAGATGCGAGAAGTGTGGAAAGGAGCACGCTAGTGAGTGTATGCTGGGACTTAACGTTTGTTTCAAGTGTGGGAAGCCCAACCACATCTCTAGAGATTGCAGAGCAGCGAGGTGCTTCAACTGTGCGAGGTAGGCCACATGAGTAGGGAATGCAAGAAGCTGAGGGCTGAGAGTTCCGAAGCAGGGAAGAAGACCGGGTCTGAGGAGCAAAGGGCGAGCGCCTGAGCGTTCACGATGACCAGGGAGGAGGCTAGGACGAACCCCGATGTTGTGTCAGGTACGTTTCTAGTAGATCAAACTCTTGCTTCTATGTTATTTGATTCTAGTGCAAGTAGGAGTTTTATTTCTGCTACTTTCTGTGCTAAACTGCCTGTTAGTAGAAAATTCATTGATGAGCCCTTTAACATAGAAACTACTATTGGTAAGTCCACTAGAGTTACTGATGTGATAGAGGACTGTGCCATAGAATTAGAAGGTCATAGGTTTGCTGCTAAGTTACATGTGATGCCCCTAGGAGGATTCGATGTAGGACTAGGGATGGATTGGTTAGCAAACCTATGAAGCAAACATCGTGTAAGGCCCCT
Organism: Flaveria linearis; assembly: GCA_024085815.1. Lineage (NCBI taxonomy): Eukaryota > Viridiplantae > Streptophyta > Magnoliopsida > Asterales > Asteraceae > Flaveria > Flaveria linearis. The sequence continues at coordinate 34,477,126 of CM044003.1, read as the reverse complement.
ATTCCCGGGAAGCCTCACAGTTGGTTAATCATGGCATAAAATCACTTTATAAACAAAACATTGCAGCGGAATTAAATAGACATTCACTTAAAACTTGGAAATCATATTGTACTCATACATTTGTCTTTAAGTGGAATAAAACATGGTGAATGGTCTAAAATTACAATAAAGATTTCATAGACATGAATGCCATCCATTGCCCGCCAAGTAGCTCGCTGGTGCCATCCTCAGCATCAGCATTTACCTGTCCACTATTATGCATAAAAGTCAGCTTTGCTGAGTGAGTTCTAGTTTTATATAAATAAGAAAATATAAGATTTATCCTCCATATAATGACCACGCATACATCATACTACATAACATTTCTTGCATCATATTAAGCATGTTCGTTATCTTTCATTCTTTCATTATCTTTCACTTCATCATAAGCGAGATTGCACAAAGCAAGAGCTCCATGTTGATCGACAACGAATGTCGATCTCCGTCGATACACATCATCATGGTAGCTAACCCCCGACAGTTGATCCACACTGCAAGGCACATAGCCCGCTCATGAATACGGATCCATCATCATACGTCAGACTCATATAATTGAAGTCTATCATAGTGCTTGCAAGACTTTTCATCATCAGACGGGCGCGGGATAACATTCGTTAAGTTCCACTTCTCATTAATATTACCTTCCATTTAATATATAGTACATAACTTATTAAGTACACAACATACCAAGTACTAGTCATCAAAACACATAACCAACCCTTCGCAGGACAGCGGGGGTTTGGGGGCGGTAGCCCCTGACAGCGATGTCCTAGGGGTAGCAGCCCCTAGTGGGGTCCAAGGGGCAACGCCCTTGGCTGGGGTCGGGCTGATGGTGGCTGGTTGAATGTGTTAAAGGGCTGATTATGGGCCCTTAATCACTTAGGCTCTTGCCCATAAGCCTAATTTAGCCCATAACCCATTTCCTTCCTTTATTAAATACCCACTAATTAAAGCCCATTATTCTTGATGACTCGTTTTGACTTTTCGGGTGTTACAAGTCTCCCCCACTTATTTAGGTTTCATCCTTGAAACCTGTCAGTCATCGAACAATTGACGGATAAAATTTCCTCATCTCCTCCTCGATCTCCCACGTAGATTCTGATCCTTTTCTGTGTCTCCTCTATACTCGTACTAGTGGAACCACTTTATTAGGTAAGTGCTTCTTTTTCCAATCTAGGATGGCCACCGGCTGCTCTACATAGTTCAGCCGTTCATCGATTTCAATGTCTTCTAATGGTACAACTGCATCATTGTCTGCCAGACATTTCCTAAGATGAGATACATGGAACGTAGGGTGAATTCCACTCAATTCATCGGGTAATTCTAATCTGTAGGCCACTTCCCCTACCCTCGCGACAATACAGAATGGCCCTATTAACCTTGGGCTTAACTTTCCCCGTTTTCGAAACCTAATGATCCCTTTCTAGGGAGATTCCTTGAGCATAACCTTGTCACCAACCTCAAACTCTATCGGTCTACGCCTCTTATCAGCATAAGACTTCTGGCGATCCTTTGCGGCTTTCATGAATGCCTTAATCTTATCTAACTTCTCGGTGGTGACCTCAATCACTTCAAGACTTCCTAATTCCTTTTGCCCGATGTCACCCCAACATATGGGCATTTTGCACTTCCTACCGTACATCATCTCATAAGGTGGCATACCAATGCTGGCATGGTAACTATTATTATATGAAAATTCCGCCAACGGTAAGTGCTCATCCCAACTTCCTCTAAAATCAATTACACATGCTCGTAGCATGTTTTCTAATGTCTGAATCGTTCTTTCCGACTGACCATCCGTCTAGGGGTGGTAAGCCGTACTAGTATCCAGTCTAGTCCCTATTGAGTCGTGAAACCTCTTCCAGAACTTGGACGTAAACCGCGTGTCCCTAACCCAAACGATAGACACTGGAATGCCGTGACGAGCCACGATCTCCTTGATAAATAACTCCGCCAACCTCTCAGAGGAAAATGTCTCACGAATTGGTAGGAAATGGGCGCTCTTTGTTAAACGGTCAACAATCACCCAGATAGCGTCACTTCCTCTCACCGTGCGAGGTAGCTTCGTGATGAAGTCCAATGTGATGTGTTCCCATTTCCATTCAGGAATATCCAAAGGCTGGATCTTCCCATATGGCTTTTGGTGCTCAGCCTTCACTTGCAAACAAGTCAGGCACTTGCTCACGTACTTAGCCACGTCACGCTTCATTCCTGGCCACTAGTAATCTCTCTTCAAATCCTGATACATCTTTATGGCACCAGGGTGGATGGAATATCAGGTCTTGTGAGCCTCATCCATGATCTTCTCCCTCAGATCCCCATAGAGAGGAATCCACATCCGCCCGAATGGGGTTCTAATACCAATGGTGTTTTCTCCCAATTCTGATTCCTGTCCTTTCATCCTTTCAGAGTTGATTTTCTTACCTTCCAGTGCTTCATCTTGGAACTCTCTCACTTGCTTCATAATATCAGACGTCATGATCAACTGATAAGCCTTCACCCGGATCGGTTCGGGTCGTCCCTTCCGGCTAAGGGCATCAGCAACCACATTTGCCTTACCAGGATGGTAGTGAATTTCACAGTCATAGTCCTTAATCAGTTCTAACCACATCCGCTATCTCATGTTGAGATCCTTTTGTTCAAAGAAATACTTCAAACTTTTGTGGTCAGTGAAAATGGTGCATATCACCCTATATAAGTAGTGCCTCCAAATCTTCAATGGAAACACCACTGCAACCAACTCCAAATCATGGGTAGGATAATTGGTCTCATGGACCTTTAATTATCTAGAAGCATAGGCTATCACCTTCCCTCGTTGGATAAACACGCAACCCAATCCTGCATTCGAGGCATCCGAGTAGACTACCAGGTCCTCATTCCCTTTAGGTAACGTTAAGACAGGGGCTTGAGTTAACCTCATCTTTAGTTCTAGGAAGGCATTCTCCTAATCCGTACCCCATTCATACTTCACGTCATTCTGGGTCAGCTTAGTCAAAGGAGAAGCTATCTAGGAGAAATCCTGGATAAACCTCCTATAGTAACCTGCTAGGCCTAAGAAACTACGAATCTCAGATGGCGTCTTTGGAGGTTCCCATTGCATCACTGCTTCAACCTTCGCAGGATCCACCCTGATCCCCTCGGGGTTAACCACATGACCCAGAAATTGAACTTCTCGAAGCCAAATGCACATTTAGAGAAGTTAGCATATAACTTTTCGCTTCTGAGCGTCTCCAATACTTCTTGAATATGATCGGCATGTTCTTCTTCACTTTTTGAATAAATCAAGATATCATCGATGAACACTATTACCGATTTATCCAACGTCAGCCAACATACCCGATTCATATGGTCCATAAAAGCAGCTGGCGGCATTGGTTAAACCAAAGGACATGACGAGAAATTCGTAGTATCCACAACGTGTATGAAAAGCCGTCTTAGAAACATCTTGTTCTTTCACCTTCAGTTGGTGGTAACCAGACCGTAGGTCTATCCTTGAAAACCAGCTGGCACCCTGAAGTTGATCGAACAGGTCGTCGATCCTTGGTAACGGATACCGATTCTTTACGGTTATCTTATTGAGCTCGCGATAGTCAATGCACATCCGCATGCTACCATCTTTCTTCTTGACGAATAGAACTGGAGCACCCATGGAGAGATACTCGGTCGGATGAAGCCCTTATCCAATAAATCTTGCAATTGGTCCCTCAGTTCTACCATCTCCGAAAGAGCTAATCGATACGGTGCTTTAGCGTCGGGCTGTGCTCCTGGTAGAAAATCAATTTGGAATTCGATTTCGCGGTCAGGCGACACAACATTCAGGTCTTCAGGAAAGACGTCAGGAAAATCACGCACCACCGTTACGCTGGATAATTGTGGCTCTGGCGCATCCACATCCCTTACATAGGTCAAGTAAGCACTGCACCCACGCCTCAAGTACTTTTCGGCCATGATCACCGACACCACCTTCGGTATACTGCAGGCTCTATCCCCGCGAACCGTAACTGAGCTACCATCGGGCACGATTAGGCTAATTATCTTTTTACTATATACTATATTCGCTTCATAGTCAGCCAACCAGTCCATGCCTAACACCACATCAAAACCTCCTAAGGCCATAACATGCAATCTAGCGGGGAACTTATAACCTTCCAACTCTATCAGGCAACCCTCAACAACCTCAGTCACCTTGGTGGACTTACCAATGGCTATTTCTACATAAAAGGGCTTGTCTATCTTTCTACTCTTATCATGTAAAACGAAAAAAGGCAGTAGACACAAAACTCCTACTAGCACCAGAATCAAAGAGCACAGAAGCATATTTGTGGTCCACCAGAAACATACCTGAAACTACTTCTGGATCTGCCCTGGCCTCCTCACGAGTTATGTTGAATGCCCTCGCCTTTGCCTTCGAACCGTCACCCTTTCCCTTATCTCCAGCTTTAATCATTCCTGATCCTCCTGATTTTCCTTTCTTGCAGTCCCTCTCCACATGTCCCATCTAGCCATACTGGTAACACTTCACCGCCTTGCAATCCCTAGCATAGTGGCCCTCGCCCCCACATTTAAAACATTTTCCAGTCCCAACGCTACACTCCCCTGAATGACCTTTTCCACATTTTCTACAAGAACCTCCTTCACCTGTATTTCCCTGTCTCCCTGACTGATCCTCAACTCTCATCCTCTTCTCTCCACTCCTGAAGTTATCACCTCCAAACCTCTTCCTATTTCTATTCTTGTTCCCACTCCATTTCTCCACCTTCTTCTATATAGGCATTGGGTCTCTCTCATCGTACAACCTCCCAGCTAAGTCCACCACAGACCTAAACATGCCTGGTCTAGCCGCAATCATGTGCCTCCTGATATCCACGGGCAAACCCTGCATGTATCTCTTGATCTTCTTGGATGCAGGTGTTACCATGTCTGGCACAAGTCTTGTAAGTTCATTGAACTTGGAGGTATACTCTTGATGAGTCATGTTCCCAGCCTCCAAATACAAGAACTCCTTCTCAATCTTGTCTAGTTCCCAATGGGGACAATACTCCTCCAGCACCAACTCCTTCAACTCAGACCACTTCAGTTTGGCTATCGATCGCTTTCCTTTAGCCTGGACAATATTGTCCCACCAGCACAACGCTGAGTCGATGAAAGAATGAGTGGCAAACTTAACTTTCTGATCTTCCCGAACTCACAAATTTCCTGTACCGCTTCCATCACTCTGACCCAACGATGAGCGGCAGTAGCATTACCGTTACCGTCAAAGGTCGGGGGCTTGCACCTTTGAAAAGCCCCATAGTTGCACCCCCTAGTCGTCTCTCTCTCAGACTCCTCATCATTGTCGTCATCATGGACTACCACCTTAGGGTTTGATGGCTCCTCTTCAGATTCATCCATCCTCCCAGTGGACCTTCCAGAATTTTTCTCATTTTCCTTCCCCTTCTTATCAGCTTTCTCTCCATCCTTGACTGCTTTGATCACCTCAGTCACCACCAAGGCTAAGCCTTCTAGGCTAGGATCACACTACACAGCCTGCAGATAAGTTAACACTTAAAGGGGTTAATTTCTGCCTAATTTCGCTATCAGATAAGCAGTTTTGCTGATAGTTTCGCTGGCAGTTTCGTTGGCAGTTTCGCTGGGAGTTTCGCCGCCAGTTTCGCCCAGAAGTTTCACATGACAGTTTCGCTGTCAGATGCGCCCAACTTTTGTTGGAATTTTCTAGTTTTGCAATATCTATAGGTCAACCTGGGCACTAGCGAAATTACCAGCGAAGCTGTAGTTTAACTGGAAATTTTCTTAGTATTGCTGGATGAGTCCACAGTTTTGTTGATCGAGCTTAGGACGAATAAAAATGATGAACAAGCCCATTTTTAACCTAAAAATCTTAAATTTTTACGTCCAATCGCTTAGTTTATCAACCATGAGGCTATATCTAAGCTTTTTACATGTTTTCATACGTAAAAATGTGACCTTTATGCGATTCTTTGCAATTTTCAAAACTCAAAACCCTAGAATCCGGGTTTGATCTATAGATGGGTTTAAAGGCTTATTCTTACATGGATTTGTTGCACCTTCTTATGGTTTGATGCTCCTACACTCAGATCTTCAATCCCTTAACCTTTGAAGCTCCAAATCTTGAGTTTTCTTCACTTTCTCTCTCTACTTTCTCTCTCTACATATTTGGGAGGCTAGGGTTCAAGATGAGGGAGATGGTCGCTGGTTAATTGTGTTAAAGGGCTGATTATGGGCCCTTAATCACTTAGGCTCTTGCCCATAAGCCTAATTTAGCCCATAACCCATTTCCTTCCTTTATTAAATACCCACTAATTAAGCCCATTATTATTGATGACTCGTCTTGGCTTTTCAGGTGTTACACATCGTGTGTTGAAAGAACATGATTAGACTGATAGCGCCTGATGAAAGTTTGGTGATGAAATACGGTGATCGAGTTACGAGGATTCCAAAAGTGATTTCGATGGCGGTGGCGGGAAGGTGCATGAGACGTGGTTGTAGTGCTTATTTGGCCTACGTGAAAGATGTGGACACGTCAACACCACAATTGCCAGATGTGTCGGTGGTGTGTGACTTTCCTGATGTATTTCGAGAGGACTTATCAGGAGTGCCACCAGATCGCGAAATCGAATTTCAAATTGACTTGATACCCGGTGCTCAGCCTGTCGCTAAGGCACCGTATCGGTTGGCTCCGACTGAGATGAAGGAGTTAATGGAGCAACTGCAAGAGTTGCTCGATAAGGGGTTCATTAGACCGAGTATCTCTCCTTGGGGTGCTCCGGTCTTATTCGTGAAGAAGAAGGACGGTAACATGAGAATGTGTATCAACTACCGTGAGTTGAACAAGTTAACGGTAAAGAATCGGTATCCGTTATCGAGGATTGACGACTTGTTCGATCAGCTCCAAGGTGCCAGTTGGTTCTCGAGGATAGACCTTCGATCCGGTTACCATCAACTGAAAATGAAGGAGCAAGATATTCCTAAAACAGCATTTCGCACGCGTTATGGACACTACGATTTCTCGTTATGTCCTTTGGTTTAACCAACGCGCCAGCTGCTTTTATGGACTTGATGAATCGAGTGTGTCGGCTGATGTTGGACAAATCAGTGATTGTATTCATCAACGATATCCTGATTTATTCAAGGAGCGAAGAAGAGCATGCCGGTCATATTCGGGAAACGTTGGAGATGTTGAGAAAAGGGAAGCTGTATGCTAAGTTCTCCAAGTGTGCTTTTTTGTTACGCGATGTGCAAGTTTTGGGTCACGTGATGCCATGGAAGTCTCCTACGACGCCATCCGAGATCCGTAGCTTCTTGGGATTGGCGGGCTACTACAGGAGGTTTATTCAAGACTTTTCCAAGATAGCCTCACCTTTGACGAAGTTGACTCACAAGGATGTGAAGTTCGTGGGGGGTCGAGAACAGAAGTGTGCTTTTGAGGAACTGAAGATGAGACTAAAACGAGCTCCTGTCTTGACATTACCCGAAGGTAGTGAAGACTTAATGGTATATTCGGATGCTTCTTATTCTGGGTTAGGTTGCGTATTGATGCAACGTTGAAGGGCGATAGCCTACGCATCCCAACAGCTGAAAACCCACGAAGTAAACTATCCCACGCATGATCTAGAACTAGCTGTGGTGGTGTAACACCCGTATATTTCTTTTAAAGAAACAAAAGATTAAACGAGGAAGAAAAAAGGGGGAAAAGAAAGTCAACCCCAAAGTGAGGGACCAAAAGTGAAAAAGATGATAAAATCTTGAAAAGTTGGTGTAAAAGGCGATATGGTCGCCCATACCCACTGCACACTCTTTTCTTGTTCGGATTTTAGAGAGAGAAAGCAGAGAAACTCTCGGTTTTTTTTTTGAAGAACAAGAAGAAGAATTCGATTTTTAGGTAAGGTTTAATGTTTTTAAGTTGTTCTTGGCTAGATTAGCCTCGGTTAAATGCTTATGTGTGTTTCTATGTGTTCAAGTGCGTGTTAAGAAGGTTTCTAAGTGATTGGAATTGTTTGAAGAAGCTCGGGTGAAGAGTGTAAACCCGAAGACAACCAAGGTGAGTTTCTAGACCCCCTTTTTACTCGTTTTTAAATGATTTGGGGCTGGAAAATGCATGTATGTATGTTTTATGAATTTGGGTATGATACCCGTATGTTATGTACATGTGTATGTTTATAGAATATGATTTGGGATGAACGCATGTTTATGTTTATGCTAAGTTTATGTCTAGAATCGTGTGTACATGTTTAGAATTAGATATTATGATGTTGGGGACTGGAATGTGAATTAGACACATGAACAGGCTGCTAATACGCCTAATAAGGGCAAATAGTGGTCATATGTCTGAAACTTTGACTTAGAAAACTAAGTACAAGATAATATGTCTGAATAGTGCTTATATGCCCAGGGATTTGCCTTAGAAATATTTTAAGGGTCATATGTCCCAACAGTACTCATATGTCCCAACAATACTCATAAGTCTGTAAAAATTTCCTAAGTATGGGGGATGAAACGACTGAACAATGGTCGTATGACTAGAAAAAATTCCTAAGTATGGGGGATGAAACGACTGAACAGTGGTCGTATGACTAGGAAAATTTTCTAAGTATAAGGTGAAACGACTGAACAGGGCTCATACGCCCAACAGTGCTCATACGACCAGAGTCGAAAATTTTCTAAGTGTAAGCTGGTATGTCCGACAGTGGTGAAACGACTGAACAGGCTCTTACGCCCAAACACTTAGAATTTTTAACGGAATTTTCTTGGAGTCTGTGCAGTAGGGTTTTCGCATGAATGGTGACTGGGACTTTATTATACGCGTATGATTATGTTTGAATGTAATAATATCCCTTTTCTTAATATTTTAATTAATATTATGATTAGGGCTATTATTAAGCTTATTATTGATATTATTAGTATTATTATTATTAATATGCTTATGATAATATAATATTGTATGACTTTACGTGGAATGATCATGATCAAGACAGGAATTATTATCATTAATAAAGTGAAAGATTAATGAAAAGAAGAATGGAATGTAAATGAACGTAAGAAAGCCTTGCAAGCAAATGTATGGAGGTGCACACCCCTGGCAGGTGTTAGCTCAACTGTGATGCGGGTTCGCTACCCCGAAGGATGCACACAGGGTCAATCTTTGAGATTGACAATGGGTGAGCAACTTTGTGTTGCAAAAGACCGCAGAAGACTTACAACCCGTGAGGTTGGTAATGGGTGAGTGACTCAGTGTCGCAACAGACCAAAAGTCTTGCAATCCTTGAGATTGCTAATGGGTGAGCAACTTTGTGTTGCAAAAGACCGCAGAAGACTTACAACTCGTGAGGTTGGTAATGGGTGAGTGACTCAGTGTCGCAACAGACCAAAAGTCTTGCAATCCTTGAGATTGCTAATGGGTGAGCAACTATGTGTTGCAAAAGACCGGAAGAAGAATAATAAAAGTACGAATTGAACGATGATGAAGATAATAAAATATTACCTAAGTGTACGTACGATGTATGATCACCTACAAGAATGAGGAATGGTTTTGAATGAAAAATAAAGTATTTTAATTACAAAACTAGAACTCACTCAGCAACGCTGACTTTTATGTATTTTCCAGTTGTCAGGTAATAGGTTGCTGAGGATGGCACACGGGGATGGCTACACGGCGGGCAAGACTGACATCCATTATGTTTTGACGATACTGTTGTTTTGTAATTCATTCGACTAATTATTTTGTGACTTATGAACTAGAATGTATTGCTTAACAACAGTGTTTAAAATGAATGAATTCCGCTGCTTAATTTAATAATATGTAGGTTTTATGCTATGAATGACCAACTGTGAGGTGCCCGGGAACGGGGCCTTACATGTTGGTATCAGAGCTAAAGTTTAAGTGAAACGGGTAAATTTTCGAAATAAACCTTAACTTAAACTGTGAATGGGACGGAAAGAGGGATGTCAGCCCGAGTAGCCATGTGCCATCAGGTATTGTTTTTCTTAAAAGTTAATCAGTGTTATGTGCGTGTGCTATGTGATTTATGTGTTCTTAGTAGATTTAGATGCTGATGTAGTCAGGATAGGAAGTGCTTGGGGGTGTGAAGAGTAAAGTAAGTGGCTAATCACAACTGGCCACTGTAATTAGGGACTTACTATACTTAACATAAACTGAGCTGTTCCTTGAATGACTGTTTTAGTGTTTGAATCTTATAGTGCATAGGAAAATGGCTGGGAAGAAACCTTCTAAGGTTGCTAGAGGTAGAGGTCGTCCGCGTACGACTAGGAGCAGTGCTAAAGCTCCTAAGTCGACTCCTGTGAACCCCGAGGTTCCTGACCGGAATGAAGAAACTGAGAATGCGAGCCTGAATGCCTCAGCTAGGGAGGCGATTGCTGATGAGGTACATCAAGTCCTGCAAGCAGTGATGCCGTCTGTAGTGACCGATGTTATTAGAGCTATAAGGAACGAGGAAAGAAAGGAGAAGGAGGACCGGAGAGAGTCGACTGGAAAAGAAAGCAAGGGAGGAGAGGAACGACCAAATCCGGAGATAGTAGTATCTGATGAGGAGGAGGATGATGTAGTAGGGGTGATGACCAAGGGATGCAGCTATGGGGCATTCCAGAGGTGCAAGCCCCCGACTTTTGATGGAAATGGCAATGCTGCTGCCGCCCACCGATGGGTAAGGGAGATGGAAGCGGTACTCGAGATCAGCGAGTGCCGGGGGGATCAGAAGGTGAAGTTTGCCACCCACTCCTTTACCGACTCAGCACTATGTTGGTGGGACAATATCGTTCAAGCAGAGGGCAGTAGGGCGATGGAAAGATGAAGTGGTCCGAATTGAAGAAGTTGGTAATTGAGGAGTTCTGTCCTCACAGGGAACTCGATAAGATCGAGAGGAGTTCCTACAATTTGAAGCGGGAACCATGACCCACCAGCAATACACTACCAAATTCAATGAGATGGCTAGGCTGGTGCCAGATCAAGTAACACCGGTGTCACGGAAGATTAACCGGTACGTTCAGGGGCTGCCAGCCGACATTCGTAGGCATTTGATTGCTGCACGACCAAGCACTTTTAGGTCGCAGTGGATTTGGCTGGGAGGCTCTATGATGAGAGGGAGGTAGCGGATGTAGAGGTGAAGAAGGCTGGTGGGGGTGACCGAAACTGGAATGGGAAGCGGTTCAGGCGTAGTGGCATTACCCCGAACAACAAAAGGATGAGAGTGGATGACCGTAGGGTGGGGCCATCGAGCTCAGGGCCCAAAAGGTGTGGCAAGTGCGGGAAGGAGCATACGGGTGAGTGCAGAATGGGGCTCAAGGTGTGCTACAGGTGCGGGAAGCTGGGCCACATCTCGAAGGATTGTAAGGAACTGAGGTTTTTTACCTGCGGTGAGGCGGGCCATATGAGTAAAGACTGCAGAAAGCCGAGGATGGAGAGTTCCGGGGCAAACAAGACGGGCGGGACTGAAGGGAAGAAGGCAAGTGCCAGAGCTTTCACCATGACCAGGGAGGAGCTAGGACGGACCCCGATGTTGTGTCAGGTACGTTTCTAGTAAATCAAACTCTTGCTTCTGTGTTATTTGATTCTGGTGCTGGTAAGAGTTTCATTTCTGCCACTTTCGGTGCTAAATTGCCTGTTAGTAGTAAATGCATTAGTGAGCCCTTTGAAGTAGAAACCGCTATTGGTAAGTCCACTAGAGTTACCGATGTGATAGAGGACTGTACCATAGAATTAGAAGGTCATAGGTTTGCTGCTAGATTACATGTGATGCCCCTAGGTGGATTTGATGTAGTACTAGGGATGGATTGGTTGGCAACCTATGAAGCGAATATCGTATGTCGAAAGAAGATGATTAGACTGACGGCATCTGACGGAAGTCTGGTGACAATATACGGTGATCGGGTAACGATGATTCCGAAGGTGATTTCGATGGCGATGGCGGGGAAGTGTATGAGGCGTGGGTGCAACGCCTACCTATGTTATGTAAAGGATGTGGAAACGCCAACACCACAACTATCGACGTTCCGGTTGTGTGTGAGTTTCCCGACGTGTTCCCGAAGACTTATCGGGATTGCCACCTGACCACAAAATCAAATTTCAAATTGACCTGATAGCCGTGCCCAACCTGTCGCCAAGGCACTGTACCGATTAGCTCCGACTGAGATGAATGAGTTAATGGAGCAACTGCAAGAATTGATCGATAAGGGTTTCATCAGACCGAGTATCTCTCCTTGGGGTGCTCCGTTCTATTCGTGAAAAAGAAGGACGGTAGCATGAGAATGTGTATCGACTACCGTGAGTTGAACAATTGACAATAAGAATCGGTATCCGTTACCGAGGATCGACGACTTGTTCGACCAGCTCCAAGGTGCCAGTGGTTCTCGAGGATAGATCTTCGATCTGGCTACCATCAATTGAAAGTGAAGGAGCAGGACATTCCTAAAACAGCTTTTCGTACGCGTTATGGACACTATGAGTTTCTCGTTATGTCCTTTGGTTTAAGCAACGCGCCAGCTGCTTTTATGGACTTGATGAATATAGTTTGCCGGCCAATGCTAGATAAATCGGTGATTGTGTTCATCGATGATATCCTGATTTATTCAAGGAGCGAAGAGAGCACGCCGGTCATATTCGGGAAGTGTTGGAAACTCTAAGAAGGGAGAAACTGTATGCTAAGTTCTCCAAGTGCTTTTCTGGCTACGCGAGGTGCAATTTCTGGGTCACGTGGTAAATGCAGAGGGAATCATGGTGGACCCGGCAAAGGTTGAGGCCGTGATGCAATGGAAGCCTCCTAAGACGCCATCTGAAATTCGTAGCTTCTTGGGATTGGCGGCTACTACAGGAGATTTATTCAAAACTTCTCCAAGATAGCCACACCTTTGACTAAATTGACTCGCAAGGACGTGAAATTCGTGTGGGGTCGAGAGCAGGAGACTGCCTTGAGGAGTTTGAAGACGAGACTAACACAAGCTCCTGTCTTGACATTGCCCGAGGGAAATGAAGACTTAGTGGTATATTCGGATGCATCCTGCTCTGGGCTAGGTTATGTATTGATGCAACGTGGAAGGGTAATAGCCTATGCATCTCGACAGCTGAAGACCCACGAAGTCAACTATCCCACACACAATCTAGAATTATCCGCGGTGGTTTTTGCGTTGAAGATTTGGCGGCACTATCTATACGGGACGAAGTGCACAATCTTCACCGACCACAAAAGCTTGAAGTACTTCTTCGAGCAGAAAGATCTGAACATGAGGCAGAGGCGATGGTTTGAACTAATAAGGATTATGATTGCGAAATCCATTACCATCCGGGCAAGGCCAACGTGTTGGAGGTGCCCTCAGCCGAAAAGAAAGGCCTGAGCCGATCCGGTGAAGGCTTATCAGTTAATCATGACCTCCTCCGACGTGATGACACAGGTTAAGGAGTTTCAAGACGAGGCTTTGAAAGAAGATCTTTAACTCTGAAAGGATGAGAGGTCTAGTCACGGAATTGGGCGATAACACTCTTGGTGTTAAAGACCCGATTTGGACGGATGTGGATCCCTCGTTATGGGGATCTACGTGGAAAGGTTATGGACGAGGCCAATAAGACCGATACTCCATTCACCCCGGTGCTACCAAAATGTACACGATATGAAGAAGGATTACTGGTGGCCGGGTATGAAACGTGACGTAGTGGAGTACGTGAGTAAATGCCTCATCTGAAAGATTGGCGGATCTGTTCATCAAGGAAATTATAGCTCGTCATGGTGTACCGGTGTCTATTATGTCTGATCGTGACACCCGGTTTACCTCCAAGTTTTGGAAGAGATTTCATGATGCAATGGGGACGAGGCTACACATTAGTACAGCATATCACCATTAGACAGACGGTCAGTCTGAGAGGACGATCCAAACACTCGAAGACATGCTTCGGGCGTGCGTGATCGATTTTGGAGGAAGTTGGGATGATCACTTACCGTTAGCAGAATTCTCGTACAACAATAGCCATCATGCCAGTATTGGCATGCCACCCTACGAGATGCTGTACGGTAGGAGATGTAGGACGCCCGTATGTTGGGGAGACATTGGGCAAAAGGAACTGGGAGGTGTCGAGGTAGTTGAAGCAACGACTGAGAAGTTGGAAAAGATCAAAGCCTTCATGAAGGCGGCGAAAGATAGGCAAAAGTCGTATGCTGACAAAAGACGAAGACCGATAGAGTTCAAGGTTGGCGACCGAGTCATGTTGAAGGTCTCACCTTGGAAAGGTATTATCAGATTCAGGAAAAAAGGTAAGCTAAGCCCGAGATACATAGGACCTTTCCGAATTGTCGCACGAGTAGGAGAGGTGACCTATCGACTTGAATTGCCAGATGAGTTAAGTGGAATTCATCCCACATTCCATGTATCTCCTCTAAGAAAGTGCTTAGCTGATGAAGACATGGTTGTACCACTGGGGATATTGAGGTGGATGAGAGGCTCAACTACGTGGAGCAACCAGTGGCAATCATTGATCGTAAGGAGAAGAGGTTAAGGAATAAAGTGGTTCCTCTGGTGCGTGTACAGTGGAAGCACAGGAAGGGATCCGAGTCTACGTGGGAGACTGAGGAGGAGATGAGACAACATTACCCACAACTGTTTGAGGAATAACAGGTTTCGAAGACGAAACCTATATAAGAGGGGTGGACTTGTAACACCCATATATTTCTTTTAAAGAAACAAAAGAATAAACGAGGAAGAAAAAAGGGGGAAAGAAAGTCAACCCCAAAGTGAGGGACCAAAAGTGAAAAGATGATAAAATCTTGAAAAGTTGGTGTAAAAGGCGATATGGTCACCCATACCCACTGCACACTCTTTTCTTGTTCGGATTTTAGAGAGAGAAAGCAGAGAAACTCTCGGTTTTTTTTGAAGAACAAGAAGAAGAATTCGATTTTTAGGTAAGGTTTAATGTTTTTAAGTTGTTCTTGGCTAGATTAGCCTCGGTTAAATGCTTATGTGTTTCTATGTGTTCAAATACGTGTTAAGAATGTTTCTAAATGATTGAAATTGTTTGAAGAAGCTCGGGTGAAGAGTGTAAACCCGAAGACAACTAAGGTGAGTTTCTAGACCCCCTTTTTACTCGTTTTTAAATGATTTGGGCTGAAAAATGCATGTATGTATGTTTTTATGAATTTGGGTATGATACCCGTATGTTATGTACGTGTGTATGTTTATAGAATATGATTTGGGATGAACGTAGGTTTATGTTTATGCTAAGTTTATGTCTAGAATCGTGTGTACATGTTTAGAATTAGATATTATGATGTTTGGGGACTAGAATGTGAATTAGACACATGAACAGGCTGCTAATACGCCTAATAAGGCCAAATAGTGGTCATATGTCTGAAATTTTGACTTAGAAAACAAAGTACAAGATAATATGTCTGAATAGTGCTTATATGCCCAGGGATTTGCCTTAGAACTATTTTAAGGGTCATATGTCCCAACAGTACTCATATGTCCCAACAGTACTCATAAGTCTGTAAAAATTTCCTAAGTATGGGGATGAAACGAATGAACAGTGGTCGTATGACTAGAAAAAAATTCCTAAGTATGGGGGATGAAACGACTGAACAGTGGTCGTATGACTAGGAAATATTTTCTAAGTATAAGGTGAAACGACTGAACAGGGCTCATACGCCCATATGTCCCACAGTACTCATAAGTCTGTAAAATTTCCTAATATGGGGGGAAACGAATGAACATGGTCGTATGACTAGAAAAAAATTCCTAAGTATGGGGGATGAAACGACTGAACAGTGGTCGTATGACTAGAAATATTTTCTAAGTATAAGGTGAAACGACTGAACAGGGCTCATACGCCCAACAGTGCTCATACGACCAGAGTCGAAAATTTTCTAAGTGTAAGCTGGTATGTCCGACAGTGGTGAAACGACTGAACAGGGCTCTTACGCCCAAACACTTAGAATTTTTAACGGAATTTTCTTGGAGTCTGTGCAGTAGGGTTTTCGCATGAATGGTGACTGGGACTTTATTATACGCGTATGATTATGTTTGAATGTAATAATATCCCTTTTCTTAATATTTAATTAATATTATGATTAGGGCTATTATTAAGCTTATTATTGATATTATTAGTATTTTATTATTAATATGCTTATTAATTAAATATTGATGACTTTACGTGGAATGATCATGATCAAGACAGGAATTATTATCATTAATAAAGTGAAAGATTAATGATAAAGAAGAATGGAATGTAAATGAACGTAAGAAAGGCTTGCAAGCAAATGTATGGAGGTGCACACCCCTGGCAGGTGTTAGCTCAACTGTGATGCGGGTTCGCTACCCCGAAGGATGCACACAGGGTCAATCTTTGAGATTGACAATGGGTGAGCAACTTTGTGTTGCAAAAGACCGCAGAAGACTTACAACACGTGAGGTTGGTAATGGGTGAGTGACTCAGTGTCGCAACAGACCAAAAGTCTTGCAATCCTTGAGATTGCTAATGGGTGAGCAACTTTGTGTGTGCAAAACCGCAGAAGACTTACAACCCGTGAGGTTGGTAATGGGTGAGTGACTCAGTGTCGCAACAGACCAAAAGTCTTGCAATCCTTGAGATTGCTAATGGGTGAGCAACTATGTGTTGCAAAGACCGGAAGAAGAATTAAAAGTACGAATTGAACGAATGATAATAAAAAATTTACCTAAGTGTACGTACGTGTATGATCACCTACAAGAATGAGGAATGGTTTTGAATGAAAATAAAGTATTTTAATTACAAAAGTAGAACTCACTCAGCAACGCTGACTTTTATGTATTTTCCGTTGGCAGGTAACAGGTTGCTGAGGATGGCACACGGGGATGGCTACACGGCGGGCAAGACTGACATCCATTATGTTTTGACGATACTATTGTTTTGTAATTCATTCGACTAATTATTTTGTGACTTATGAACTAGAATGTATTGCTTAGCACAATGTTTAAAATGAATGAAGGGTTTTTGCCAACTTAATTCCGCTGCTTAATTTAATAATATGTAGGTTTTATGCTGTGAATGACCAACTGTGAGGTGCCCGGGAACGGGCCCTTACAGGTGGTTTTCTCGTTGAAGATTTGGCGGCACTACTTATACGAGACGAAGTGCACCATCTTCACAGATCACAGAAGTTTGAAGTACTTCTTCAAGCAGAAAGATTTGAATATGAGGCAGAGGCGATGGTTGGAGCTCATAAAGGATTACGATTACGAGATCCATTACCATTCGGGCAAGGCCAACGTGGTGGCAGATGCCCTTAGCCGAAAGGAGTTCGGGGATCTACGCGGAAAGATCATGGACAAGGCTATAAGACTCGATAATCCATTCATCCCGGTGCTAACAAGATGTAACGCTATGAAATAAAGGACTACTGGTGGCCGGGTTTGAAGCGCGACGTTAGCGGAATATGTGAGTAAATGCCTTACATGTTTGGAGGTGAAGGCGGAACACCAGAAGCCGTACAGGAAAATCTAACTGTTGGATATACCCGAGTGGAAGTGGGCGCATATCACATGGACTTCATTATGAAGCTACCATGTACCCCGAAAGGGTATGATGCTATATGGGTGATATTTGATCGTTTGACGAAGTGTAATCACTTCCTACCGATCGACTTCATTATAATGATTACCCATTATAAGCATAATTATGAAATGTCTTAAGGTTATAAAATGTATGAATGATGTACAGTACGTATGATGTGTTATCTTTAATAATGATTAAACGTATTTATATTACATTGTAAAATACGTTATATAATATGTTATTACTTTACGTAGTATGACAAACGAATGAAAGAACGTAAAGAATAACGTAATGAAAGGAAAGATAACAATGATGAAAAGTAAAATGTAATGAACGAACGAATGGCTTGCAAGCAAAATGAAAGGAGGTGCACGACCATGTTGTCGTTAGCTCAACTGTGAGGCGGATTAGCTACCCCAAAAGATGCACACAGGGTCGATCTTTGAGATTGACAAGGCCCTTTGGTATGCCCTAGGTGACTGAATCAGCTTCGTGCACAATGTTCGTGGTTTAATTACCACAGGTCCAGCATCAGCTTCGTGTACAATGTTCGGGGTAGGACCAAACGATTTGTATGAACGGGAGAGATGACTTGTCCTAGGTGACTGGATCAGCTTCGTGCACAATGTTCGTGGTTTAATTACCACAGGTCCCACATCAACTTCGTGCACAATGTTCGGGGTATTGTTCATTAATCCATACGAATGTAAAAGAATGACGTAACGTACTAAAGAAAGAAAGAAAGTAAGTAAACAAGCATGAATGTAAAAGAATGATAATGAGTACGTTACGAAAGAATGAGAATGAAAATAAGAGAATGTTAACGAAAAGCATGAAATGAAAGCATGCTATGATGAAGAATGATGAATGTTAATGAAAGTAAAAGTAATATTTTCTATCTGTACGTATGATTAATGACCACGCATGAAAGTAAACAGAGGTTATATTTAACGTAAAGTATTTTATTTACAAAACTAGAACTCACTTAGCAACGCTGACTTTATGTGTTTTCCAGTTGGCAGGTAATAGTTGCTGAGGATGGCACGGGGGCAGCTACTTGGCATTTTTGTGATGGCATCCATTCGTATAAAAATGACATTTCTGTGATGTTATGCAATTTGTAATATTTTATAACAGTTAATAGTATTGTATTACGTTGTAAAAGTTGTCATTAAAATATATTAAATGGTTTTGTTTAATTTCCGCTGCTATGTTTTAATAATTGTATTTTTATGTGCGATGAGTGAACAACTGTGAGGTGCCGGGAACGGGGCCTTACATAAATACGTTGAAATAATATTAAATGCCATTTTTCATTGAATAATACTAGACAATCAAGTCATTACAATACAACAAAGATTTAAACAACAACATAAGATATTTAGTTAACTAAGTCCATGTCCTATATTAGTAAGAAGAATTCCTCAAGAAGCAATCCTGAAACATATTAAAAATAAAGGGTCAACTTTGAAAGTTGGTGAGTTTCCATGGGTTAAGCTACAATCAAACCTTGACAGATTACAAGATTACAAGATTAAACGATTAGCTAAGGTGCTGTTTGTTTCTGAAGAGGTAAAATGTCTACAGTCTGCAGACCATATCTGCAGACATCTGTAGGAGAAGAGGTGGACCAAACCTCTGCAGCCTGTATTAAAAAGACTGTTTGTTTTATAACGTCTGTAGACTGCTGAAAAAAACTGAAATAATAAAAGGTTAAAATAATAACGTCATCAAAATAACAAGATTCCTCATCCACGGCTTCGACCCTCAAATCGACTACTTTCAGGTCCCATTTCTCCATCATTCTCACTTCAATTCACAATATTCAACCACACGTACAATATCACCTGAATTTCATCTCTTCAACTAACTCTGCAGGTGTTAGAAGAAGCAAGAAAGCACAAACGCGAGTCATCTTCATCCTCCAGATCCACCATTGACAACCTGCACCTCAAGCTTCAAAAACCCATCTCCAAAGTCTACGAAAACAGCAAGAAGATAAAGAAGACCCATAAACGGTGGTGGAAGAACGCCCTTCATTTCTTCAAACGCAAACGCCACACCAATTCCGATAACAACCACCATCCACCGTCGTCCACCGCTCTCCACCGCCTGTACAGCGGCGCCGGTGGTCGTACGCCGTCGGGACCGGTGTATTTGACCGAAAGCAGAATTGGGTCTTCCACCCCCTACCACCGTAGCTCCACCAGTAGACCATCGTCAGGACCACTAGCCGGTGTTGATATAGAGGTGGAATTTAGAGGAGAGGGGGGAGATAAAGTCGGAGTACTGCCACATGGCGTTGGCTCCGAAGCCGTGGATGAGGAGGAGGTTGGGGTCGCGGGGGTGGGGGATTTGGGGTGCCAGAGGTGGATGACGGTGGTGTTGTGGTGGAGGTTGACGGTGGTGGATTTGAGGCCCATGCGGGTGAAGGTGAACCTGAAGCAACGGTCGGGGGGCGGTGGTGAAGCTGATGCAGGTTTCCATTGGAATTGTTGGGTATGGATGTTGTAGGGGTGAGATTGGGGGAGATGATGAGGGTTTAATGTGCATTTGGTTAGAAGAGGTTTGTAGAGGTAAGAAGACATTAGTCCACCTCTTCTCCAAGAAGAGGTCACACAGACGTTTTTAATGAAACGTCTTTAAAAAACAAACACTCTGCAGACCTTAAACATCTGCCCGCCTCTTTTGGCGCAGACAAAAGAGCTTTAGAAGCTCTTTTTCTAAAAAACAAACACCACCTAAGTGTACTTGGTCCCCATAGTGCTCAAGAATATGACACTAGGGCCACCAAATAGGCTTGTCAGGCCCATAGATCTATGACGTCACCAGGCTAGCAATAGTTAATGATTGTCAACATATAATGTATAATATATAAAACTCACAATAATACAAATAAGCATGACAAAAGTAAAGATGAATTGCATGTGCGTTTACAAGTATCAAAAGGTTTACAAGTGTAAGTTTATAAGTTAACATATTTCACCCTAAAAGGTGTGAAATAATAAAAGAGGGGCATGGAAAACTTACATTGTATAATGATGGTTGTAGAGTACATAAGAAAGATTAGATGTTCAAGAGTCAAAGGTGATGTCCTAAAGGATAAATAAAAAGAAACAATAACTTGAGGTTGGAATTCATTACAAGAAGTTAGGACGTTTAGAGAATGTCAAAAAGTGAAAGGTAGATTGGAAAAAGATTATTGTACTAATTCTGGATAGAATGTTTGGTACGTGTTTGAACAGGTTTTAAAAATGGTAAACGGTTTCATAAATTAAAAAAATTTACAGTTGACTAGCTCAGAGTCTCCCGGACAACTTTCGTTCAGAAACAGTTTTATGAAAAAATTCGTAAACAGGTCAAAACAGCAACACAAGACAGAAGGTGCTGAAATGCGCACTTATCTTGTGAAGGCTGTTGTTGAGTCGCCCGATTGAGTTTGAAGACGTATAAACTATCGCTAAAAAGGTAATTCAATGAACTTGATATTGGAGTCTGATTTTACTTAAATTTAGTTTCTTATTACCAAGTTATGGTTAGTTAAAGTCAGACTATATTCTGCCAAATATGTAGTAAGACACTTATGTGCACTTTTAAAATTGCTAAAGCATGAAACGGGTTAGAACAAATTTATATCGATATATGGTATATTAGACTTCATTTGAGTTATAAAAATAATATTCGAAGACTTTAGCATAGTCATCATTTAGAGAAATAATCTTGCGGAATAACTGAATGCGGCGACATAGCCGTCCATATGCAAACGGGATTCTTTGTTTACGTTAGCATGTTCTTAGTTTGATTTAGGAATGTTAGTGATTTTATAAGGTTAGTGAAAGTTAGAATGTTAATGATCAAATGATAATGATTAAAATTAAAAGAGATTTAGTAGAAGATAGAATAAAAATAAGAACATGAAAACAATTAATGTTAGGATGATTAGAACAATATAGATATACATAATATAAAAGCAATTATAAGGTTAACTTAGTATTAGAAACTTCTTGAAATTACTTATAAAATAAAATTCTTGAAATTAATCATAACCAATGGATGAAAGAAAGATATGAAAATAAAATTCTTGAAATTAATCATAACCAATGGATGAAAGAAAGATATGAGAGTGAGATTTTGAAGAATGAGCAAATGAAAAGCGTGGCCTAAAGCTTGCTTTTATAGTTCAGGTTAGGAGGGGGTTATGAATGATGTAATTATGAGTTACAAGTCTTTCAAAAGGGAGTTATGATTGGAATTTGAAATAAATATAAAATTAAATAATTTAAATAAATAAAAGAATAATTATAATTTAAACTCTAAATTTATTAAAAATCACTTCTTTTTTTATTAAATCTTTGTAGACTTTAAAATCTCAAAAGAACTTGTAATTTGATTATATTTTAATTGAATATTAAAATCTTATAAATATTAATAACCTTTATAATTTATTTTATAAATTATAAAAATTATTATAGTTGTTTAAATGATTTAATATATTGAAATTGAATAAAACAATTGTCAATATTGGTTAAATTATACATTTAAAGTATTTGATTCATAAAATTATTAAATAATTTAATAATAGAATTTCAAATGGGTTGGGTTTGGGTTTTAACTTTGGAAATGGCGGATGTTACAATTGTACTGGTTGTTTTGGTTTGGAACTTTTGGATTATTTGTACATTTGTAGAAAAAACATAATGGTATTGATTGTTCTTGACACTTGTTCTTTGTATTGGACTATGTCATGATTCACGAATGGATAATTCCTTTAGGGATTCTCTTAAACCCTAATGTGTTATAACATACCCGTCTAGCACATGCTCGTGTTTCTGCTAGGAGCGCGGATCTGACAGATTGGTATCAAAACCATTGGTTATAGAGAATTAGGTGGGTTATTTAATCTAGACTATAAACTAAGTATCCACATGTAGTATGCATAATAGGATTATGTGTGCACAGTTGTACAAAAATTACCAAATTTTGCAAGCAGTAAGTTTACAAAATCTAATTATCCCAATAAAAATTTCAGTCAGTATCTCATTACAAGCGATTTAATAGAATTTTAATAAATTTTATAATATATTTCAGAAATAGCTATATATCTCTAAAATTTCTGAAATTTATACAAACTATCCTATCTTGTGTATTGTAATTTACAGAAAATTGTCATGATTTTACCTACCATTTACTATTTGATTTTTTTCTCATTAATTATTCTAAATTATGAAACTGTATCAAACTTGCGAATTAATTCATGAAATTTATTCTGTGATTCTAGTTTAATATAATGGTCATCATATAAATTTTCCATATTTTTATCGAGTCCGGAGCTTCTGTTTGGTATTTTTGATTTGCTTATTAATATACATGCTGAAAATTCAAAAGATATAAGATTTATTCCTAAAAAATTATTTTTTAGGAAATATTGAATTGTTACTGGAAGAAAGGTGAGTAACATAGCCCCCTTTTGATTTATAGATTTTTGGGGAGAAAAGCATACTGTTTGTGTTGAATTTGATGTAAATTTGAGAATTTTGATTTGTTACTGTCATATTGACACAACTATTAGTTTGGATGAGGAACCATTCAATAATATAGGTATCGCTACTTAGGAATATATTATTCTGCATCTTCAAGATAAGGGTTGTGATTTTATATTATTGATTCTATGATTTATATTTGTCTGTTATAAATCTCTCGGTATATAAGTAAGTTTGATGTGAATTTTTATATTGCATCAATTAAAAGATATTCTATTATTTGAAAAACCTATGTTGTAACACCTGGAAATTTAATAAAAAGAAAATAATAAAGAAAGAAAAGTGAAACAATCCAAGTCAAGGGGTTAAAGTTGCCCAATAGACAACTTCAATATTTTATGTTTAAAAAGGAGGGCATGGCCGCCATTATGCTATTCGATCAACTACTTCGGTTTTAGAGAGAGAGGACAACATGGTTCATCGGTTTTAGAGGGAGAAAGAAGAAGACTTGCTTAAAGGTGAGTTTTCATGCGTTTTGTTCGGTTTCAACTGAGTTTTCAGCTTTGGGACCGAGTTTTACACGTTCTTATATGTTTATGTGTGTTCGGTTTATGTTTTTAGTGGTTTAGGTGTTAGAAATCATTGTGAGCTCAAGTTTGAAGAAGTGCTACTCGAAAGCTGCACTAGGTGAGTTCTGGATCTGGTTTTCTTGTGTTTTAAACTTTTGGGACTGAAAAATGCATGTTAAAAATGTTTTTAAGGTTGTAAGTTTGTTTTGATGCTTAAAATAACAACTTTATATTGAATGTATGTTAGAAAGTAGGTTGGGACTGAAAATGGTTTAGAAATATGTATAACGGTTGGTCATGCGCCCAAACAGGGTCCATGCGCCTAGAAATTTTACATAGAAAAATGTGTAGTTCATGCGACCAAATAGTTCCATGTGCCTAATAGTTTTGCCAAATATTCTAAGTGCCAAGCCCATGTGCCCATATAGTAGTCATGCACCCAACCATTTTGCTCAGGCGCCTAAATGTTAGTCATGCGCCTGAACAGTACCTCATGCGCCAAAAATAAATGCCCAGACGCCTAAGTGTAGGCTCATGTGCCCACATAGTGCTAATACACCCAAGCAGTCCTCATACGCCTACATAGTGCTCATGTGCTTGGAACACTTAGGGAATTTTCTGATATTTTAGGAAATGTAGAATTTTAGGGCCTGATTTGACTTGTGGCTTATAGTTGTTTATTTTATGCATGTTTTGGTTGTTCTTTTGTTCCATTTTATATTAAAATATGACTTTACGTGGTGTGTTTAGACTCGTATACATAAAGTATTATTATTATCTAGTGAAATATTAATGCTAATGAAAAGTGGAACATAATGAACAAATGAAAGTCTTACAAGCAAATTGAATGAAGGTGCATGACCATGCTGTCGTTAGCTTAACTGTGTGTGGTTTAGCTAAACCGAAGGATGCACGCAGGGTCAATCTTTGAGATTGACATGAACCTTGTAGCATACCCTAGGTACTGGGTCACGCTTCATGCGTAATGTTAAGGGTCTATTTATAGAATTCGGCCCAGTATCAGCTTTGTGCACAATGTTCGAGGTATTTCTCATTGGTCCGAAAGGAAAGTGAAAGATAATGATGAAAGGAAGAATGAGAAAGATAATGATAATGATAATGAATATTATCCGGATGTACGTATGATGTGTGCTCGCTTACGAAACTAATGTATTTTATTAAGAAGGATATTTTGTATATCAAACACACAAGGTATTTTAATACTTTTAACTAAAACTCGCTTAGCAATGTTGACTTTTACGCATTTTCAGTTGATAGGTAATTATTGCTGAGGATGGCACACAAAGGAAGCTACTCGTCGGGGCTAGACAGGCATCATTCATGCTTAATGATATGTTTTTTTAATGCAATTAAAGATCTTTTGTAACTTATGAAACAATGATGTACTACTTAACATTAATAAATACATATATGAGATGATATGGCATAAATGTGATATCGCGTTGAAATAATGCAAGTGTCTCGTGGAGCTATGTAATTCTAAATATATAAATATATATGTAAATAATAGGGGTGTGTATATTATATATTAATTATATGCATATATTTACACGTGTTTAATAATGGGATTAATCAGAATATTTAGATGTATATATATATATATATGATGTGAGTCGCACGTCAAACCCGAACTGACCCGAAATAGACCGAAAGCTTTACCAGGTTACTAGACGTATTATAATTTAATTAATTATATTATAGGCGCTTGACTTTTTGGTTCGCTTGTGTTAGTAGAAGCTTATCACTTTCTATCTTAATCTCGCATCATATCTAGGTGAGTTTTGCGGCCCCATTTTACTTGTAGTTTTTTAAATTTTAGGGGGAAAAGTATGCTCACTGTTTTTCTGCTATAATTTCAAATTATTTAGTCCACTGTTGAGTTACTATTTGCAAACAATATCTAAGTGTGTATGTCTGTTCTATGTTAACTGTTATTTCCATTTGGCCCTGTTCGATCCTATGGATTAGTGACTCTGTTTCGAGCCCGTGTATTGCCATTTGGCCCTGTTCGAGCCTATGGATAGTTGGTATTAATAGTGGCCTGTTTCGAGCCCTTGTATTTCCATTGGTCCTATTCGAGCCTATGGACTATCGGTACCGATGAGATTTTTGTGTACGCCAAGTGTGTAAATATGAGGCTCATGTTTACATGTGATACTACTTGCTTATAACCGTATGCCCTTATGTCCTATCAAACTACTACACAGCATCAAGTTTTTGTTTACTAATTAAATCTACAAACTCACCGACCATGTGTGACCTTTTGAGCATATATTTTCAGGTATTAATAATCAAAGAGGATAACTAGAGTCGGTGCCTTAGCAGAGACCCTAAGATTTCTGTTGAAATCTTCATTAGGGTTTTGGTCATTAGTTAGTCTTGTTCATGAGTCTCATGTTGAACAATGCTTGTGTTTGATTATGTGTTGGATTTTATGTTGTTTAATCTACAGACTATGCTAGTCGTGGAACTGATTAACCACGACACAAGTCACCATTGTGTCGGGTGATGTCATGACATGTGGGTCAATGCATTTATAGTATCTCTACTAACTAAATAGGTGTTATCACAATCCCGTCCGCTACATCCTCGTGTTTCCGCTATAAGCGGGGGTATGGCAGATTGGTATCAGAGCCATTGATTATAGAGAATTAGGCGGATTATTTGACCTAGACTATAACCTAAGTACACACATGTAGTATGCATAATAGGATTATGTGTGCAACAATATACATGTGAATGTTTTAAGTGCATTATTCGTTATGCTTACATAGCCTGTCTTACAAGCTATCTATGGTATGCTAATTTGAGAAGGTTGTGCATATTATATCATCTATTTATACCTTGAGAAAGCACTCGATAATCGAATCCTATCATTATGTGTTTGACTTATATTTGTTTTGATTAAGAAAGGCTTTTATAAGAACTCTCTTAAGGACTTATGATGTTAATCCAACTTTTATTCCATGCGTCTGTCGATGTCGCATTCGCTATATGCTCCCTTATTTATAACTTGTTGGGTTGAATAACCACGACACAAGTCACCATTGTGTCGGGTGAGTCATGACATGTGGGTCAATGCATTTATAGTATCTCTACTAACTAAATAGGTGTTATCACAATCCCGTCCGCTACATCTCGTGTTCCCATAAGCGGGGGTATGGCAGATTGGTATCAGAGCCATTGATTATAGAGAATTAGGCGGATTATTTGACCTAGACTATAACTAAGTACACACATGTAGTATGCATAATAGGATTATGTGTGCAACAATATACATGTGAATGTTTTAAGTGCATTATTCGTTATGCTTACATAGCTGTCTTACAAGCTATCTATGGTATGCTAATTTGAGAAGGTTGTGCATATTATATCATCTATTATACCTTGAGAAAGCATCGATAATCGAATCCTATCATTATGTGTTTGACTATATTTGTTTGGGATTAAGAAAGGCTTATAAGAACTTCTTAAGGACTTATGATGTTAATCCAAACTTTATCCATGCGTCTGTCGATGTCGCATTCGCTATATCTCCCTTATTATAATGTTGGGTTGAATCTTGGAAGACGGGCGCACTCGCTAAGATGACGCAAGTAGACAAGAGACACGACGCACTAGATAGATTCTACTTCATCAGTAGTTTGATTAAAGAAGTACGGATTCTTTTGATTATTCCTTACTCAAGTGAATGCTTACTCAATCGATTCCTTTGTACAACTTCAGCTAATTAACTTTTCCTTAGTAAACCATATCCTTGATACTCAAATCATGAATAACACTCTGTACTTGACAAGATATGTTAACTTGGGTAGGTGGAGCTGGAGGTGACCATGCAAAGCAAATTACCATTACGGGTGCGCACGTAATTGCAACTTGTAGTACATGTGAAGCCTGGAAAATTTTGCCATGAGACAATGGTCATAGTTAGTACAAAATCTTCCATTCTATACCTTGGGACACTGAAGTCTCAATTCTTATAAGACTTTGTTAGTGACGAGGAAGCATTTGTAGCCTTACTCTTATGTAAGTTCTAATCTACCTGGAGCCTGCATGGGATTCATATTTGATATTAATCTTAGTCCCTAAGAGAAGTTGCTCTTTCTAGCATTTAAGCAATTGCACAATTGATTATTGTTTGGGAATGGGGTGGGTCTTAGAGAGTTGCAGCATAGTGATGATACTCCCTGCACTGTATTAAATTGTTCGTTTGTGTGGATGATCTTAAGAACTGGAGCATTAGAAGTTGGACATTTTAGCATTATGCCTTTAAGGAGTTAAATGGATGTATGTAATCAGTTTAAGCACTGTTCTCGGTATAGTGGATGTGAAGGAACGCCATAGGGAACCCTATATATAAGCATCACCAGTATACTAAGAATGTACCTGAACTGGGCTATGTGATAATCTTGATGAATTGGAGTAAGAAATGGTGGAAATGATAAAGTGATAGAATCGGCTGTACATACAAGGAATTCTTGACATACTGGTCGAAGGGGTATGACAAGAAAGGGAAAGCAATAGCCTGAAATGTTTCATTGAGCATAATGGAAATGTAATGAATATCAAAGCGCGGTGCCCAAAACTAGAAGATGAAGGCCTTAGTCATGTAGTAATGTGTGGCCTAAGCTGAACGGGCACCAAAACAAGTTGGGAACAAACAGACTCAAGTGGTGGCTATCACCAAAAATTAAGGACAAGGAAAGCTATGGAATCAAGCTCATGGAAATCCAGCACACAGTCATGCAATTGCCATCGGAGCAGAAGACGTTGCCAAGACCGACCATTGGCACAAATTATGATCTTCACAATAGTTATGACTCGTCTGTGTTACTTAATCTAGGTTAGATGGTAGCTTCGATTCTTTTAAAAATACTCCTACCTTTGGCATGAACCCAGTTTCTTAGAAATAGTTACTCGGTTGAGATGGCCAATGGTAATAGTTAGAGGTTGCTAAAGTACAAGAAGATCATGTCTTTGACATAGACTAATTCCATTTGGATGGTTATCAAAGCATGAACAAGAAAAGTCCGTCAGTAGAAGGTGGTACGTTCTAGCATTATGCCTGTTCGAGTAATCGGATGCATATAATCAGTTAAGCACTATTCTCGGTATATCGTGGATGTGAAGGGAACGCCATGGGAACCCTTAATACAAGTATCATCAGTATACTAAGATGTACCTGAACTGGGCTATGATGTGATGATCTGATGAATTGGAGTATGAATAGTGGAAATAATAAAGTGACAGAATTTGCTGTACATACAAGGAATTCTTGACATACTGGTGAAGGAGTATGACAAGAAAGGGAAAGCAATAGCCTAAGCTACGATAAGCAAAATGGAATTGTAATGAATATCAACAGCGATGCTTAAAACCAGAAGATGAAGGCCTTACTCATGTAGTAATGTGTGGCCCAAGCTGAACCGGGCACTAGAACAAGTTAGAAACAAATAGACTCAAGTAGTGTCTATCACCAGAAATTAATGGCCAGAAAAGCTATGGAAATCAAGCTCATGGGAATCCAGCAAACAGTCGTGCAATGCAATCGGAGGGGAAGACGTTGCCAAGACCCGATCGTTGGTATAAATTAAGATCTCCATAAAGTTATGGACTCGTCTGTGCTACTTAATACTAGGGTAGATGATAGCTTCAATTCTTCCGAAATTACTCCTTACCTTGGCATGAACCCAGTTTCTTAGAAATTAGTTACTCGGTTGAGATGGCTAATGGTAATAGTTAGAGGTTGCATATAAGTACAAGACGATAATGTCTTTGACATAGACTTAATTCCATTTGGATTGGTTATCAAAGCATGAAGCCAAGAAAGTCCATCAGTAGAAGGTGATACATAAGTCTCTATCAAATGTCGAAGTGCTTAAGATTCATTGAGAACGACCTGGAAAGGATTTAAGACTTATTTATGCATGAAGATTCGTCGATGCACATTTTTAGCACATATGGTAGAGAACAAGGCAGAAGAGAAAGTTGAAAAGATATTCTATTGGACATGATTTCCCAATAGACCTTCCTTGTGACTTAACAGGATTGTCCCCCCAAACTAGAAGTTCCAGAATGATATGATCCTAGAGCAACTTCTATTGCAAGGCGTCGTATCAGTAAGCACAACACAAATGCAAGGATTATCAAGTAAACTACAAGAGCTCTTGGATAAAGTTTTATGCGACCTAGTCACTCGCTATGAGGAGCACCGACCTCATGGTTAAACAGAAGGACGGGCCGTTCTGGTGTGCATAGATTATCGAAAGATGAACAAGTTGACTATCAAAAACCAATACCATCTTCCTAGGGATTATGATCTATTCGATCAGTTGCATACATAACGAACGTGCTTCTCTGTAAGGCCCGTTCCTGGGCAACTCACAGCTGGTCATTCATCGCACATAAAAACATACAATTATTAAAAACATAGCAGCGGAAATTAAACAAAACCATTTCATATATTTTATGACAACTTATGCAACATAATTCAATACTGTTAACTGTACAAAATATTATAAATTTGCATTACATCACAATAAGTCATTATATACAAATGGATGCCATCACAAAAATGCCAAGTAGCTGCCCCGTGCCATCCTCAACCGCTATACTGCCAACTAGAAAAACATAAAAGTCAGCGTTGTGAGTGACTTTCGTTTTCAAATAAAATACTTTACTTTTTATACAACCTCTTTACTTTTACGTGGTCATGCATCATACGTACAGATAGAGAATATTACTTTTACTTCATTAACATTCATCATTCTTTATCATATTCATAGCATGTTTATTTCATGCTTTTCGTTACATTCTCTTATTTTCATTCTCATTCTTTTGTAACGTACTCATTATCATTCTTTTACATTCATACTTGTTTACTTACTTTCTTTCTTTCTTTAGTACGTTACGTCATTCTTTTGCATTCATATGGATGATGAACAATACCTCGAACATTGTGCACAAGCTGATGTTGGACTGTGGTAATTGAACCACGAACATGTGCACGAAGCTGATCCAGTCACCTAGGGCAAGCCATCTCTCCCGTTCATACAAACCGTTTTGGTCTACCCTGAACATTGTGCACGAAGCTGATGCTGGACCTATGGCCATTTTTCTACTTAGACGCATGGGCCTGTTTAGACGCATGGGCACTATTCAGGCATCTGGGTTTCTGGGCGTTGGGCATACTTAGGCAATTTGACCATTGGACGCATGGGCCACTGTTTAGGCGCATGAGCGACTAACTTTCCCATAAACAACATAAATCAATCCCATTTCATCTTAAATCACAATCTAAGCCTAGTAATTAGCATCCTAAGCATCATAACATGAACATACACACATTTGTATCCCAAAATTACACCCACCCACCTACACATTCACATACATACATACGGGTAAAACCCATTTTTATAAAAACATATACACATGCATTTTCCGGCCCCAAAGTTGTTAAAAACATGTTGAAAAGGGGGATTCTAGAACTCACCTTAGTTTGTTTTCGGGTTTGAACCCTTCTTTTGAGCTTTCTCAGACGTGCTTTACACCTAAAATCCACTCACACACACAACCCGAACATACCATCACATTTATAAGCATAAAACCGAGTCTAGAATCGTCTAAAGCATCATAAATTTGAGATTTCTTACCAAAAACTTTGAATTTTCTTTCTTCTTCTACAACCTCCGAGAATTCTCTACTCTTCCTCTTTCTCTCTCTAACAAAATCCGTATGATAAGGTGTGAGAAGCAACATGGGCGGCCATGTTGCTTTATTCACCAACTTTTCCAAAGTTGTGTCCTTTTGGGCACTTTAACCCCTCAACTTGGGTTTTATAGCTTTTCTTTCTTTTCCTTTACTTTTATTCCTTCATAGCTTTCTAAAATAACCCGGTGTTACAAGTCCACCCCCCTTATATAGGTTTCGTCCCCGAAACCTGTTATTCCTCAAACAGATGAGGGTAATGCTGCCTCATTTCTTCTTCAATCTCCTATATAGACTCGGATCCCTACCTGTGCTTCCACTATACTCGCACAAGAGGAACCACTTTATCCTTAACCTCTTCTCCTTACTATCAGATCGCCACTGGTTGCTCCACATAATTGAGCCGTGCATCCACTTCGATGTCCTCCAGATGTACAACCATCTCTTCGTCTGCTAAACACTTTCGTAAATGAGATACATGGAACGTAGGGTGAATTCCACTCAACTCATTCGGTATTTCCAGCCTATAGGCCACCTCTCCTTCTCGGGCATGATTCGGAAAGGCCCTATATACCTTGGGCTCAACTTGCCCTGTCTTCTAAACCGAATGATACCTTTTGAAGGTGAACTTTTAACATAACCAAATCACCCACCTGGAACTCAATCGGTCTACGCCTCTTATCGGCATACGACTTCTGTCTATCCTTAGCTGCCTTCATGAAGGCTTTGATCTTTTCGAGCTTCTCCGTCATAGCCTCAATCATTTCAATGCTCCCTAACTCCTTTTGACCAATATCACCCCAGTAAACAGGTGTCCTACATCTCCTACCATATAACATCTCGTAGGGTGGCATGTCAATGCTGGCATGATAACTGTTGTTGTACGAGAATTCTGCTAAGGGCAGATAGTCATCCCAACTTCCTCTGAAATCAATCACGCATGCTGAGGATGATAAGCCGTGCTGATATGTAGTCTTGTCCCCATCGCATCGTGGAATTTCTTCCAAAACATAGATGTAAACCGAGTGTCGTGATCAGACACAATAGACACCGGCACACCATAACGAGCTACAATCTCCTTGATAAATAGATCCGTGAGCCTCTCAGAAGAATACGTCTCTTGGATCGGTAGGAAGTGAGCACTCTTCGTCAAATGATCAACTATCACCCATATAGCATCATACCCTTTCGGGGTACGTGGTAGCTTCGTAATGAAGTCCATGGTGATATGCTCCCACTTCTACTCGGGTATATCCAACGGTTTGATTTTTCCATACGGCTTCTGGTGTTCCGCCTTCACCTATAAACAGTAAGGCATTTACTCACATACTCTGCTACATCGTGCTTCATACCCGGCCACCACTAGTCTTTCTTCATATCATGATACATCTTGGTAGCACTGGGATGAATGAGTATCGCGTCTTATGAGCCTTGTCCATGATCTTTCCGCTTAGATCCCCGTAACGAGGAATCCACATTCACCCATATCGGGTTCTAACACCGAGTGTTTTCTCCCAACTCCGCGACCAGACCTCTCATTCTTTTAGAGTTAAGACGATCTTCTTTCAGAGCCTGGTCTTGAAACTCCTTGACCTGCGTCATCACGTCAGAGGTCATAATTAGCTGATAAGCCTTATCCCGAATCGGCTCGGGTCTCTCCTTTCGGCTAAGGGCATCTGCCACCATGTTGGCCTTATCCAGATGGTAATGGATCTCGCAATCGTAATCCTTTATGAGCTCCAATCATCGCCTCTGCCTTCTATTCAAATCTTTCTGCTCGAAGAAGTACTTCAAGCTTTTGTGGTCTGTGAAGATGGTGCACTTCGCCCCGTATAGGTAGTGCCGCCAAAATTTCAACATGAAAACCACCGCAGCTAGTTCTAGATCGTGCGTGGGATAGTTGACTCCATGGGTTTTTAGTTGTCGGGATGCCTAGGCTATTACCCTTCCACGTTGCATCAATACGCAACCTAGCCCCGAATAAGCGGCATCTGAATATACCACTAAGTCTTCACTACCTTCAGGTAATGTCAAGACAGGAGCTCATGTTAGTCTTGTCTTCAACTCCTCAAAAGCACACTCCTGTTCTCGACCCCACACGAACTTCACATCCTTGCAATTCAACTTTGTCAAAGGTGAGGCTATATTGGAAAAGTCTTGAATAAACCTCCTGTAGTAGCCCGCCAATCCCAAGAAGCTACGAATCTCGGATGGCGTCTTAGGACACTTCCATTGCATCACAACCTCAACCTTTGCCAGGTCCACCATGATTCCCTCCGCATTAACCACGTGGCCCAGAAATTGCACCTTGCATAACCAAAAAGCACCCTTAGAGAACTTAGCATACAACTTCTCTTTTCTCAACGTCTCCAACACTTCCCGAATGTGATCGGCATGCTCTTCTTCACTCCTTAAATAAATCAGGATATCATCGATGAATACAATCACTGATTTGTCCAACATCGGCCGACACACTCGATTCATCAAGTCCATAAAAGCAGCTAGCGCGTTGGTTAAACCAAAAGACATCACAAGGAACTCGTAGTGTCCATAACGTGTATGAAAAGATGTTTTAGGAATGTCTTGCTCCTTTACCTTTAATTGATTGTAGCCAGATCGAATATCTATCCTTGAGAACCAACTGGCACCTTTGAGCTAATCGAACAAGTCGTCAATCCTCGATAACGGATACCGATTCTTTACCGTCAACTTGTTCAACTCACGGTAGTCGATACACATTCTCATTCTACCGTCCTTCTTCTTCACGAATAAGACCGGAGCACCTCAAGGAGAGATACTCGGTCTAATGAACCGCTTATCGAGCAACTCTTGAAGTTGCTCCATTAACTCCTTCATCTCAGTCGGAGCCAACCAATATGGTGCCTTAGCGACAGGCTGAGCACCGGGTATCAAGTCAATTTGACATTCGATTTCATGATCTGGTGGCAGTCCTGATAAGTCCTCTGGAAATACATCGGGAAAGTCACACACCACCGGCACATCCGGCAATTGTGGTGTTGACGTGTCCACATCTTTCACGTAGGTCAAATAAGCACTACATCCACGTCTCATGCACCTTCCCGCCACTGCTATCAAAATTACTTTCGGAATCGCCGTAACTCGATCACGTATATCGTCACCGAACAACCGTCAGGCGCTATCAGTCTAATCATCTTCTTTTGACACACGATGTTTGCTTCATAGGTTGCTAACCAATCCATCCCTAGTACCACATCGAATCCACCTAGGGGCATCACATGTAACTTAGCAGCAAACCTATGACCTTCAAATTCTATGGCACAGTCCTCTATCACATCAGTAACTCTAGTGGACTTACCAATGGTAGTTTCTACGTCAAAGGGCTCATCAATGCATTTACTACTAACCGGTAGTTTAGCACAGAAAGTAGCAGAAATAAAACTCCTACTAGCACCAGAATCAAATAACACAGAAGCAAGAGTTTGATGTACTATAAACATACCTGACAAAACATCAGGGTCCGTCCTAGCCTCCTCCCTAGTCATCGTGAATGCTCTGGCGCTCGCCTTTTGCTCCTCAGTCCCAGTCTTTTTCCCTGCTCTGGAACTCTCAGCCCTCGGCTTCTTGCATTACCTACTCATGTGGCCTACTTCACCACAGTTGAATCACCTCGCCGCTTTGCAATCTCTGGAGATGTGGTCGGGCTTCCCACACTTGAAACAGACGTTAAGCCCCAGCCTACACTCACCAGCATGCTCCTTTCCACACTTACCACATCTCTTCACTCCTAAGCTTGCGGCGACCACCTGTCAATCATCCATTCTAGCCTTCTTGTTATTCGGGGTGAAACCACCACGTCCAAACCGATTCCGGTTCCGATCATCACCACCCGTCTTCTTCCGTTCGACCACCATCACCTCCCTCTCATCATACAACCTCCCAGCCAAGTCAACCACTGACCTAAATGTACTCATTCGGGCAGCGATCATGTGCCTACGGATATCCGCCAGCAAGCCCTGGATGTATCTTTTGATCTTTCATGACAAGGGCGTCACCTGATCTGGCACCAGCCGTGCCATCTCGTTGAACTTGGTGGTGTACTGCTGATGTGTCATGGTTCCCGCCTCCACTTGCAGGAACTCCCTTTCCACCTTGTCCAACTCTTGATGAGGACAGAACTCCTCGATCACCAACTTCTTCAGCTCACTCCACCTCATCCTGCCAATTGCCCTACTACCCTCAGCTTGGACAATGTTGTCCCACCAGCATAAAGCCGAGTCCACAAACAAGTGAGTGCAAAATTTTACCTTCTAGTCCTCCCGACACTCGCTGATCTCAAGAACAGCCTCCATCTCCCTCACCCATCGGTGAGCAGCAGCGGCAGTGCCATTACCATCAAAGGTAGAGGGCTTGCATCTTTGGAATGCTCTATAATTATAGCCTCGTGCTGCCTCCAGCATAGGCTCTTCTTCCTCCTCTTCCTTATCAGTAGGGATAACCGTCTCGATCTCGGGTTGTTCTCTCCCTCCCGAGGACCTGTTCCTATCCCTCCTCTCTCCTTCTCTAACGGCCTTAATTACTTCGGTCACTACAAACGGCAAGATTGTCTGCATGACCTGGTGAACCTCCTCCACCACGACCTCCTTGGTGTTGATTTCTGAAGTTTTCTGTTGGTGAAGATTGGGGATCATGTGGCTGACAACTTTTTGATTCTCTATTGGTTCTAGAGATAGTGAGACTCTCTGGATTACCAGCTATGGGAGCTTGATCTTCATGTCTGCTTAGAGATCTTGGAAGAGGTCTTGGCAACTCAAACATTTGATCTGCATAAGGATTTGTTTCTCCACCTGTTCCGGCTAAAACAGTCTCACAAGAAGGTTTAGAATAGTTGGGAACAATTCTAACTTGATGATATATTCAGGGTCATTCCCCTTAACACAAGGAGTTTGCTAATTGACAACAATATAGGATGACTCCTCAAATTGTTGCTTCTTAATGTTGTATACTCTATAAGCTTTGGAGCTTGAAGAGTATCCAACAAAGATAGCATCATCCGACTTTTCAGCAAATTTTGCTAAATTGTCCTTTGTGTTAAGTATGGTACACCTGCTACCAAAGGACCAAAGAAAGCCAATGAATGGTGGTCTCTTATTCCATAGTTCATAAGGGGTTTTACCATGGGGCTTAACTATAAGAACTTTGTTCTGCACATAGCATGCAGTGCTGACTGCCTCTGCCCAGAATTTTAGAGGCAGCTTTGAATCAACCAACATAGTCCTAGTAGCCTCAATAAGTGTCCAATTTCTACTCTCAGTTTCACCATTTTGTTGAGGAGTTCTAGGAGCATTGTATTGTCTGGTGATTCCTTTAGAATAACAGAATGAGTCAAGAACTTGATTCTTGAATTCAGTCCCTTGGTCACTTTTTAATACTTTTACCTTATGATCTATCTGGTTCTTAATTTTAAGAATAAAAGATTTTAGATTTTTAGCAGTTTCATCCTTAGTTCTTAAAAAGAAAACCCATGTATATCTAGTGAAATCATCAACAATCACAAGGCAGTATGATTTCCTTCCAAAGCTCATTATACTTGTAGGTCCAAAAAGATCCATGTGTAACAAGTATAGTAGAGTGGTGATAGAATTCACTTCTTTAGATTTATGAGGTACTTTGTGTTGCTTTCCTTTCAGGTAAGCAACACAGTTATCCCTACAAATTAATTCATTCTTTGGCACACCATGTACCAAGTCATTCTTGACCAACTTGTTCATGGTCTTCAAGTTTACATAGCACATTCTCTTATGCCATAGAGTGGACTCATCACCATTTGCTTTGGGAAGAAAGCATTGTAGGATTCTATGTGCCCAAGACACTTAGAATATTGATGTGGTTAGTACGTTATGATCCAAGTCGGGTTATACCCAATAACAAGCTTAGCAAACACCAATTAATATTTAATTGATGATATGATCATGCAATTAAATATTTACACCAATTTAGAAAATGGGTTTTCTAAATAAGTTACATATGAGATGGAACAATTTATTAGGATATTTTGTTCAATAATATTATTTGTAATGTTATTTAAGTAAGTTAGATAACATTACAAATTAATAGTGAGTATACTACTTATACAATTAATTAGTTAATTGTATAAACTAGTTAAAAGACTAGACAATATTTATGTGTGTGTAAATATTTGTTTTATGAGAAAAAAATCCATTTTTCTTCATGTGGCCGTCCACCACAACACACACATGCATGTGTGAGAATGTGTTTTGTTAAAAAAACCTCCTTCTTTTAACAAGAAACCATCCATCATCACTTGCATATGTGAGATTCTCTTGGTAAGAACAAGCATATGCATGCTCCACAAGCTTGACTTTGGGAAGAACAAGCACACACACATGCATGTCTTGTCTCCTCCACTAACTAGCATAATATATTCTTCTTCTCATCAAAAGAGACATGCAACATAATACTCAACATAAGCTCTCCCTTTCTCTCCCAATCCTACGGTTTTTCCAGCAAAGACAGGAGGGTTTTCAGAAGCAAAAAGAGGGTTTTTGAAGTAGTTTTTGGTGTTTTCTACCTAACAAGAACGTGTGTTTGCAAGGAGCTTGGGGTATACAAGCTTGAGGACTTCTACTCTTGAAGTCTTGGCCATTTTTAGCATCATTTCTCCTCTCATTTTGGTCGACTTTTGCTGTTGCAGTAAGGTAGAATCACAGCTCTATATAGCTGTGATTTTATGTGCATTTACATATGTTCATAGCTAGCATATTCACATAAATGATCCTTTGTTCTTTGGGTTTGTTTTATACATTAATATGGTCATCTAATGAACATATTTTTCAGCTTATAAAAGGGTTTATAAAGTTGTAATTCTGCTACGTTTTCAGAAAGTTTAAGAGGTTAAACTATGATTTTATGTTCTAACAAACCCTACAATGGCATCAAGAGCCGGTTATGTGAATAGCTTGCTTGTTCTTATCCTTTAAAAATCATTTTAAAGGATGTTAATCAACTAATTAGGGGCTGATTTTGGTTGATTTAATAAACCCCAAGTCTTTCAAAGTTATATCTTCATGCTTATGATTAAACTTTGAAAGATAGGAATGTCAATTGGTTGATATGTTTGGTTGTTATTTGTTTGGACAAACAAACCCTAATTTTCAGTTTATGTTGGCTGAAAATTTGGGGTTTGGTAGGGTTTATTTTGTTTATTGAATAATGTTTATGATTGTTCATATGATAGTGCATAACCTGGCCTTTGGCCTTATGTTATTTGGAATGGTTGTTTTAATTCATTCAATTGGGTTGTAATATTTATGTTTATTATTTGGGTTGTAATTATTTATTCATTAGGTTATGTAATAAATAGATTAGGTGCATTTCTTTTATTATAAAAATTTATTAGGATATAATTTTTGTAAAAGGAAGATGCACAAGATCAAGACCCAAAGATGGACATCAAAGACATGGACCTTGAAGTATTTGGATATGGATTCAAGTGGGAGTCCATGGACACATATAATGTGTCATTACAAACCCTTAAGAAAGACCTTATGACAACACTTGTGATGGCAAACAAGTGTTGTCAACTTAGTAGCTATGGTTATGCACTCATGTTTATATGTTTATGCTTGTTTGAATGTTTGTTGTTTGATTGTTTGGTTGATATTTAGACATATATTACAAACTCATTAACAAACTTAACAATCTGAAAATTGATGGTTCTTAATCATTAAAAGTTAATAAAAGGTTATTAAAAAGGATTAATGATTTTATAATAAAATGGGTTTTATTAAAAGAACCATAGGGTATCTTGTATTTGAAAGCATGCAAATGCAAGTACATAGAGTTTTCTAAACTAGAATTATGAAACCTCTAAATGTTCAAATCCCTTTAAAAATAAGTCAAACACCATCCTCTTATACAACACTCGAATCATTTAAGAACTTGATGTGGGATAAAGGTCACCTAACCACATTAGAGGGAATTTATGAGTTTGAGGTGGGTTTGCCATATTTATGGGATAAAGGTCACCTAACTACTAATATTAGCAAATCCACACGTGTGTCTAAGTAGGATGACTTAATTTGGAAATCATGCATTAGGATCACCGAAGCATGACGTACAAAGGGTGTTGTTGGGATAAACATGCAAAACAAACATAAGATGTTTAACCGATCCCATACACTAGAAATTGTAATAGGTTACAATTGTCAAACGTTGACTACCTTGTTAATTTAAATAAAGGGATAAAGGTCACCTAACCGATATTTAAATGTAACGTTGGATTCTAGATTTTAATTATTAATTGTCTATGAGACGTAAAGGGTATTAATGATTAAAATGTAATTTTTCAGAAATACTAATAAGAACTTTGTTAATTTTGTAGAATGGCCGCAAACAACAACAACACAAACCCGACCGTCCATAACCTATCACTAAGAACAATCCTTGAAAAGGAACGTCTAAACCATG
The DNA here is from genome assembly GCA_024085815.1 of Flaveria linearis. Taxonomy (NCBI): domain Eukaryota; kingdom Viridiplantae; phylum Streptophyta; class Magnoliopsida; order Asterales; family Asteraceae; genus Flaveria; species Flaveria linearis. The sequence goes on along the minus strand of CM044003.1, from coordinate 34,437,296 downwards.
GGAACTTCATGGATTGGTACCGAAACTTGAGAATCGTTCTCAAGCAAGAAAAGAAGTCCTATGTGTTAGACGATCCCATTCCCGATCAACCCGATGAAAATGACGATGAGGCCTTTGCCGAGTGGGTCAAGTACACCGAGGACTCTGTGCAAGTCGCATGTCTCATGCTAGCAAGTATGATTCTCGATTTGCAAAAGGACTTTGAGAACCACAATGCCTATGACATGATCACCCAGTTGAAGGAAATGTTCCAACAACAATCAAGGGTGGAGCGCTTCGAAACGGTTCGAGCACTCCATGCATATCGGATGGATGAGACCCAATCGGTGTCATCTTATGTTCTTAAGATGAAGAGCCATTGATCGCCTCGAAAGGCTTAACTGTCGTGTGTCCAATGAGTTGGCAACGGATTTGATCCTCAACTCTCTATCCAAGAAGTTTGATAGCTTTGCTATGAACTATAACATGAATGGATGGGACAAGAGCATTGGTGAGCTTCACTCAATGCTCAAAACGGCCGAGGCGGGCATGGGTAGAAAGGTTCTACAGGTCCTTATGATCAATGAAGGAGGTAGTAGGAAGAGGCACCTCCCCGACCCTAGGGCAAGTGTTGCAAGAGGGAAGGGGCACGTCAAGGGGAAGGGAAAAGGAAAAGCAAAAGTGGAACCGCCCAAACCAAAAGAAAAGAAGCAAAAGGTTGCTCAAAATGACCCGTGTTTTGAGTGTGGGGAGGTAGGCCATTGGAAAGGCAATTGTCCGGTCTATCTCAAAGAATTAAGATCAAAGAGGGATGCGGGGCAAACCTCAGGTACAATCTTTATGATACATGTTGAGCTAAATGTTATTTCTTCTAACACATGGGTACTAGATACCGGATGTGGAACTCATATTTGCAATTTGTTGCAGGGGTTCAAAAGAAGTGAGCATTATGCAAAAGGGGAAATTAGCCTCTTCATGGGGAATGGTGCAAAGGTTCACGTGGAAGCCCAAGAAGACTACATTTTGAAGCTTCCAAGTGGTTTGGAAGTTATTTTAAAGAATGTTTTGTATGCTCCTAGCTTGACTAGGAACATTATTTCTGTTTCCCGTTTAAGACAATGTGATTATGATTTCAAGTTTGTTGACAATGATATTCATGTTTCTTTCAATCATATGTTTTATTTTAAGGCTATACCTTGTAATGGTATTTATGAATTGGTTGATCAATGTTGATGAGCTAGAGCCTGCTTGAGCAGCCAGATTTGCTTCCGAGGATTCTTTGTACTCGGAAGAAGCCATAACCGCCTTTTCTTCCGAAGGAGTCTTCTTCTTGGAAGATTTCAAGGAAAGGTTTTTGTTTCTTTGTTTTGCTTCCGAAGCTCCTTTGTCGTCGGAAGAACTTGCTTCCGAGGACATTTTTGCTACGGAAGAAGACTTAGAAATTTTCAACTTGTCTTTCGAAGCCGTTTTCCCTTGGGATGAGTTATCTTCCGAGAGTAGCTTGGCTTCAGAGATAAATTTGCCTTTCCTTTTCACTTGGGCCACTTGTAATGGTCCAAATATGAAGTCCTCATTGGCTCCTTCCTTCTTGGTATGATATGCATAGTGAGTGCTTGCAGGATTTTAGTTACAATCTTTGGCCATATGATTTTGCAAGCCACAAAATATACATTTAACCTTCCTTTTGTTAGGGATAGATGGTTGTTGTTTCTTGCATTTCATAGATTCACCATCCTTTCCCTTTAACTTTAGATCCTTTTTCTGAGGAAGTGAGCTGGTACTACTCAACTCCTTAGAGTTAGGATTTCCCACTACCTGGAATCCTGCTGAGATGAAAACACCTTTTTGCTTAGGGTCTATCTTCAACTGTGACTCCGCTACTTTCTTAGCAGTTCTCCTTGTTGTCTTCGCTCTTCTTTTTCTTTCTTTGGTGGGCAGGGGTTGAGTTTCAGCAGTATGGGTCAGATTTTCTACCTTACCCTTCTTAGTAGTGGTTGAATCATCCTTCAACTCAATAGGCTGAGGGTCAGCAGATGGAACCTCTTGCTCTTCAGTACCATACCTTGGTTGTCTTATAGACACAAATGAGTATGGTGGAGTAATTTCATCGGTTCCCAACCTTTTCTTGTTTTGGTAACAATCCTTAGAGTGGGAGGATGATGCAAGAATAGTATTGAAGTTATGCTCCTCAATGGCGTATTTCTGTGCTTGAGCCTCAACTATTACTAGCTTAGCTTGAGCTTCAGTCAGTTTGGAAATTAGATCTTTGATCTGAGTCCTGTAGTTAGTGTGTTCATGTTTCAAAACAGAAATTGTTTTCTCTAACTTATCAATTTTCATTTTATAGTTAGATTCAGCCTTTTTGAAATCAGATTTTAGGATATTTAAGGACTCAATATCAGATCTAATTTCCTTGTTATAGTCCTGATACATCTTAACCTTTTCAACAAAGGCTGAGGTGCAAAGATGCTCATATACCTTTGCATCATCAGTTCCAGCCATGAGTGCTTGCGCTGGAGTCACATCCTGCACCATGAAGCTTAAACCCACTTCTTGAGCAGCTGCTGCAGATTGCTGCTCAGTAGGCTTTGTTGTAGCTTTGGTTGAAGCAGGATGTTGAGTGGCCTATGGAACTCCAGGGTTAGATCTTGGAGCCTTGCATTCCCTAGCAAAGTGTCCGAGTTGGCTGTAGTTGTAGCACTTTGCCTTGGTCTTGTCAAACCCAAACTTGCTGTTAGTTAGGTTTAGAGGGAACTACCTTCCTGTTCTTTTAAAGAACTTCTTGGCTCTGTAGGTTACGAGGGCCATCTGTTGGACAATGTCCATGTATTCCACATCATCCGGGCTAAAGCACTCTAGGTTATCAAAGCAGAATTAAAGTCACTAGAGTGGTCACTTCCTGAAACAAAGGCACACCTATCCTGGAAGGAATTTTGCTGAGCCTGCTGAGACTTGGGTGTTTCAGGGAAAGTGATGTATGGCCTAGAGGATGAAGAAGGCTGAGGAGAGTAGTTTAGGTACAACTGGGACTGACAGGATCTTGGTCCTTCAGTAACATGAAGAGCATTGCTAGTGGAAGGACCAGATATTCTGTTCAACTGATGACCTTTCTGAGTTTCCATCTCTACACAGTATCCATCAAGAATACTGAATAGTTTAGTCATTGTGAGACTATTTAAGTTCTCTGATCTCTTGATAGAGACACAGCAGAAAGTCCACTCTTGAGGAAGTGCACTCATTAACTTCCTTGTTAGGTCTATTTTCTCAAGAGAAACTCCAACTAACTGATGTGAAGAGATAAGATCCATGTACCTGAAATATTACTGGCTAAGAGTTTTGCCAGTAATATAGGTAAAGTTTTCAAACTACTGCTTCATGGAGTCTTTCTTGGACTCATTAGAACCAGAGTACATCTGAGTCAAATCATCAAAGAGTTCTTTGGCTGTCTTGCAGTGCTCAAAGCCTACCATGATGGAGTTTGGTATGGCTGTAAGCAGTACCATCATGGCTTTGCTATCGATGTCCAGCTTTTTGTAGTCTTCATCTGAGTAGTCTTCAACATCCTTTTCTATCATGGCACCTTTCCCATCAGGTGATGCCACCTTTGGTTTGTAAGGACCGTTAACGATAGATCTCTACATTTGTCTGTCTTGATACTTGATGAAGCCTCCAATCCGCATCCTCCAGGATCTGAAATTTTCAGGAGTGATGATAGGAGCTTTAGTCATTGTTCCCATTTCAAATTCTAGAAATTTTTGGTTCGTGGCCATTTTGAGTGAGGTGATTATATGAGTGAAAAGTCAAGATGATTTGGGATGGTAAGATCTCACAATCAAGATCATGGATGCTCTGATACCAATTGTAGGATCATTACAAGTTAGTCAACATAATGGTTCTCTCTTAAACTCACTTGATATCACTCAGATGAAATAACAGAATGCTCTAAGAGTTGATAGTAGTATATTAAGTAAGCACGACACAAGAATAAGTTTTTCAAGATACTTGTATATATTTATTCTCAACTCAAAGAATACAAGACTCTGTCTTATCACTTTCTCTAATGAGCTTACAATCAGAACTATATATACTACTATCTACAGCCAGTTATACTTGGAAAACCAGCTAGAAAAAACAACTAGAGAAAATACTACAGTTGCTAGAAGTATGTTAACTAAGATAAAGTATTATCCTAGAATTAGGTAGTCATGACAAGTCCATGACTTACCTTTTGTCACCAACTATGTATGGTGACTATACTAATCTAAGATGGATGAACAGTGGATAAAGTAAGGTCAAACATACCCGCATGGAGAAGCTCCATGTAGTCTGTCAGTAAAGTAGTTGACTATACTGGCAAGAACCTTACTTTTGTCCACTAAGTCACAGTTGGTTCTTCCGAAGGTAAGTGTACTTCGGAGGACATGAATTCTTCTGAAGTCACTTTGGCTTTGGAAGAAACAACTTCTTTAGAATCAGCTACTCCTTGTCTTGGTCTTCATGGTACTTCCGAAGAGTAACTCTCTTCGGAAGTTCTTCTTGCTTGGCTTCGGAAGACTTTTGACTTGGCTTTAGAAATGCAGCATTGTCTTCGGAAGTCCACAGTAGATGTACCAAAATAAAGCTAAGTATTGGGTTTTGGTTGCACCAACCTCATCAGACCCAACAATGTTAAACCATTACGTGCACGAGCTTTAGGAATGACCATACAATCAGACCTAAAGGCCTAGATTTTGACAGCATAGAGTAAGACACTAAATGAGGAAAATGTTACTAGTGACAAGTTTCATGGGTTGGACAAATAGATGGATCATAAGGAGAATGGTGTGCATTATTTAGTGGATCGTATGTGGGTACCAAAGTGGGGAAACGTACGAAACCTGGAAGGATGCACACAAGTCGAGATACGTCGTCCTTCCTGGTGCGGACGAGGTATATCAAGAATTTGAAGAACGGTATTGGTGGCCATGTATAAAGAAGGATATGGCTACATATGTGAGTGAATGCTTGACCTACTCTATTGTTAAAGCTAAACATCAGAAATCGTTGGGATTATTGCCTAGGAAAAGTAGTGGGCATGATTCGATTTGGATCTTAGTGGACCGAATGAAGAAACCCGCTTATTTCTTACCAATTCGCAAGGATTTCAAGATGGAGAAGTTAGCAAGGATCTATGCGAACAAAATTATGGCTAGGCATGCGGTGCATGTGTGATCATATTGGATCATGATAGCCAGTTTACGTCACGGTTCTTACAAACTCTTTAGAAAGCAATGGGCACTCGGTTAGATCTAAGTAACGTGTACCATCCACAATCTAGATGGTCAAAGTGGATGTACAGTCCAGACCCTTGAAGACATGGTTAGAGTGTGTGTGATTGATTTTGGTAGAAGTTAGGACACTCATTTTCCATTGAATGAGTTCTCCTATAATAATATTAATAACCCGAGCATCAAGTGTGCTCACTTTGATGCGTTGTTTGGAAGGAAGTGTAGATTATCGGTGTGTTGGGATGAAGTCGGTGAAAGTCAGTTAACAGCTTATGAGAAAATGTTTTTCAAATAACCGATTTGTGTGGGAGATTATGTTTTGTTAAACATCTCTCCTTAAAAAAGTATTGTGCGATTCTAAAAGAAAGAGAAATTAACTCCAAGATATGTAGGCCCATTCAAATTCACCGAAAGGATAAGTCATGTGCCTTATCGATTAAAATTACCATAGGATCTAGGTGGAGTGCATGATACATTTGACATATCGGACCTTAAGAATTGTTTGGCTGATGGTTCTTTTCTTGGGCCAATCGAGGAAATCCAAATAGAAGATAAACTTCATTTTGTCATAGAACCAATTGAATTATGGAAAGAGAGGTTAAGGAATTGAAGCGTAATAAAGTCCCAATCGTTAGAGAATGATGGAATTGTAGGTGAGGCTCTGAGTTTACTTGAGAGTAGAAAACTAAATGAAATTTAAATATCCACATCTGTTTATGAAACGAGTTTCAAGACCGAACTCTCGTGGAATTTCGGGACGAAATTCTTCAAACTGGACGATACTGTGACATCCGTATCTTCGAGGTCCGTAAATTAAACCGAAGCTCGTTTATTATTCAATTAATGCATTAAATGTCTTCGTGTAATTTTTCCGTAAGTATTTTAAATGCAATCGTTAGCTAGTCGTGTTAAATTTTAGTTTATAAAATAATAGATTGGGTAATATTATTATTATTATTATCATTATTATTATTATATCATTATTATTATTATTACTATTATTATAATTATTACTATTATAATATTATTCCCATAAAAACGTATCAAAACACACTTGTGACGCCGAAAATATTAAACATGCTAATATTATTTTGCATCACATCTTAGCCCGTGTATATATTTTACCTGTAGTGGTTTGTTAAATGCTACATTTTAAACTTTGAGTGAAATAAAAATAAGAATAAAAAGTTCAGGGTTTAAAATAAATAATTAAGAAACTAAAAGGAATTAATTCCTAATTAGTTCAGGGTTCAAAGTGAAAAATTATATATATATATATATATATATACAAATCTTCTTGGTTGTAACCTATCGACCCCCCTTTCGCCGTCGAACACCACCGTATGTAATCGTATATACATATAGATTCGAGTGTATGTATGTATATATAGCTTGTGTGTGATTGTATATGGCTATGTGTGTATGTGGCTGCGATGTGTGTGTATGTGGCTGATGTGTGTGTGTATATGGCTGATGTGTGTGTATATGGTTGTTGTGTGTGTATACATGGCTGTTGTGTGCGTATACATGGTTGTTGTGTGTGTATATAGGACTGATGTGTGTATATATATAATTGTTGTGTGTGTATATGGGTGTTATATATGAGTATATGTCATTATATATGTGTGGATGATAATATATATGTGTTTGTGTTAGTGTATATATGTATGTATGTTAATAATATATATAAAAGTATGATGATGCATATGTGTGTATATATATACATGTATGTATAGGTGTGTGTATTAACGTGCGGGTACTATGTGTATTGGTGTGAGTAAGTATATATGTATGTTTTAAGAGTGTATGAATATATATATATATATTATATATATATATATATATATTATATATATATATATATATAAATATTTATATATATATATATATATATAAATATATATATATATATATATAAATAAATATATATATATATATAGCGATAGTGCTCGCGGGATTGTTTATATATTTGTATACATATGCAAATAAAAGTGGGTATATCGAATGAAACATAAAATAAGTGTTCGTCGGATCATCGGATCCTCTATGGTCATTAATTGTGGGCTTGAGATCAATGCCAAAAAGTTGTATTTTACACGGCTTGCTGTCAGAAAATTAAATTGGGTCATTTTATGCGAATGATAACTTGGTCATATGAAGTCAAAAATGAACGAATTTTAAATTCTGAAACTAAGTTTAAAGAGTCTACTTTTCAACCTAATTGGTCTCGTCAAAAACCATGAAGTTTTAAGCACTCAAACAGTTGATACAAAAGGATTGGTTAAAACTGAATTTCTAGCAGATTGTGTGGTCCGACTTTAGAAACACATATCTCCCTCAATTTTTATCAAAATAATCAGACTTTCTCCAGAAAAAAAAATCTATGTGCTATCTTTAAAATCCAATTGGTCTCGCGTCATTTCATTATCATTTCGACCTCCAAACTGATTTTACAACATCTGTGTGCAAACAGTAAGGTATGTTATATACTTTTTAAATCACTAAATTGAGGGTAATTATTTAAACGACTAAATTTAACTAAATTTTGAAATGAATATTAATAAATACATATATGAGATGATATGGTATAAATGTGTTATCGCGTTGATATAATTCAAGTGTCTCGTGGAGCCATGTAATTCGAAATATATAAATATATATGTAAATAATAGGAGTGTGAATATTATATATTAATTATATTCATATATATTTACACGTGTTAAATAGGGGGACTAATCAGAATATTTAGGTGTATATATATGATGTGAGTCGCGAGTCAAACCCGAACCGACCCGAAATAGACCGAAAGCATTACCAGGTTACTAGACGTATTATAATTTAATTATTTATATTATAGGCGCTTGAATTTTTGGTTCGCTTGTGTTAGTAGAAGATTATCACTTTCTGTCGTTAATCTCGTATCATATCAAGGTGATTTTCGCGACCCTATTTTACTTATAGTTTTATAAATTTTTGGGGGAAAAGTATGCTCACCGTTTTTCTACTATGATTTTAAATTATTCGGTTGGACTATTGTGTTACAATTTGCAAACAATATCTTATTGTGTATGTGTGTTCTATGTTAATTACTATTTCCATTTGGCCTTGTTTGAGCCTATGGATAGTTGGTACTAAACGTGGCCCTGTTTCGAGCCTGTGTATTGCCATTTGGCCCTATTCGAGCCTATGGATAATTAGTACTAATAGTGGCCCTGTTTCGAGCCCTTGTATTTCCATTGGCCCTGTTCGAGCCTATGGACTATTATTACGGACTAGATTTTATGTGTACGCCAAATGTGTAATTGTGAGGCTCATCTTTACATGTGATACTACTTGCTTATAACCGTATGCACTTATGTCTACCAAACTACTGCACAACATCAAGTTTTTGTTTACTAATTAAACCTACGAACTCATCAATCATGTGTTGACCTTTTGAGCATATCTTTTCAGGTAGTAATAATCAAAGGGGATAACTAGAGTCGGTACCTTAGCAGAGACCCGAATTAGGGTTTTGGTCATTATTTAGTATTGTTCATGACTCTCATGTTGAACAATTCTTGTGTTTGATTATGTGTTGGATTTGATGTTGTTTAATCAACTAGTCTGGAACTGATTAACCACGACCCAAGTCACCATTGTGTCGGGTGATGTCATGACATGTTGCTCAATGCATTTATTATATATCTATTAACTAACGATGTGTTATGATGATCATATCCGTTACATCGTCGTGTTTCCGCTATAAGCGGTGGTGTGACAAGATGGTATAGCCAGTTCAAACCTAAAGTAGGGAGGAGGTGATAGTCATGACGTTGGACGAGCTTAAAACATTAGTAACTAGGAAGTAATGCCTTATGAACTAAACGCAAAAGTTAGATTTGAGTCTTAGAATCAAGCAATGATAGGATCTGGTCATGTCACCCAAGGTTGAAGAAGTCACTAGGCGCTCCCAAGTCGGTCGACTGGGGAGTTGCGAGTAATAGGCCTAGGCGGTGAGTACTCAGAGATTATAAATTTATATAGAATTTTGTTTTTAGGAGACTATATACAAGTCAAGTAACATAAATTACTAACATTTATAACAAAATACGTGGATATCAAAATAGATCAAAAAGATATATATTTAATTGTCAAAGTATTTCAAAAAATTGACATTCATTCTAAGATATTTTAGACATATGAAATATTTAAATGCCGTCTTCCAATGTATCTCCGTATTGTTGATTGATGTTAACCCCCCATCTGATTCATATTCAACCTCATCTTCCCCGTCAAGTTCTCTCAATCTAGAACTTCTTTGGTTTTCTAAAGATTCATCGTTCCCCTTGGCTTCACTAGTCGCCTCTGAATGTCTAGACTCACATTCATCTACACCACCTTCAACAATCCAATCTTGAGCCTTATCATTGGCTAATAATACTTCCGTGCCCCTTCTCATTCTTTGTTTATTCTTTTTCATCAAATTTGTATTAAGTTGAACAAAAAGAAGATTGTTCAATTTGCTCGCTTTTAGTCTATTTCTTTTCTTTGGATATACCTACAAAACTAAATCAAACAAGAAAAGATTTAATAAATAATAAGCATACTTTGACTTGTATATTCATAGTGTTACTAACCTCTTCAAAAGTATCCTCACAGCAATCTTTCTTAATTCAGGGGTCGAGGCACCATAAGCTCCCCACCAATTTGCCACAATGCAAAAACAAACATGTTAATAAATAATAAAGTTAAAGTTATATAATATATAAATATTAAAATATAAAAATGTATTACCTGGATCAAAATTTTCATCATTCACCTTACATCTTTTAAGTGCCATTTCCCAATTAAATTTTCTTGTTTACCATTGTACACCGACAACTCAACGGTCACAATATAGTTTTGCAAATAGTGATCTCCCGGATATATTGTATAAACAAAATCAATAATCGCATCTAACACATCAAGATCATTTTGCATATCCGGATTGTTATAAACATAACATGGGTTTAGAAGATAGGTCATCAAACGTAGCTTTGTATCAAGCCTATTTCTCATATTCTTTTCGATGATATCCGAAATCGGTTGGTAATCTTTTTTATTATTTCCCAAAACATTCATGATTTCTTGTTACACACTTTTAATCTCTCCATAGACAAACCCCATGGGTGGCTTCCAATCCGCATCAACCATTTGTAGAACTTTAACCAAAGGTGAAAAAATTTAAACATAGAGCTACACCGGACCAAAACGCGGTACTCACCACCATATTATATGCTAATTTCCCTTTTGCCATCTTGAAAAACTTACACTCCTCCCATTCATCACTAATAAACATTTGTTTTGATTAGACTCTTTTATCGGTCAAACTTTGCAAAGTTCGAAAAGCTAAAGCAGATCTTGTGACTCCTGGTCTTACATTATCTATTTTTTTGTGAAATGACACATCAAAGTTAAAGTTTTATGATGGGCATAAATAAACATGGTTAGCGTCTTTGCTTTAGTAAGAATTTTTTTTACCTAGGTAACCCAACAATACCTTATATAATAAAAAGAGTAAATTTCGGTTTTGGTCCCTGTGGTTTAACCATTTTAACTATTTCAGTCCAAAAAGGAATGTTTGATCATATCATGCCCTGTGATTTCATTTTTGTAACGGTTTTGGTCCCTGAACTCTGTTAGTTTTTACAGTTAACTCCAGGGATATTTTGGTCAATCTACTTTATAAGAACCACTGCGTGATGTTCTACATCACCGTGTTTCAAGATCTCATTTTCATCTTCATCTCCTTTATTCATTTTTCAATCTCCCATAATACCCCTCAAAATCCCTCTTTAATGAAAACCCACCATCAGCCATGAATCCCCCTGCAAATTCCTTCACACAATGACTCATATCCATCCCTATTTCATCGTTAATCACCATAATCCTTCAACCTTCATCGGAGCTAATCACACCTCCGCCCGTTTCTGCTCATGGTAGTCCCCGTCATCATCTTCTTCCTCATCTTCTCAACATCGTCGGAGGTAAACCCAGCTTCCTCCGTAACATCGTCGTTCGATTCCTACTCTTCTCCCTTCTCGTCATCATTCTCCGATTCGCTTACGTCATCACCATTAGAGGCGAATCTTGCCGCTCCGGCGACGATTTCTGCTTCTTCTCACCGTCATGTGTCTCGCCGGAGTTCCACCATCGCGTGATGTTCTAACCCTGGGTTCTTATTGTGTGTGGTGGGAATTTAGGGTTTTTTGATTTTATGTTTTGTTCGGGATGGTGGATATCACCAGAATGTGGTGGTTGTCGCCGGAGGAGTAGGGAAGACGGTGGTGAGTGCGAGGGCCATGCGGGGCGCTGATGGGTAGTAGGAGGATGAGATCCGCGGTGGAGACGGTGAATCGCCGGGGCTTCCGGCAGTGGGATGTGACGGTCGAGGTGGTGGCAGTGGTGGGGTTGGTACTCGATGAGGTGTTGGATGGGCGGATGGTGGTGGTTAGGGGACATGATAAGTGATTCCTCCGGCTCACGGAGGTGGAAATTCCGGTAACCACCGCAGGCGGCGCATGTTAGTGAGGTTGGGTTGGTGGGGGAGGACGACGACGACGGCGACTGAAGAAACTCACTGCAGCCATCGACGGTGTGGCCGCTGAGGGCGGCGGCGTGGTTCTTGAGTCATGGTGGCAACCTTCCTCACTGAAGCTGTTGATGATAACCCTAGGTTATACAGATCAGTGGGTTATTAATTTGATTTTAGGTATAAAAGACCAAAATACCCTTAGATTTAACCAAGAAAACTAACAGAGTTAGTGTCAGGGACCAAAACCGTTACAAAAATGAAACCACAGGGCATGATATGACCAAAGATTCCTTTTTAGACTGAAATAGTTAAAATGGTTAAACCACAGGGACCAAAACCGAAATTTACTCAAAAAAAAAAATAAAAAATAAACCTGTTAACAATAATACTTTGCAAAAAATAATCATGTTATAGTTCCCATCATAAATAACAAATTAACAATACTATAAAAATAAGTTTTAGTACTTTGTAAAAGAAAAATAATACCTTCAAGCATAAGATTGATGGTATGTGTTGCACATGATGTCCAAAAAATAGTTGGCCTTTTGCGTTTAACAACTTTGCCACTCCCATGTTATTTGAAGCATTATCTGTTACAATTTGAACAACATTTTCCAGACTAACTTCCTTAATGCAAACTTCTACATACTCATACATGTGTTCACTCATGTGAGCTTCATCCGAAGATTCTTTAGAGGACATAAATTCATGATGCTCCTTCCCTTTAGAGGACAAAAAATGGTTTCTAACTTTGTATGGAGTCAAGAAATTTTTTGTTCTTTCAACTTCTTTCTTTAGGTATGTTTCTCCTATCTCATATCTAGTTGGAGGTTGAACCCCGAGTTCAAATTGGCCAACCGCCTCCAACATCATTTTGAAGCTATCCTTTTCAAATGCATGGAAAGGAATTGCACATTCGTATGCCCATCTACAAATTTACTCTTTTACGATAGCCATGTGTTCCTTACGAATAACATTTGAAATATTGTCATTTTTGCTCTTTTCCCTATTCAATATATTTTCAGGGTTAATAGTGTTTGAAAACCGATCCATAGGACCAAAAGATCATGGCACCTTTGTCGCACCAAAGGAATCTTCCATTGCATCACCCTCAATCGTAATAGTTTCTTGTCCATCACATATTCACCCCTGCTCTTAAAGACTCATTAACTTGTTCTTTTCCCTTCTTTTTAATTTGTTATCAAGAATAGCATCTCCACATTTTATTTGGTCTTCTTTTGTGGATATAGAACATGGAGCGATGTTTCCATTTACATATGCAATGTGTTGTTTTAGTCTATTTCTTTCTGACATCTCTTTATTGCATAAAATACATCTCACTCTATCTTTGTTGTTAGCATCTGACAAGACTCCATATTTCCATCCTGGAACATTAGACTTTCGTTTAAGGTGCTCTTGAGTCCCGGTTGATGCGGTATATGACATTCTTTCTTTTGAAAAATCACTTTAAATATCACTTCCTATTTTAGTAGACGTTCCTGGCCCAAATAAGAAGATGATTATCAGATATCAATTATCAACTATTAAATTCCTGAATTGTGTACGTAAGTCAATTAAAAAAACATATGTATAAACTACTAACTATAAACTAATAATAAAATAAAAAATTACCACATGAAAATCAAAATCATTATCTTCTAATGTCTACAACGGCGCAATATAAAAGCAAGAACTTGGAACTCCACCAATTTATTATTCCTAACAACCTGACCTCAAAACCACTTCTCCACTTGATTTCTAAAAATTATCGATCGTTAAACATATACCAAAGCTAATTAAGCACACACATTAACCCAATTTTCATTCAATTTATCAAACAGAGGTGATAACCATCGATATTAGATATTATTAAAGGAAACTAACTACCACACCACCACGACACCTCCTGCCATGATACTCAACCAATGATTATAAGCACCATAATGACGCCCCCTGCCAAACTAGGAACAAGCACCATATGCAGTGTAGAAGGGAACAACGACGATGAAGAATCATGATTAAAGAAATCAATATTTCTTAATGTTGAATGAAGGTGAAATAAAGTTGAGTAATAAGTACAGTGACCAGATATGTCAATAACAGAAACTAAAGTCTTCTATTGTAACTAGTTTGTTAATTGTTAGTTGACTCTCTAGTTTTGTGTATATATCCGATAGATTAGGTTTGTCAATTCATTTTTCGGATACACATTCTTTTTCGTTCAATCTTTGTAATCGGTAGTAATCAAGATAATTGAGTTCTTTGATGTTCTATCTTGACTTTGATCTTGTTTGTATTTGAGTAATTTCATCAACAAGTGGTATCAGAGCTTGGTTCGAGAAGCTCAATTCGAAGATCAGGGAACTATCAATCAGGATGGTGTCGGCAAGGTTCGAGTTGGAGAAATTCGATGGCAGGAATGATTTCGGGCTATGGCGAGTCAAGATGCGTGCACTGTTGGTTCATCAAGGGGTTGTTGATGCCCTCGCCGGTGAAGCCCAATTACCTGCAACTCTTACCAACAAAGAGAAGAAGGACATAATGGAGAAATCCCACAGTGCAATCATTCTGAGTTTGGGAGATCGTGTATTACGGGAGGTATCGAAAGAGACTTCGGCAGCGGGAATTTGGGCGAAATTGGAGAGCCTATACATGACCAAATCTCTTGCAAATCGACTGTATCTAAAGAAGAGATTATACACATTTAACACGATAGCCGGGAAAACCATTGAAGATCATACCGATGAGTTCAACAAATTGGTATTGGATCTTGAAAACATTGATGTTACAATTGAGGATGAAGATCGAGAAATCATCTTCCTGACCTCATTACCACAATCTTTTGAACACTTTGTCGATACTTTAATGTATGGCAGGGACACCCTCTCAATGGAGGAAGTCCTTGCCGCATTAAACTCTAAGGAATTAAAGAAGAGAGCCGATGTTAAAGAAGAGACAAGTGATGGATTGGTGGTAAGAGGAAGATCTGAAATGAGGACTTCTAAACCAAGAGGGCAATCAAGATCAAAGTCGAAGTTTAAAAGGATATGTTATGTATGCAATTCTGAGAAACACTTGAAGAAGGACTGTCCGGAGAGAAAGAAAAGGAAGCCTGATTCAAGCAATGTGAGAAATCAAGGTAATGCATCTCCTGATGTTTCAAATGATGGTTATGAGAGTTCAGATGTGTTGGTAGTGTCAAACACAACCAATTATGATGAATGGATACTTGACTCCGGGTGTTCATATCATATGACTCCTCATAAGGAGTTCTTTAGTGAACTGACTCAAGAAGACCTAGGTGTGGTGCAGTTGGGAGATGACAAACCATGTAGGGTTAAAGGGCATGGCGTCATACTGTTAAAGCTGCATAATGGGTCAGAACTGAGACTGACAAATGTTAGGTATATACCTGAATTGACAAGGAACTTGATCTCTCTTGGAATATTTGAGAAGGCTGGATATTGTGTGAATCTCAAGAATGGTAAGGCCAAAATTATCATGGGATCTAGAGTTGTTCTGTCGGGAGTGAGGAAGGAAAATAACACTTATGTTCTAGATGGATGTGTTAGTCCAGACATAGTGTCCCTTGCTGACTCAAGACAAACAATGGTGACTGATCTATGGCACAAAAGATTAGGCCATATAAGTGATAGGGGTCTTATGGAACTTAGAAAGCAGGGTTTGATTGAAGATGTTGGAAGTACTGGGGTTGGTTTTTGTGAGCATTGCACTATGGGCAAGGCACATAGAGTAAAGTTTGGAAAGGGGAAACATACCACACAGGGCATACTTGAGTATGTCCATTCGGATTTGTGGGGGCCTGCAAGAACTTTGTCTCTAGGTGGTGCCAGCTATTACTTATCCATAGTAGATGATTACTCTAGGAGAGTATGGGTGTATCTCCTAAAGCACAAGAGTGAAGCTTTTGAAAGGTTTAAGGAGTGGAAAGCTCTGGTGGAAAACCAAACTGGTAAGAGGCTAAAGAAACTCAGGACTGATAATGGTCTAGAGTTTTGTAACAACCAATTCACTCAGTTTTGTAAAGCACATGGTATAGCTAGACATCTAACTGTACCAGGAACCCCTCAACAGAAAGGGTTGGTTGAAAGAATGAATAGAACACTCATGGAAAAGGTGAGATGTATGCTATTTGATTCTGGTCTGCCAAAGGTTTTTTGGGTAGAAGCAGTGAGTACAGCTGCTTACTTGGTGAATAGATCACCATCTTCAGCTATTGAAATGAAAACACCTATGGAGATATGGTCAGGGGATAAAACTAATTACAGCAACTTAAGAGTATTTGGGTCATTGGCCTTTGCCCATGTTAGTCAAGGGAAATTGGAGCCTAGAGCTCAAAGATGTGTTGTACTTGGATATCCTGAGGGGGTTAAGGGGTATAGGCTATGGAGACTTGATGTAAGCAGTCCTAGAATCATGATTAGCAGAGATGTGGTTGTTTTTAGAGAAGGAATCATGTACAGGGATGTGATGAACAAGGAGAAAACATCTGCCTCAGGTGGTGTGTCTGAGGGAGTCCAAATTGAGGTGGAGAATCTAACTGATCAAGGTGGAGGTGATGAAAGAGAGGCAAGTACTAGTAGAGAACCCAGTGTAGAAGCTAGTGGGTACAGCCTTGCCAGAGATAGACCAAGGAGATCTATTGTTCCACCTGTCAGGTATAGATCTAGTGATGATCTTACTGCTTTTGTGTTTAGTGTTGCTGAACAGGAAGAGGAGAATGAACCTCTTACATTCACTGAGGCTTTACATTCAGTGCATGGTGATAGATGGAAAGCTGCTATGGATGAAGAGATGGATTCTTTGAGTAAGAATCACCCTTGGACTTTGGTGGATAAGCCAAGTGATCAGACTATAGTTAGTTGTAAATGGCTCTACGAATTAAAGGAAGGGATTCCAGGAGTAGAGGGACCTCGGTATAAAGCCAGATTAGTGGCAAAGGGCTTCACACAGAAAGCAAGCATAGATTACAATGAGATCTATTCTCCAGTTGTAAAGCATTCATCTATCAGGATCATGTTGTCTTTAGTGACTGTGTTTGATTATGAATTGGAGCAGCTTGATGTTAAAACTACTTTTCTTCATGGAAATCTTGAAGAGAAGGTGTATATGAAACAGCCTGAGGGATATGTGCAGCTTGGTGATGAACATAAGGTGTGTTTGCTACAAAGGTCATTGTATGGGTTGAAACAATCACCTAGGCAATGGTACAAACGGTTTGATGATTATGTAGTGTCAAATGGGTTTCAAAAAAGCATCTATGATTCTTGTGTGTATTATAAGGAGTACTGCCCTGACAAATATGTGTATTTACTTCTGTATGTGGATGATATGCTCTTAGCCTGTGCAGATAAAGCTGAGATTGTGGCTGCTAAGGCTTTATTGATGAATGAGTTTGAGATGAAAGAGCTTGGGCCTGCTAAGAAAATTCTAGGCATGGAGATTTCAAGAGATAGAAGACTGAAAGAGCTACACTTATCACAGAAGTCATACATTAAGAAGGTGTTGAAAAGGTTCAACATGTTATCATGCAAACCAGTTGTGACCATTGGCTGTACACTTCAGGTTATCTCAAATGGATTCTCCTCAGGATACTGAAGAGAGGGAATACATGGAAAAGGTACCTTATGCAAATGCAGTAGGGAGCCTAATGTACCTTATGGTCTGCACTAAACTAGACATTGGTTATGGTGTTAGTGTTGCGAGTTGGTTTTTGGCAGATCCAGGTAAGTTGCATTGGGAGGCTGTTAAATGGTTGTTGAGGTATTTGTGTGGTACTCAAGAGATTGGATTGTGCTTCAGTAAACATGCAATTTCTAACCATGGAGTTCTTGGTTATGTGGATGCAGATTATGCCAAAGATTTAGATAGGGGAAGGTCAATAACTGGCTATTCTTTCATGGTATTGGGTAACTTGATTAGTTGGAGAGCTGCTTTGCAACATGTAGTTGCATTGTCCTCAACTGAGGCTGAATATGTAGCTCTTACAGAAGCTGTGAAAGAAGCATTATGGATTAAAGGTTTTGTTACTGAGTTGGGTTTAACCTTAGAACAAACTGTGGTGCTTTGTGATAATCAAGGGGCAGTGCAATTGACTAGAAATGCACTGTTTCATGAAAGAACAAAGCACATTAATGTTAGACTTCATTTTATTCGTGATGTTGTGAGCGCTAAAGAGGTGGAGGTTTAAGAGGTTGATACAAGTGATAATGCTGCTGATGTATTGACTAAAGCATTGCCTGGTCCTAAGTTTTAAAGTTGCTTAAAGTTGTTGGGAATTGGATGACTTCTATTTCAAGGTGGAGACTGTTGAATGAAGGTGAAATAAAGTTGAGTAATAAGTATAGGGACCAGTTATGTCAATAACAGAAACTAAAGTCTTCTATTGTAACTAGTTTGTTAATTGTTAGTTGACTCTCTAGTTTTGTGTATATATCCGATAGATTAGGTTTGTCAATTCATTTTTCGGATACACATTCTTTTTCGTTCAATCTTTGTAATCGGTAGTAATCAAGATGATTGAGTTCTTTGATGTTCTATCTTGACTTTGATCTTGTTTGTATTTGAGTAATTTCATCAACACTTAAGTCTATAAGAATTGAGATACGTACCTGTGACTTTGCGACTTGGTGAATTGCAATGAAAATATGAGTAATTAGGTTATGAAAATATGGGGTTAGTAACCAACGGTGAAATACTAAAATTTTTGGGCTTCCATTAACCTTGATCGAGGTTTACCGCCTAGGCCAACTTAGACCGTGGTTGACCGAGTATTAGCGATTCCAACTGAGGTTGACCGCCTTTCACCACTTCTGACTAATATAGGCCGAGTAGTAGAAAGTTGCCTCGGGGAAGGTCTGAGTTCAAAGTACTCGCTGAGTACTCGGCCGAGTCAACCGACTTTTATAACAGTGATTTTACCTATACCTACCAATTCCATAGGCTGGCAAAGCTGGTGCCACATTTGTGACACCTAAATCAAAGAGGCTTAAGAGGAACATCTCGGGTTCGGTTCCACAGTTTGTGGAATGGTGGCTGCTATTGCACCCACAACCATTTAGAGTGCAATAACTAAAGACATGTACTTTGATCAACGAAATGGTTCGTACTAAAGCTTTGAGAAAACTAGTTAGACGTAGAAGGATGTTATGGAATCGGTAAACTAGCTTATGTTAAAGTGGAAAAGAAGGACAATGTCATGAAAGGAAGGATAATATCGACGCTTATCCGAAATGTACCAAGTGCAATTTGCACCATTCGACTATGACGCCATGTCCTATATGTTTCAATTTCAAGTAATTGGAACGCTTGTCCGAGGGTTTTAAGGTGCTGGTGAACTCACTGGTGCCGGCTAATACAGTTAAATCGATGGGAGCTCAACATTGATTTTATGAGTGTGAAAGCCAGGAGCATTATCAAAATGCATGTCCAAGGTTAAATAGGCTCAAGGTCAAATGGTCAATCTAAATCAAAGGAACAACAATCAAAATCTGGTCTGCAATTGGTGCAAACACAGGACAAGGTATATGAGAACCCTGTTCATAAAAAAACACATTCATGATTGGAGCAATGATGCTTGACAGGACCCAAACGTAGTGATGTTGACTTTTGTAACTTAGTTGGCCTTGACCCTAGTTATGTGGATACATGTTACGAAATGGGCTAATGGTAGTCTTGTAAATACTAGGGAGATAATTTTGGACTATGTTGTGCTATTAGAGGATCATGCCTTTACGATAGATCTTACTTGATTTGGGCTTGGAAGTTTCAACATGGTTGCGGGAATGGACCAGTCGTCAAGGAATAGAGATGAGATCATCTTCAGCGAGAAGATTGCTCGCATGCCATTATTAAATGGTGACACACTTGACGTACATGGAGAAATATCAAAAGAGGACAAGATGCAGATCATGAGCATGAAGGCGGAAGAACAGGAGTTAGGTGATATACTCATATACCTACTATGTGAGAAATTCAGGAAGTGTTCCCGAAAGATTTGGCATCAATGCCTCCTTTATAACAGGTGGACTTTCAGATTGACCTGGTACCTAAAGTGGTGCACTAGGGCTCCTTATCTTTTAGAATATCTGGAGATGCAAGATCTACCTAATCAACTTTAGGAGTTATTAGATAAGTGTTTTCTACAACCCAGTCACTCATCATAGGGTGCTATTATTTTTTTTATCAAGAAGAAGAATGGATGTTTTAGGACGTGCATGGACTGTCAAAACCTGAATAAGCTAACGGTGAAGAACCATTATCCTTTACCAAGGGTAAATGACTTATTCGATATGTTCCAAGTATCAACATACATTTTGAATATTGATCTCTATTTGGAAATCATCAACTTAAAGTACCTAAGACTAACATACTAAAGAAAGCATTTAGAACTCCTTACAAACACTACGAGTTCCTAGTTATGCCTTTTGGCTAATAAATGCACTTGTGGTGTTCATCGACATGATGGATTGGGTGTGCAAGATCCGGATAAATCTGTCATAATGTTTACTTGATTTATTTGAGGATGGGGAGGATCATGAGAAACATATGGGATAGTTCTGGAATTGTTGGAAAAGGTGAAACTATACGCTAAGTTCTCCGAGCATGTCATTTATACTGACCACATGTAAGGCCCCGTTCCCGGGACGCTTACAGCTGGCCATTCATCGCTCTTAAAACATATAATATCATTAACATTAATAAATATTGTAGCAGAATCAGTGAAATAACTTTTCATTTTACTATAAATGCTTTTGCAAGTTAATACAACATTCATTACAAAACATCGTTTGTTCGTATTACAGTGCAAAAACATCATACAAAAGAATGCCATCCAAAAGAGCTGAGTAGCCACCCCGTGCCATCCTCAGCAACCTTACCTGCCAACTGGAAACACATAAAAAGTCAGCGTTCCTGAGTGAGTTCTAGTTTTACAATAAAACATACTTTTCATTTAAAACCATTTCTTTACTTTCATGCTATCACACATCATACGTACATATAGATAATATCATTATTATCTTCATCATTCGTTATCTTTTGCTTCTATATAGATCCCGTCAACTTTACCCACTTCACAGCACGCAGCCATGATTACGGAGGTCGAGTGACCAGGATCCCGTTTCATACTTTGTCATTATGTTTCTTCCGTTCATTACTTTCATTCGTTCATTTTCTAACTTTCATTCATTCATTGTACGTCTTTAACTTTCTTACTCTTTCATCTTTACCTCTTTTCTTCCCATCACCCATAAACCTTACCTTTTTGTTTCGTGGTGCTGGACCTAGGCCTATCATAGACCTTCTATAACGGTGCATCGCACCTCCTGGCCACAGTACCTAAGGTAAAGTTTAGGTGTACCATTACTATATACAATACCTTTCTGTTTTATGGTGCTGGACCTAGGCCTATCATAGAGCCTTTATAACGGTGCATCGCACCTCCTGGCCACAACACCTAAGGTAGAGTTTAAGTGTACCATTGCCACATGCAATATCCTTCTGTATCATGGTACTTGACCTAGGCCTATCATAGGCCTTCTATAACGGCACACCGCACCCTCCTGGCCACAGTACCTAGGATATGCAGCGATGGTTCTATACAATGGTTGATCCCAGTGTCAAGCTTTACCCTCTTCGTAGCACACAACCACGATTACTGAAGTCGAAAGACAAGGATTCCATTTAGAGTCTGTTGCAACAACAAGGTCGCTCACCTCCTATATTTGCTTGCAAGCCTTTATTACTCTCATTCATTATTAATGCATGCATTCATTCATCATTTTCCGCTTTCATTATCTTTCAGTTTACATTACATAATACTTTCGTTTCATTCATTAAATTAACACGTAAAGCCACGGGAAAGTTAAACATACATCATAATAAGGAACATTAACATACACTATAGCATTACTATATAGGGTTATCATCATACATACATAATATACATCATGCATAAACATGCAACATCATCATCATCATGCCTTACATAACTTCTAAGATCCCAACGGTCACCTTACATGTACCTACGGGAACTTCCACATCAAAACTTACAACTGCACTTTCCCCCGAAAGTCAGTACTTTAACTATGTTCCCCTTCGGGTACAACAGCCCTATTTGGGCGTATGGGCACCCTTCAGTCGCATATCCTCCATACGACTGAACATAATGCGAATGGACCAATACGGATGAACACCAATGCGGATGAACACCCAATCGTGCGAATGGACTCTCAATCGTGCGAATGAACACTATGCGAATGGACCTCATGCGGTTGAACACTATGCGAATGGATCTCATGCGAATGGACCTCATGCGGATGAACACCTATGCGACTGGGCTCAAAGTCGCATAACTCCCCATGCGACTGGACCCCCAGTCGTGCGACTGAACCTCAGTCGTGCGAATGAACTCCAATCGCACCTTAATCGGCCGAAAGGCCTCCAGACGGACGCCTAGCCCTAGCTGATGCAGAATGCAGTTCATCCCGAACCCAATCTGCCATTTTCGACCTCCAAGCTCATCCAAACCCATTCTAAGCCTAAATCAACCATCCTAAACCTTAGGAATGCATACTACAACACCATTCAAGCACACACAAGCCCGAAAACATACTCCAAACGTACCACACGCAAACACACCCAAATGAGTCAAACACACACATATACAAAAACGGGTTTACTATGTGTTCCAGCCCCAAATCAGTAGAAAACGAGTAAAATAAGGGTCCTAGAACTCACACAAACTACAAGAAGAAGAAGAGCTTCGTGTTGACTCGCTACCCGATGATTTTTGTGCTCGGATCCACCCAAACCAACCTTTTTCTCTCTTTTCTCTCTTATTTCTCTCTTCTTTCTCTTTTTGCTGAGTTTTCACAAGAGTGGGGAGGATGTGGCTGCCCTCCCCCTCTTAATCCCCCATTTTTATGAATTTTCTCCCGTTTTGGCAAGTTTGGCCCCCCGACTTTTGACTTTTTTTCTTTTTCTTCTTTCGTCGGCTTCAAAGAAAATATCCAGGTGTTACAAGTCCACCTCCCCTTATATAGGTTTCGTCCCCAAAACCTGTTATTCCTCGAACAAACATGGGTAATGCTGTCTCATTTCCTCTTCAGTCTCCCACGTTGACTCGGAACCCTTCCTGTGCTTCCACTGTACACGCATAAGAGGAACCACTTTATTTCTCAGCCTCTTCTCTTTTCGATCGATGATTGCCACTGGTTGCTCCACATAATTGAGTCGTTCGTCTACCTCGATATCATCCAGTGGAACAATCATATTCCATACACTTCCTTAGATGAGATACGTGGAATGTCGGGTGAATTCCACTTAACTCATCTGGTAACTCCAATCTATAGGCCACCTCGCCTACTCGAGCAATGATTCGAAAAGGGCCTATGTATCTCGGGCTCAACTTGCCCTGCTTTGAGAAACGAATGATACCCGTCCAAGGTGAGACCTTCAACATAACCCGGTCACCCACCTGGAACTCAATCGGTCTGCATCGTTTATCATCATATGACTTCTGTCTATCTTTGGCTGCCTTCATGAAGGCCTTGATCTTTTCAAGCTTTTCAGTCGTAGCCTCAATCACCTCGACGCTCCCTAACTCTTTGTCACCAATATCACCCCAACAAACGGGTTTCCTGCATCTCCTACCATATAGCATCTCATAAGGTGGCATACCAATGCTGGCATGATAGCTGTTGTTGTATGAGAATTCAGCTAACGGTAAGTAGTCATCCCAGCTTCCCCCAAAATCAATCACACATGCCCGAAGCATGTCCTCCAATGTCTGAATGGTCCTTTCTGACTGACCATCAGTTTGGGGATGATAAGCCGTGCTAATATGTAACCTCTTCCCCATGGCGTCGTGGAATTCTTCCAGAATTTGGATGTAAACCGGGTGTCACGATCAGACACAATAGACACCGGCACACCATGACGAGTTACAATTTCCTTGCTGAACAGATCAGCCAACCTCTCAAATGAATACGTCTCGCGCATCGGTAGGAAGTGAGCACTCTTCATCAAGCGATCAACAATAACCCATATAGCATCATACCCTTTCGGAGTACGCGACAGCTTCATAATGAAATCCATGGTGATGTGCTCCCACTTCCATTCCGGTATATCCAAAGGTTGGATCTTCCCATACAGCTTTTGATGCTCGGCCTTCACTTGCAAACAAGTAAGGCACTTACTCACATACTCCACCACATCACGCTTCATACCCGGCCACCAATAATCTTTCATCATGTCTTGGTACATCTTTGTAGCACCGGGATGAATAGAGTATCGAGTCTTATGAGCTTCGTCCATAATCTTCACCCGTAGATCCCCAAGCCGAGGAATCCATATTCGTCCAAATCGGGTTTTAACACCGAGTGTGTTTTCACCGCAACCAGACCTCTCATCCTTTCAGAATTAAGATGATCTTCTTTTAAGGCCTCATCTTGAAACTCTTTGACTTGCTTCATCACATCAGAGGTCATAATCAACTGGTACGCCTTCGCCCGAATAGGCTCGCGTCTTTCCTTTCGGCTAAGGGCATCCGCCACCACGTTGGCTTTGACCGGATGACAATGGATCTCACAATCATAATCCTTTATGAGCTCCAACCATCTTCTCTGCCTCATGTTCAAGTCCTTCTGCTCGAAGAAGTACTTCAAGCTCTTGTAGTCAGTGAAAATAGTGCACTTCCTCCAATAGAGATAGTGCCTCCAAATCTTTAGTGCAAAGACCACAACTGCTAGCTCCAAGTCATGAGTAGGGTAGTTAACCTCATGAACCTTTAACTGTCGGGATGCGTAGGCTATAACTTTTCCTCTCTTCATTAACACACACCCCAACCCCGAGTAGGAAGCATCAGAATAAACCACCAGATCTTCACTTCCATCGGGTAATGACAGAACAGGAACTTGAGTCAATCTCGTCTTCAATTCTTCGAATGCCTTCTCTTGAGCTTGACCTTATACAAACTTTACATCCTTACGGGTCAACTTAGTTAGTGGAGAAGCGATCTTAGAGAAGTCTTGAATAAATCATAGGTACTAGCCCGCCAAACCTAAGAAACTGCGAATCTCGGATGGCGTCTTTGGAGACTTCCATTGCATCACCGCCTCCTCCTTTGCCAAATCCACCATGATCCCCTCCGGATTCACCACGTGACCTAAGAATTGAACTTCACGCAACCAGAACGCGCACTTGGAGAACGTAGCATACAACTTCTCCTTTCTCAACGTCTCCAACACCTCTCGAATGTGACCGGCATGCTCTATCTCACTCTTCGAATAAATCAGGATATCATCAATAAACACAATCACTAATTTATCCAACATCAGCCGACACACTCGGTTCATCAAGTCCATAAAAGCAGCCGGCGTATTAGTCAAACCAAAAGACATGACAAGAAACTCGTAGTGACCATAGAGCGTGTGAAAAGCTGTTTTAGGAATATCCTGTTCTTTCACCTTTAGTTGATGGTAGCCAGATCGAAGGTCGATCCTTGAAAACCAACAGGCACCTTGAAGCTGATCGAATAAATCATCAATCCTCGGTAACGAATACCGATTCTTCACTGTTAGCTTGTTCAGCTCACGGTAGTCTATACACATCCTCATACTACCATATTTCTTCTTTACAAATAAGTCCGGAGCACCCCAAGGAGAGATACTCGGTCTAATGAACCCCTTATCGAGCAGTTCTTGCAACTGCTCCATCAACTCTTTCATCTCTATCGGAGCCAACCAATACGGTGCCTTGGCAACAGGTTGGGCACCAGTATCAGATCAATCTGAAACTCGATCTCTCGATCGGGTGGTACTCCTGGAAAGTCTTCTGGGAACACGTCTGGAAAGTCACACACAACCGGAACATCGGATAGTTGTGGTGTTGGCGTTTCCACATCCTTTACATAACACAAGTAGGCGTTACATCCACGCCTCATACACTTTCCCGCCACCGCCATTGAGATTACTTTCGGGATCGTCGTGACTTGATCCCCATAAACAGTCACCGAACTCCCGTCAGGCGCTATCAAATGAATCATCTTCTTCGACACACAATATTCTCCTCGAAGTCCGCCAACCAATCCATTCCAAGAACCAAATCGAAACCACCTAGGGTCATCACAAAAGGTTTAACAGGAAATTTATGACCTTCTAATTCCACATCACAGTTCTCTATCATCTCAGAAATCCTGGTAGACTTTCCTATGGTAGTTTCTACATCAAAGGGCACATCAACACGTCTACTACTAACCGACAGTTCAGCACAGAAAGCAGCAGAAATAAAACTTCTACTGGCACCCGAATCAAACAACACAGAAGCTAAAGTTTGGTTCACCAGAAACGTACTGAACATAACGTCAGGGTCCGTCCTAGCCTCCTCTTCTGTCATAGTGAATGCCCTGGTGCTCGCCCTCGGTCCTTCACTTCCCGCCAGATCCACGCCGACCTAAACGTGCTCGGTCAGGCAGCGATCATATGCCTGCGAATATCCGCTGGAAAACCCTGGATGTACCTCTTAATCTTCCGTGACAGAGGCGTCACCTGATCCGGCACCAGACGTGCCATCTCATTGAACTTAATGGTGTACTGCTGATGTGTCATCGTTCCCTCCTCCAGCTGCAGGAACTCCCTCTCAACCTTATCCATTTCTCAGTGAGGACAGAACTCCTCAATAACCAACTTCTTTAGCTCAGACCATCTCATCCTCCCGATTGCCCTGCTACCCTCAGCTTGGACTATGTTGTCCCACCAGCATAAAGCCGAGTCCACAAAAGAATGGGTAGCAAACTTCAACTTTTGGTCCTCCTGGCACTCGCTGATATTTAAAACAGCTTCCATTTCTCTCACCTACCGGTGAGCAGCAGCAGTGCCGTTACCATCAAAAGTTGGGGGCTTGCATCGCTGCAACGCCCCATAGTTACAGCCTCGTGCCGCCTCTGGCGCAGGCTCCTCTTCCTCCTCTTCTTCGTTATCAGAGAGAACCATTTTAGGCTCCGGTTGCTCCTGTCTTCCCGAGGACCTATTCCTCTCTTTCCTTTCTCCATCTCTCACAGCCTTAATAACTTCGGTCACCACAGACGGTAAGATTGTCTGCATGACCTGATGCACTTCTTCAACCACCACCTCTTTCACTGAGGCCCTCAAATTTGCACTCTCATCAGCACCCTCCGGATGGGGGGTCTCGGGTCCCTCAAGAACCACCTTTTCCACTCTAGGTCTGCCACTTTTGGGGCGTGATGCAGCACCAAGTCCACCACGCGAGGCTTTTGATGATCTACCACCGGCCATCCTCTATCACACACTGAAAGATTCAAAACACCAACACGATCATTCAAGGGAATAGCTCAGTTTATGTCAAGAATTGTAAGTCCCTAATTACAGTGGCCAGTTATGATTAGCCACTTACTTTACATTTCGTACCCTAAGCATTACCTGTCCTGAGTATATCAGTATCTAAATCTACCAGCAACACATAAACCACATAATATGCGCACATAATTCCGGTTAACATTAAGAAAATACCTGATGGTACGCAGCTACTCAGATTGGCATCCCATCCCTTTCCGTCCCATTCTCAGTTTAAGTTAAGGTTTACTTTGAAAATTTACCCGTTTCACTTAAACTTTGGCTCTGATACCAACTTGTAAGGCCCAGTTCCCGGGACGCTTACAGCTGGCCATTCATCGCTCTTAAAACATATAATTTCATTAACTTTAATAAACATTACAGCGAAATCAGTGAAATAACTTTTCATTTTACTATAAATGCTTTTGCAAGTTAATACAACATTCATTACGAAA
Organism: Flaveria linearis; assembly: GCA_024085815.1. NCBI lineage: Eukaryota > Viridiplantae > Streptophyta > Magnoliopsida > Asterales > Asteraceae > Flaveria > Flaveria linearis. Next base: position 34,409,665 of record CM044003.1, on the reverse strand, counting down.
CATCATTTGTTCGTATTACAGTGCAAAAACCTTATACAAAAGAATGCCATCCAAAAGAGCTGAGTAGCCACCCCGTGCCATCCTCAGCAACCTTACCTGCCAACTGGAAACACATAGAAAGTCAGCGTTGCTGAGTGAGTTCTAGTTTTATAATAAAACATACTTAACTTTCATTTAAAACCGTTTCTTTACTTTCATGCTATCACACATCATACGTACACATAGAAAATATCATTATTATCTTCATCATTCGTTATCTTTTGCTTCTATATAGATCCTGTCAACTTTATCCTCTTCACAGCACGCAGCCATAATTACGAAGGTCGAGTGACCAGGATCCCGTTTCATACTTTATCATTATGTTTCTTCCGTTCGTTACTTTCATTCGTTCATTTTTTAACTTTCATTCATTCATCGTACGCCTTTAACTTTCTTACTCGTTCATCTTTACCTCTTTTCTTCCCATCACACATAAACCTTACCTTTTTGTTTCGTGGTGCTGGACCTAGGCCTATCATAGACCTTCTATAACGGTGCATCGCACCTCCTGACCACAGTACCTAAGGTAAAGTTTAGGTGTACCATTATTATATACAATACCATTCTATTTCATGGTGCTGGACCTAGGCCTATCATAGACCTTCTATAACGGTGCATCGCACCTCCTGGCCAGAGCACCTAAGGTAGAGTTTAAGTGTACCATTGCCACATGCAATATCCTTCTGTATCATGGTACTGGACCTAGGCCTATTATAGACCTTCTATAACGGCGCACCGCACCCTCTTGGACACAGTACCTAGGATATGCAGCGATGGTTCTATACAATGGTTGACCCCAGTGTCAAGCTTTACCCTCTTCGTGGCACACAGCAGCGATTACTGAGGTCGAAAGACAAGGATTCCATTTTGAGTCTGTTGTAACAACAAGGTCTTTCACCTCCTATATTTGGTTGCAAGCCTTTATTACTCTCATTCATTATTAATGCATGCATTCATTCATCATGTTCCCCTTTCATTATCTTTCACTTTATGTTACATAATACTTTCGTTTTATTCATTAACTTAACACGTAAAGCCACGGGAAAGATAAACGTACATCATAATAAGGAACATCAACATACACTATAGCATTACTATACAGGGCATCATCATACATACATAACATACATCATGGATAAACATGCAACATCATCATCATCATCATGCCCTACATAACTTCTAAGATCCCAACGGTCACCTTACATGTACCTACGGGAACTTCCATGTCAAAACTTACATCTGCACTTTCCCCCGAAAGTCAGTACTTTAACTATGTTCCCCCTCGGGTACAACAGCCCTTTTTGGGCGTATGGGCACCCTTCAGTCGCATAGCCTCCATGCGACTGAACATCATACGAATGGACCAATACGGATGAACACCAATGCGAATGAACACCCAATCGTACGAATGGACTCTTAACGTGCGAATGGACTCTCAACCGTGTGAATGAACACTATCCGAATGGACCTCATGTGGTTGAACACTATGCTAATGGATCTCATGCGAATGGACCTCATGTGGATGAGCACCTATGCGACTGGGCTCTCAGTCGCATAACTCCCCATGCGACTGGACCCCCAGTCATGCGACTAAACCTTAGTCATGTGAATGAACTCCAATCGCACCTCAATCGGCCGAAAGGCCTCCAGTCGGACGCCTAGCCCTAGCTGATGCAGAATGCATTTCATCCCGAACCCAATCTGCCATTTTCGACCTCCAAGCTCATCCAAACCCATTCTAAGCCCAAATCAACCATCCTAAACCTTAGAAATGCATACTACAACACCATTCAAGCACACACAAGCCTGAAAACATACTCCAAACGCACCACACGCAAACACACCCAAATGGGTCAAACACACACACATACAAAAACGGGTTTATTATGTGTTCCAGCCCCAAATCAGTTGAAAATGAGTAAAATAGGGGTCCAAGAACTCACACAAACTACAAAAAAAAGAAGAGCTTCGTGTTGACTCGCTACCCGACGATTTTCATGCTCGGATCCACCCAAACCAACCTTTTTCTCTCTTTTCTCTCTTCTTTCTCTCTTCTTTCTCTCTTCTTTCTCTCTTCTTTCTCTCTTCTTTCTCTTTTTGCTGAGTTTTCACAAGAGTGGGGAGGATGTGGCTGCCCTCCCCCTCTTAATCTCCCATTTTTACAAATTTTCTCCCGTTTTAGCAAGTTTGGTCCCCCGATTTTAGACTTTATTTCTTTTTCTTCTTTCGTCCGATTCAAAGAAAATATCCGGGTGTTACACCACAATAGTCTTCTGTATAATTATCATAAAAATATCTGAACATGAGACAGAGAAGTTTGATTTAGTTGTTCAGTTATGACTATGTAATCCGGTATCACTCGGGAAAGGCAAATATGGGTTTTGACATGTGAGTCGTAAGAAAATAGCTAAACCCATGTGTGTCAGGGCATTGAGAATGGTGATTCATTTTGGTATGAAAAACCATATTGTTGCTACTCAAGTTGAGTCAATAAGGGGATCAAATGTGCAGAATTAGGCTTTGAGAGGTCTGGACAAATAGTTTGTACAAAAGAATGATGGAGAATTGTACTTTATTAAGCGGATTTGTATTCCATTTATGGGGAATAGGCCAACATTGGTGTTGGATGAAGCATAGTATTTTAAGTATACTGATTATCCTGGTGCTAACAAGAGGTACCATGATCTAAAGGACTTATATTGGTGGTCTGGAATAAAAAGGTCATAGCGAACTATGTGTGTGAGTGTTTGACTTGTTCTAAGCTTAAAGCAGGCCATGAAAGGCCACCTAGCTTGTTACAAAAGCCTAAGATCCTTGAAGAGCTTGTAAAAGGTGTTGAGAATGTGTCAGGACAAAAATACAACTTATCACCCACAGACTGATGGTCTGAGTGAGTGAACTATTAAAACATTGCTGGATATGTTAAGTTCTTATATCATTAACTTCATCGGTTGAGTTCCCTTATAAAACTAGCTACCATGGGGGTATTATATTATCACCATTCGAGACAATATACAGATGTAAGTGTCAATCACCGATGTAATGGGCAGAAGTCGGGAAAGGTTAGATGACTGGACCATGAATGATGGACTAAAGGCAGCTCAAGATCATAAGGAATTTACACTGATAATCAAAGGAATCCTTGCTTTAGGCACATGCTCTTAGACGTTAGTTGTATTGGAAATTAGTTACAGTTGGTGACTGATACACTATCAAGGTGTTAGTAGTGTGGTGACTTAGCTACGTATCCCTATATATAAACACTAATGATACGTTTAATATGAAACTAGAACAAACCAGGAACTAACTTTCGAAGATGGAAAAAAACCTTACTTTGGAGACATCAACAAATAGGTTGTAGACCTAAAAAGTCATCTCAATAGACCTTAATTTTTAGGCTGTATCCGAGCTGTCGTGTTAGAAAGGCTGTTGGACTATTTGAAGATGATACTTACCAAAACCTAAGTGTCGAATCTCACGATGATTACAAAAACTGACACGGTGAAGCTATACTAAAAAATATGTCCAAAAAGAAGAAAATTGACCAAAGTCAACCTTGGTCAAACTTGGTCAACCGTGGTCAAAGTCAACGGTCAAAATCAACGGTCGTCCTGAATGACGTCAACACCCGACCGTCACGCATCAGCAACAGAGAATTTATCAGACTTACAATAATACTTATATAATCAATAGGGCTTAAATGTAATTTTTTCATTTATATAAAGAGTATAAATAGACTAATTGTAGGCATTTATACTCTAAGCAAGCATTGTAAGAACTAACATTTAGGGGTAACTAGTGAGAGAAGCAACTAGGTTGAGTGTGTGTGAGACAGAAACCTCTTGCAAACTCCCTTGTAATCTCTTAGCAATCATACATATGAATGAATGAAATATTTATGAATATGTGTTCTTGATTGTTTATCATTCATTCATTATCAAACATTAAATCTTGTAACAAATCTTCACTTGAAATCATCAACGGGTCTGTGAGATTCCCATCACAGATCTAATAAACAACAACAAAACAATTGCAATATTCAATCCTCCGTATATTAATTTCCACAGTTGGATCAGAGCCTTGGCTCCTTGTTCTTTAAATTTTCTCAAAAATTTGAACCACAAGTTTGATCTGCAAATTGTTATTGTTTTTGATGAAATCAAGCTACCATTAGCTTAGATTTGTTATTTCGTGAAGATCTACAAGTTTTCACATTAATTAAAGTTCATTTGAGCCATTAATTTGAAGATTTAAACAAACTTCTTTTTCAAGTCTTCAAATGCTCATGAACATGAAATTTTGATTTTATTGTTCTTTGATTGAATTTAAGCTTCTAGTAGCATTAATTTGTGATAACTAACACATCTACAAAGTTTCATATCAATTGAACATCCACAATTCTTGAATTTGAAGAATTTTGAAAAATTTGTGTTCTTGAGAAAAGTTCAATGTTCTTAAGGAAAAATCATCAAAAATCACGAATCTGATGTTGTTTAGCTGAAATTGATAGTGGTTTTAGCTTAGAAACATCAAATCTAAGGCTCGTTTATCATTTTCAGCATCCAAGTCATACATTTTTGAAAATTGATTCTTAGATCTAGGTTTTTGTTCTTCATTGTGTTCTTCATGTATTCATCATCTAAATCCGAGTTTAGGTGATGATTATATGAAATTGATTGTTGTCCTAGCTTAGAATCACTTATCTACAGCTATTATAACATTTGATTTTATCAAATTCCATCAAAAACCCAAGAATCAAAAGTTTGTTCATTCAAGAACATGAAGTTTGACTTTTTCAAAGTCAAATTGCTTTGAAATATCAAAATCATCCAAATCTAGGATTTAATTCAGATTTTGATTTATTTGTTCATCATACAATCATTCAAGAATCATTCAAACATCAGTTTGTAAATTTGCAAGTGAATTCCATTCATAATCAAATTTTACAAAGTATAAAAATTACACTTGAATTTGATTTTTGACTAAGTGTTCTTACATCCACAGCTGATGCATAACTTTAACAACTGATAAACATCCAATTGTCCAAGTGTTCACAGCTGATGAACAACTAATTCATAGCTAATGAACAAAACTATCAACAGCTGATGTGTTAAGTTCCACAGCTTACACATCGATTCAAAGCGGACGGTTAACATCACACACAACGAACATCACACCATTCTGTCCAAACATTTCATAGCAGATAACCATACAAAAATGGGATCGACAGCGGATGTTTAACTTTACAGCAGATGCTTAACCATACAACGGACATTCACATCTGATCTGCAACAGATGATTGAGTAAGAAAAACTTGGTGACAATGGACAAGTAACTGTTCACAGCAAATAAGTCCGAGCACACCATCACCGATCTTTGAACAAGCATACACCTTGAATCAAGTTCCACAGCGAACGTTTGATTTTGTTGAACAAACAACTTCCACAGCGAACATCTAATTTTGTTGAACAAACAAGTTCCACAGTGGACTTGAATCAAGTTTCACATCGGACTTGAATCAAAGATCCACAGAGGACATCACACACAACGGACGATTCATCAACACCTCTGTTCACACAGCGGATGAATTGAGTCAGGTCCATTCGATGAAAATCACACACAACAGACAACTTTAGAAAGTCCATGGCGGACTTGAGTCACACAGCGGATGTAACACCCGGATATTTTCTTTGAAGCCGACGAAAGAAGAAAAAGAAATAAAGTCCAAAGTCGGGGGACCAAACTCGCCAACGTGAGAAAGTTGGGTAAATGGGATTATTTGAAGGGAGAGGGCAGCCCTTACCCTCTCCCCACACCCACATTTCATCCCAAAAGAGAGAAAGAAGAGAGAAAAGGGAGAAGAGGAGAAGAAAGCATGGTTCGAGCGGGTTCGAGTGAGCAAAATCATCGTGTAGCGGGTCTAGATGAAACTCTTCTTCTTGGGGTAGTTTGTGTGAGTTCTAGGACCCCTATTTTACTCGTTTTCAACTGATTTGGGGCTGGAACACATAGTAAACCCGTTTTTGTATTTGTGTGTGTTTGACCCATTTGGCTGTGTTTGCGTGTGATGCGTTTGGAGTATGTTTTCGGGCTTGTGTGTGCTTGGAATGGTGTTGTGGTATGCATTCCTAAGGTTTAGGATGGTTGATTTGGGCTTAGAATAGGTTTGGATGAGCTTGGAGGTCGAAAATGGTAGATTGGGTTCCAGATGAACTGCATTCTGCATCAGTTAGAGCTAGACGACCGACTGGAGGCCATACGGCCGACTGGAGTGCGACTGAGGTTCAGTCGCACGATTGAGGTTCAGTCGCACGACTGGAGGGCCAGTCGCATGGGGAGTCATGCGACTGAGAGCGCAGTCGCATAGGTACTCATCCGCATTAAGTCCATCCGCATGAGGTCCATTCATATAGTGTTCAACCGCACGAGGTCCATTCGCATAATTGGGTGTTCATCCGCATTGGTGTTCATCCGTGTTGGTCCATTCGCACGATGTTTAGTCACATGGAGGTCATGCGACTGAAGGGTGCCCATACGCCCAAATAGGGCTGTTGTACCTGAGGAGGAGCATAGTTTAATAACGGGCTTTTGGGAGAAAATGCAGATGTAAGTTTTGACGTGGAAGTTCCCGTAGGTACATGTAAGATGACCATTAAGGTCTTAGAGGTTATGTTGGGCATGATGATGTTGCATGTTATGCGTGATGTATGTTATGTATGTATGATGATGCCCTGTATGATGTTGCTACTGTGTATGTTGATGTTCCTTATTATGATGTATGCTTATCGTTCCGTGACTTTACGTGTTATGTTAAAGAATGAAACGAAAGTATTATGTAACGTAAAGTGAAAGATAATGAAAGAGGAACATGATGAAAGAATGCATGCATTAATGAATGAATGAATGTAAGAAAGGCTTGCAAGCAAATGTATGGAGGTGCACACCCAATGAAGGTGTTAGCTCAACGGTGTACGGGTTAGCTACCCCGAAGGATGCACACTGGGGTCCAATCTTTGTGATTGACCATATGTATGGGACCCTTGCCGCTTGCCCTAGGTGACTGGATCAGCTTCGTGCACAATGTACGTGATTTAATTACCACAGGTCCAGCATCAGCTTCGTGCACAATGTTCGGGGTATAGCATATGCCATTGATCCAAAATGAAAGAGGAAAGATGAGTGATGAATGTAGTTACCCTAGGTACTGGAGCCTGCTCCGTGCCCAATGTTCGAGGTCTATGAAAGACCTCAGGCTCAGTTACCCGCTTCGTGCATAATGTTCGGGGTAATGTACATGTCATCAAAAGTAATGAACATACCAATGAAAGTAAGAATTTATGAATGAATGTGAATGGCAATGATGTACGTTGAATAAATGAAAGTTAAAGAATGAACGAACAAAAGAAATGAACGGACGAAATATAAAACACTGTACGAAACGGGATCCTTGTCACTCGACCTCAGTAATCATGGTTGCGTGCTATGAAGAGGGTAAAGTTTGACAGGATCAAGTTAGACGTAAAAGACAATGAATGATGAAGATAATAATGATATTACCTATGTGTACGTATGATGTATGATTGCGTGAAAGTAAAGAAATGGTTTTAATAAAAGTAAGGTATTTTATTTACAAAACTAGAACTCACTCAGCAACGCTGACTTTTTATGTGTTTCCAGTTGGCAGGTAATGTTGCTGAGGATGACACGAGGCGGCTACTCAGCTCGTTTGGATGGCATCCATTTATATAATGCTTTTGTGATGTAATGCAACAATATATATTTTGTAATTGATTAACGATGTATTATTTTGCAAAAGCTTTTATGATGAAATGAGATGTCATTTTGATCGATTCCGTTGTGATGATTTAAATAATAGTATGATTTATGTGCGATGAATGACCAACTGTGAGGTGCCCGAGAGCGGGGCCTTACAGCGGACCACTACTTCATCACAAACCTGTTGACTTGAGTCAATCATCATCATAAACATCAAGGAAAATACCCCAATCACCTGTCGACTTCGAATCAACACCGCAATTCCACCATCGATTTTGGTTCATCTTTAACCACTTACCACAACCACACCATCAATTGCTTCTGTCGGTGTGTACACCAATCGACCACCAAAGGTCTAAAATTGTTGGTCAATTTGGGTCGGTGATTGTTGATTAAGTTCACCGATTTATCGAGAGTATGAGAGAGAGAGAGAGAGAGCATCGAGAGTTTGGTGTTTGGGAACTTCAATTTTGACTCCTATTTTATTTTGACCAGCCATATATTTTTCTTTAAAAGACATTTATATTTTTCAGACAAACAAATTCATAAAATTTTTTTAAATCAGGTTACTTAAAACACTAAATAATTAAACCCTTTCTTGATTGAATTTAATTGAGTGAAAATTATAATTTGGTTAATTTCATCAGGTTTAATTAAAATTGTTTAAAAAATCTTTTAAATTTTAATTGGAGCAATCAAAATATTATTACATTTTAAATTAAGCTAGATTAATCTTAGTCAAGCTTAACTAAATTGTAATTGAACAAAGTTAACTCTTTAATTAGGCCGATATAATTAAATTGAGTTTCATCGTTTTTTCGAATTCAATTGAAGTATAAATTTGATTTTGATTTAAACACAAAACAAATTTTCAAATAAATTCTTGTTTTTAAAGAAAATGGAAAATTTAACAACATTCATTAACACTCGTGTTAAGAGAAACCGACCTATGTTTCTTGCTGCAGGTAGGAAGAGGTTTCATGAATTCAAAGAAAACAATGGCTGCAATCAACCAAACAACAACAGCAAATCAAACAAAAGTTGTAATCAACCAAACAACAGCAGGAAATCAAACAAAAGCTACAAACAACAAAACAACAGCAGCATATCAAACAATAACAACAATTCATTGTTTGACAAGACAAACATTCAGTTGTACATCAGTCACATTGAGAAAGAACTGATGCACTTACATTTATATGATCTTGCAAACTCAAACAACACATTGTCTAACGATTTGAGAAAATGCATGTCAGAGATGGAACAATCTCAAAAAATGATCAAGCACAAATCAAGAGATTAAATCAACAAAACATCAGTTTAGCTCAAGTGATGAACCCGTTTCAAGACAAAATGGTTCAATAACAAATTAAACATGAAAAGTTAACTGGTAAGCCTGCAAAAGCCACAAACATCAACAACACAATCATTCCTGCTTTGCCTAAAGTTCCTGAACAAAGAAAGATCAATCTATACTCATCAGCATGCATAGATGAAGTTCAGGCATATCGAAAATATTACAACAATATATCATACATGATAATGGAGGAAAGAGCTTCACATGCAGAGGAATTATAAACTTCTACAAATCAAATCAGTTCACTAGAGAAAGAAGTTGATAAATTAGTTTAAGAAAACCACGAGCTAAATGCTAAAGCAATTGAACTCTCTGTAAAGTTAACAAACACCATGGCTGAAGTTAAAGTTAAAATATCAAAAGAAAGTACAACCAAAACAATCAATGACTTGCAACATTACATAGAGCATCTAAATCAAGCAATCAATACAGAAAAGGCTACAAATGCAGAATCAAAGATACAACATAAAGCCTTTGAAGATGAAATAAATTCTCTTCTGAAGGATGTAGACAAACTCCTTAGAGAAAGATTTAGTCTTCAAGCTCACGTTACAAGACTCACTGAGTCTCTAACAAAGACAAAAGCAGATCATGCATCAACAGAAGTTGAACTTGAGAATTTAAAGCTGACTGGCAGCAAGTTAGAAGAACTGCTTAATGCACAAAGAGATCAGAAGAAAAGTGATGGAATTACATACCATGTTGTTCCTCCTCCTTACAATGATAACTACATAAAAATGCTAACTTCAATGACAAGTCAAGTCAAAGAAGATTCAAATATGCATGATCATCATCCAACAAACTAACTATCCACTATCACTCAAGTCACATCTCCTAAAACAACGCCAAAGCTGTACTTTAAACCAGAATCACCACAGAATGAAACCTTTCATTTCTGTGATGGTCAAGACAAAGATCCTACAAGTGATGACAGTGATGAAGAAACCAACCAACCAAACAAACAAACGTTGACATGTATTAATCATGTCATTATAGAAATCAATCCAAAACAAACGCAGCCACAGAAATACAAAGCAACAAGCCTAACAACAAACAAAAGTCTATGGTTTTCTATGAGAAATTCAAACTAGCTGGATTTCTTGGACAAGGATTGCCTAAGGCTGATTTTAAGGCAAATATTAAGATGGAGTTAAAGAACAAACAGAAGCTTGAGGTACAAGAAATCAAAGAACAAGTCAAGAGGAAGAATACCATATGTAAAAGAAAGAAGAAAAGTCAGACTAATTCTTCTACACCTGATCCAAACCAACCATCAACCTCAAAAGCTATATTAGAAACTCTAAAACAACAAACAATTCTCTACGAGACATGCAATATAGATTCATACAACATTTCTCAGTGTAAAACCATCAAGACTGAAACATAAATATGTCCTCACAAGAGAAAGCAATAACAACAATCAAGACAAAAGGATATGAAATTCCAATCAAATCCTACTTCATCATACAAGCAGATCCAGACCTACTTTTTACTGCTTAAATTATGACATGGAGAATCATACCATTTTAGAGTGTTCATACAACATCTCTCCAACATCACAACACAGAAGAGGTCAAAGATCTTATCATCTATCAGAGCCATACTCAGTGAGATTGGAGCATGAGTACTATAACAAACATCATAGCTACTCTTCTCCTTGATCATATCAGCATGGGTATGATTTTAAACATTATGATATTCATTATTATTGGGAACCAAGATATTATCCTAGGTCATACACATAACATAAGTATGATAGATATCGGAATAATGATTGGTATGCTGGCCATCATAGAAGATCACATCTATCAAATTATTATAATCATGATTATAATTCTTATGATGAATATGATCAACTGACCAGAAGAAACAAACATTATCAAGGACAAAGATCCTTTGCTACACCTCAATAAAACTTTCAAAAGCAAGCTAGATTTTCTAAACCAACCAAAAGATTTTCAAAAGCCAAACAAACTCCTTTTATTAAACAAACTAAAGTTAAGTCAGTTGGTTAAAAATCCAAACAATGTTAGAGAAAGAAAACAACTTTAGGAGGTGAATCTGATATATCATCAGATAAAGAAAATTCATACGCATACCAGCAAGTTACATATAAAGATGCTAATGGATAGCTCATGACAGTAGTGGTCTGGGTTGAAATATCTAACTGATTTGTTAGTATGATAGGGATAGTTATGGAGGTCTGCCAACCCAAGAAAAGTTAGCAGTGGCTGATCCCTTCCCATGACAGGAATGTTCTTCCTGCTCATGATGTTTATGATGCAATTGAGCAAATGGAGTAGAAATTAACCATGATTCAATGCCGGACATCAATCTTTCACAGAAACTATGATGGCAATGTAAGAAAAAACTGATGTTTCATTCCATCTGCTTAATCTGAGTATATTGCTACATGGACTAACTATAGATGATCTTTATTGAATTGATAAAACACATGCCATTTCTATATTTTCTCAAAACCAAAAATCCTAAAAATTCGAAAATCAAGATAAGTCCAAAAATATTGTTTTTGAATGTTCCTGCATTTACATGAGAAATGATAGTACACTCATCTACTATCTTCTGCATCTATTTTTCAAAATCAATAAAGACCGACAAGGCTTTGTTTGATATGTCAGTAGGCTCAGCTTGGATTCAAGATAAGCATGTTTATGATAAACTAAATCAATATGCATTATGGACCAAAACCATATTAGGGTATTGGTAAGCGATGACTTTTCCAAGTGTTTGCTTGTGTGGTTACCTAAACACAGCCACATTTCAATTCACAACCAAATGTGTCTTAGTTCCAACTATCACGTAAGCCTTCCTCTCCTTTCAGTCAAGCAAACTACCATGCAAAAATGGTTTATAAATTTCTCATTGATAAAAGCATTTGTTTCTCCTTTGTAGTATGTAAATACAGACCTGGAGTAAACCTAAGGGCAACTTTTGTTATGCTGAGCACAGACCTAGTTGACCTTGCACTAAAAGTGCTGATGCATGCCAAAAATGCAAAGAAAAGAATCCCAATGTGGATCAAATCTAAAAGAATCCTAATAAGGATCAACTTCCAAAGTAAAGTATAAAAGAATCCCAATGTGGATCAAATTCAAAAAGAATCCTAAAGTGGATCATATCATGAGAATTTATACTCTAAGTAGCCTGGTTCAAGTTTTGATAAAGTGCCACCTTGTATTTCATGAGGAGGGTTATTCTTCCATTAATCTTGGTGTGGGGTACTTAATTAGCGTATCTAATCAAACCTAAACATGATAAATATCACAAAGTGTTGAAAATAGATCCTTGTATGAGTTTAAGTGGACAAACATACTTATAATCAACTTTGTTCTTTGTCTATGTCTATTTAATCTTTAAACATTCTTAGTTGTAGAGGATTTTAGATTGATCTTATTGCAATTGAATGATTCAATGCTTGTAAATATCATAATTTTTGAAAATCTAAAATTCCAAAAAGATTTGTCAGTTTTAGTATTTTTCTTATTTTTGGCAGAATTACATGTGTTATTGATTTAGGAGTGAAACTTCCATGCAATATCTCTAACGAGAGGATTTACACTTTTGCAGGTAATGAATTGAATAACATGCCCAAGTTTCTCATTTAGTTCAAGATGTTAAGTGAACACTCTTGCTTCCTTCAAAGATCTCCTGCCAGTTGCTGAGAACTGAGAATCCTCCTCTTAGTGTCTCATACACAAAAATGTCTCACCCTCCAAAGCTTTTGTTGAGGGGGAGTATATGTCAAGTTTGAAGATTGTTTGATGCTTCTCCTTCAGTTCTAAAGTTGAGATAAAGCTACTGATATTGCTACCTATGCAATCCACAGTGTATATAAATGGGTGTATTTTCAAGTCTTCAAAATAAGACTAGAAGACCAAGCTAATGAACCATCCATCAAGTTCCAAAACAAAGTCTATATATGCCAAAACAAAGTCTATTTCTTAATGCCTTTTTCTAAAGCTTCTAAGAAGATGCTACCAAAAGGGGGGAGAAGACTACACTTCAAGACTGCACATCAATCAACTTCCATGGTTTTGATAATCATGAGGTTTTGGCTTCATCATCTTAGGGGGAGTATTGTTGGACTATGTGAAGATGATACTTACCAAAACCTAAGTGTCGAATCTCATGATTATTACCAAAACTGACACGGTGAAGCTATGCTAAAAATATAACTAAAACGAAGAAAATTGACCAAAGTCAAACTTGGTCAAACTTGGTCAACCATGGTCAAAGTCAACAGGCAACATCGGCGGTCTTCCTGAATGACGTCAGCACCCGGCAGTATTTGTGTAATGAATAGGGCTTAAATGTAATTTTATTAATTTATGTAAAGAGTATAAATAAACAAAGTGTACTTATTTATACTCTAAGCAAGCATTGTAAGCACTAACATTTTGGGGAGTCTAGTGAGACAAAGAATTTGGTTGAGTGTGTGTGAGAGAGAAACATCTAGCAAACTCCCTTGTAATCTCCTAGCAATCATACATATGAATGAATGAAATATTTACGAATATGCGTTCTTGATTGTTCATCATTCATTCATCATCAAACATTAAATCTTGTAACAGATCTTCACTTGAAATCATCAATGGATTTGGGAGATTCCGCATCACAGATCTGATAAACGGCAACAATACGAGTGCAATATTCGATCCTCCGTATATCGATTTCCACAAAGGCATTTTTTGCTTTGCAAAAGAGCAAGTTGGAACCTAAATTGGTAAGTATAGTTAAGACTACCAAATAGATTTGGTTTATGGATTATATTTTAGAATTACAGCAAGAAATAAGTGGGGTGCATGACACGCTCCATACACCAAAACTCAAGTAGTGTCTTGCCAATAAAACCTTACACATATCGATCGAAGAAATTCATGTGGATGGTAAATTTTGATTCGTTGTAGAACTGGTTGAGATTATGGATGAACTTTGACTAGTAGTAGAATTCTGATTGTAAAGGTTAGATGGAACTCAAACCGAGAATATAAACTTACCTATGCACGGGAAGATCAATTAAGGACTAAGTACCCACACCTATTCACGGAGGGCGTTGTAGTTGATAACTCTGACTGAATTACAAGATGAAATTCTTTTAACTAAGGGATATTATGACATCCATTACCAATAAGTGCATTGACCATTGACTTTGACTTTGTCAAAATATGGACTTTTACTTGAAAGTTGACCTAATTTTGACTTGATCTGGGATTAGTATATTAGATGTGTGTGGACACACAAAGTGCTAAAACTGTGCAATATGGGCCTAATATGTGCTAATAAGCTTAGGGGGTTAGTGAAAGTGGGACATTCACCGGATTGGATGTAGTATAATGATTATGTACCTTAGGCTTGATCAAGGATTCACAAAACGTATAATATTAATATTTACAAAAAGAACGCAACAAAAGTTGAACATTAGTGGACTTTGCCTAAAGTCTAAAAATTAGACTTAATTTAATTTAAAATTTAAATTAAATTATTTATATAGCATATAATAGTCTGTGTGAATTAAAGCGTAGAATTTAAAAACACGAAAATTAGATGGCACGCGGATCGGGACGACAAGCGGATCGGGACGACACGCGGATCAGGAAGACATGCGGATCGGGACATGACGGAATTGGGCAAGACTAGCAAGAGGCCTGGGAGGCCCACCCATGACCCCCTTGGTCGAATTCTTTTATATGGGGGGGCCCTTATTTTTTATTCTCTCAACTTTAAAAACTTATTCTCCATGTTTTCTCCCTAGAAAACACTAGCCACCACCACCCAATTCTCTCTTGTTCTTCACTATCCCCATAAAAAATCATCATCCTCATATCATTCCATTCACTTTTTTAAGTAATCAAGACATTCAAGATTGTATTCTAAGTAAGCCTTGTTCATCTCCTAATCTTTCGGTAAGAAAAATCAATATTTGATGATTTATTCATTTTTCTATCTTGTTATTAATGATAATTATCATTTAAAAACAAAATCATCATATAATATTCATTTATTCTTTGTTTTGGACGTTGGATCATGAAGATATACGTGTTCATGGTGTTGGACCTTCTAACCGGTAAAACCCTAATTCCCAATCTTTGTATATTCTTGGATCTATCAAAATTGGGTTGTAAACTTATGTGACCTGATCATAATGGACATCTTGGACTCATAAAAGTTTTTTGAAAACATTAATCTTGCTTCTTGAATTGATAGACGTGTTGGGGAATCAAAACTATATATGGATTTACTAATTATATGAACCGGAAGATTAAAATCGAAACTAACTGTTTTAGGACTGAAAATTGATGATAATCTAAGTTTTTGTCAATTAGTTCATAGAATAAATGTTCTTTAAGGTCTCGGGTCAATAATGGTCAAGAATTGAGGTTTGGGATGCAAATGGACAAGGTTGGGATTTGGACAGCTTACTGTCATAAAAATGGAACGTTTTGTACAGGTCATAACTTGATCATACTAAATCCAAATTGATCAAACTTTTATCTAAAAACTTTCAGTGATTCCTCTAACTAACCAATGCTCTTATGTTGTTTCGTTATCGTTTGGTCCTCCAAATGCAGCAAACAAAATTGAAGATCAAAAGTGTTGAATTCGGGCAGAATGTTGGGCTGTGTTCATTGAGTCATGTATCCCTTATACTTCATATATCTTATGTGATTCTTTTTCTATAGGTTATCTTAAAGTTTCTGCTTCAATCAGTTCCTATTACGCAATGTTTCCTTACCGTTTCGATCTCCAAACAGTTTACGGAAGACCAATTCACAATCAACTCTACAAGCTGAAATATTTTTGGTGATCTTAAATACTAAGGATTATGATTAAATAATCAAATATAGACATGAGTTATATCTAAAAAGTAAATATAAGACTTCTATAAAAAGATGAGCAAATGATACTTATAACTCAATGATTATGGTCTAATAGATGTACATCGAAGGGCGTTAATGATATGATATTTGATGATAACTAAGTACCTTAAATGACACAAGACTTGGAGTTTAAATTAACATTGGACTTGTACTATCAAATAAATCATGTTTTCATTAAAATATAACCTTGATGGGCATTAAAGACTGGACTAAAAGGATTACAACCATACAGGTCATCTTGAGCTTTAGTAATTCTTTTATGTTTATTGTCTCTTTAGCTAATTGTCTTGCTTGCTATGGACTTTGGACTGTACTATCTTGAGGTGAGTTTCACGGACCCTTTTAATATATTTTACTCGGGAGAAAAGCATACTAAATGTTTTTGAATAGTTCCGTGTTATATTAGTTTTGAACTTGGATTGAACTGTCATGTGTGGTTTGAGTCATAGGATTGAGTCTAGATTCCCTTCATGAGTATTTGTGCTTATATTGGACTTGTACTGGATTGTGATGGATACGTATTATTAGTAATAATGGGTTGACACCCCACCCTTGTTGTCGGTATGCTAGCTGAGACTAACGTAACCTATGCGTGCCCTTGGGTGAATATAATCCGGTTATATGGACTAGGAGTGGTCATAAGCTTATGATGTTTTCTATGACTTCTTGTTCTCAAACACACATATTTTTGTACATGGCTTATACGGTGACATATTTTATACTTATAAACCTGTGAACTCACTAACATATATTGACTTTTTAAAGAATGTCTTTTAATATAACAACGGTTTAGTACTTGGACGGTAGACTTTAGACGAGACCGCTCCTGCACGAGCATTAGACATTGAAATATTAGTTGTGGACAATATGTTATTGTTGGATTTGTAATTGGTTTGGATTGATCTTGTACTAGTAGTTCTAGTTTGGAAATTTTAGATTATTTGTACATTTATGGAATAACATTATGGTCATTTATTGTTCTTGACACTTGTTCTTTGTGTCGAGTGACGTCATGATCTATAGACGGAGATTCATTTAGAGATTCTCTTAGACCTCAATGTGTTATGACGATCCCGTCCGCGCATCCTTGTATTTCCGCTACTAGCGGGGGTATGACAATTTTGAGGTAGTTAAGATCATTCTTAGGATACCTAGGCAAATTATATTCTTAATTGAGCCAATGCTTATATGCATACACATATATGTACACACACATATATAGCTACATATACATACACATATCTAGTAATGATTATATCACATTAGTATATGATAGTGAAAGAGCAATCGTAGTTCGTTTCTCATCCTCATCCTTATAAATTAACAATAGAAACACTAGTTTCAAAACTGCCTATCTTTTTTAAAGCCTCTATACATCTTCTCCCTCATATCTGTCCCTATCTCAATTAAATAATAGTTATTTATTTTTAATATTACTTTTTTTCCTTCCACTCACATCCACCCATGAATTTTTTTTACAACAAAAGATATAATTGATGAAAACAGAGCCTTTATATTTGAGGGATAAGATTGATACCCCTAAAATATGAGGATGCAATATAGAGATAGGAAACAAAATAGAGTGAATATTTTCATGATTTTTTTCAAATTGAAGTATGGGGTTAGGAATGGGGATTGTGTTGCGAATACTCTAACATGAGACGTATTCAAATTTTAACTACGATTTATATGTGTGTTTATGCATATGTATTTTCATGATGTATGTATGTATGCATGCATGTTCCTAGAGGGCGGGTCTTGGCGCAGCGGTAAAAGCAGTTCCTAAGGGACCGAAGGTCTCAGGTTCGATCCGTGGAAACGGCCTCCCCACAAAATGTGGGGGAAAGACCGCGTATATCTTCCCTTAAATGGGACGGACCCTCCCTGGACCCTGCGAAAACGCGGAAGCTCTTTGCAGCACCAGGTACGCCCTTTTTTATGTATGCATGCATGTATGTATAAATTTATGATTCAAACTTACAATTTTTGTTTGATACATATTTATTTATTTTGTAAACACTGTATGAACAAAAGTTAGACTTGTTTTAAATTAATAAATAGAGTATTATTATATTCACAGATACGTTAAACGAGTATGTGAATTTATATCTATTATTCATTAGAGACCTAATAGAAAAGTAAAAATTGCAACTTATATGATTGATGTGCAATAAACTAGATGCTATGTCCAAAACCCATCTTATTCATGCACACATATATGTACACACACATAATATTCCCTGGTCATTTTTAAAAAACCTGGCGCCATATAAATATTTTACAAATAAATTAATAGAATTGCGTTACATTTGAAACTACCATGCACTACAAAAAGAATGTTTCTAGATGCAATGAATAATAATCTTTTTAGAAGGAAGCGAGTCCAGTTTTTTTCCTTAATTATGTTTTAGAAGTTTAATATTATCTTAAATGACACACTTTCTATATATATATAACAAGATTTATACAAAAATTGTAGTACCCAACCTAAAAGGTTAAAAAAATGAAACTTAACCCGAAAGTAAAAATCAAAGCATGGGTTTAAAATTATACATAAGTAAAGTTTATGAACTAAAATGAAAATTGTGTTATGAAAATATGTAGCAACTTGGGAAACAAGATTTGGGAGACTAAAACCTTTATAGCTTTGTCATAGTTTTGCTTTCTACACTTTAGACCTACTGAAAGAGAAAGGAAGCAAATGTATAATTAGCAAGATTAAGGTATGACAATCCATCATGCATATATTTATGTGTAAGGTATTTAAGATTGATGTTTACCAGAACTCAATTGAAGTATGCTAAAGTTTTACCACTAATGAAAGTTTACTACCAATGTCTGCTCCCCATCAAAGAGTAAGTACATGTTTAGTTTGCTACCGATACTGAAATTTACTACCAATATCAAGTTGCTTTTGATGTCAATGAACATAATTATGCATCTACCAAAGTTAACTCTTGGTACAAAAATTAATCACCACTTAAGTACTTCTTAGTATTAAAGTCTATCACTACCAAATTATACATCTACAGAAGTAGCGGGAGCACCATGATTTTATGTCGAGGTGAAATTCTATGACAATTCAAAAAGCTTCTATTGTTTCCAGCATGTTTGTCATATTAGATTAATTATTTATGGTTAGTACATCTTAGAAGCAATTGTTTATATTGTTTCTAAGATAATGGATTCAATGCTCAATTAGTTAAACTCTTAAATATTGGTTTTAGTATATAAGTTTATTATTTGAATTCACAGAAAGGGAGACTAGATAACATAGAGTATAATATTTTGATCCTTTCGCTAACAAATCTTATCTGTAAGTGTAAGCTTTCATGAATACTCATATTATTCTTGCAATTATACTAAGAGAATTACTCATGGTTCAAACTTGTATTAGGATATTTAATGCTGATATTACACAAAACTAACTGGGTGAGATTTTGATCAGATCGAATATGGATTCAGTTTATTAAATCATTGTAGTGGAATTACAACAATCAATAATCAAAAGATCAAGAACAGTTGATAATACTGATAAATTCTCTTTGTATATTGATAAACTACAATAAAATACAAAGTGTGGTTGCTCAGGTATTAGGGTTACAAAATAATACTGCTAAATTTGATTTATAGGCCTGAAACATGGCATGTACTATTGACTATGCTACCCTGACTAATTTTATTACATTAAAAATATAACAAGTCAAAAAGTACATTAATACTTTTTTGCATTCACTAAACCCACATCCGCTTTTCCTAATCCATATTGGCTTATGTGGATGACAAGTTCATGTCCGCATTCACATGTTTTCTTCTATTGTTGTACTTTGTTCATCAGCATTTGCTAATGTAACACCCGGAAAATTCTGTCTGGAGTGTCATGCGACTGGAGCTCCGTACACATGAAAGCCGCACGACTAGAGCTCCATACGCATGGAAGTCGCACGACTGTAGTGTTCAATCGCATGGAGCTCAGGCGACTGGAGTGCCCATACGCCTGGAGCTCGGGCGACTGAACTGTAGCATTTAAGGGAGAGGGGAGCCCTTACCCTCTCCCCACACTCACAAACATCAGCCATAGAGAGAAAGAAGAGAGGAAAAGGGAGAAGAGGAGAAGGAAGCTTGGCTCAAGCGGGTTCGAGAGTGCAAAATCAACGTGTAGCGAGTTAAATCGAAGCTCTACCCGACGAGATCGTTTAGGTGAGTTCTAGGACCCCTCATTTACTTGTTTTCAACCGATTTTTAGGGCTGGAACACATCTGAAAACTATTTTTGGGTTTTTGGGTGTTTAACCCGTGTATGTATGTATGTGTATGTGCATGGTGCGTTTAGGGCTTGACTTCGGGCTTAGATAGACTGCAATGAGGTTGTGGTATGTTTCCCTATGGATTAGAGGGGCTGATTTGAGCTCAAATGAGGTCTGGAAGGGTTTGAAGGCTGAATGTCGCGGCTGCAGTTCGGGATGAACTACAGTCGCCGCCAGCTAGGGCTAGGTGACTGGAGGTCGGCCGACTGAGGGACGACTGAGGTTCAATCGCACGACTGAGGCTCAATCGTACGACTGGGGATTCAGTCTCCGACACGACTGAGAGTTCAGTCGCATAGGTCCATTCGCATAGCTGTTCAGTCACGCGACTGAGGGTTCAGTCACATAGGAGCCCATTCGCATAGAGTTCATTCGCACGATTGGGTGTTCATCCGCATGGGTGCTCATCCGCATTGGTCCAATCGCATAGTGTTCAGTCGTGTGGAGGCCATGCGACCGAATGGTGCCCAATCGCCCAAATAGGGCTGTTGTGTACGAGGAGAGATATAGTTCAATTACTGGCCTTCGGGGAAAGGGCAAGTGTAAGTAATGATGTGATAGCTCCCGTAAGTACATGTATGATAACCGTCGAGGCTTAGATGTTACGTTGGGCACGACGATGATAGTATTGCATGTATATGCAGGATGTATGTATGTTAAGTATGATGAGGCCCTATATAATGCTGATGACTGATGACTTGTAAATGTTGATGCTCCTGGTATCGATCTATGTTCATCTTTTTCGTAGGCATGTTAAGTACGATGTTGCCACGATAGATAGTGATGACTGATGATTTGTAAATGTCGATGTTCCTTGTTTCGATGTATGTTTATCTTTCCATATCTTTACATGTATTGTTTATAAATGAATGAAAAGTATTATGTAACATAAAGCGAAAGATAATAAAAGAGGAACATGATGAATGAATGCATGCACTAACGTATGAATGAACGAACGTGAAGCTAGTGAGCGTATGCATGAGGTGAGCGACTCTGTGTCGCAACAAACTCGAAAGAGGTCCTTATTGCGTACTCCGGTACTATGCCAGTCTTCGGACATGTGTCGGGGGTTTGTTAATCAAGCCCCGGCACAGTATCAGTCTTCGGACATGAGTTCAATCCAGGTGATAGACTCAAACGGGATCTTTGTTGCGTATCCCGGTGCTTAGTCAGTCTTCGGACATGAGTCGGGGTTTGTGAGCAGGCCCCGGCATAGCATCAGCTTTCTAGCATGAGTCGGGGATATTGCAAGAGATAGGATCAAATTGGATGAGTAGAGGATCGCATGCTCCGATACTGTGTCAGTCTTCGGACATGAGTCGGGGGTTTGTGTACAGGTCCCGGCACAGTATCAGTCTTCGAACATGAGCCGGAGTAGTACGTGAGAGTGAGATGAGACGAATGAGGAACGGATCACGTGCTCTGGTACTGTGCCAGTCTTCGGACATGAGTTGGGGGTTTGTGAGCAGGCCCCGGCACAGTATCAGTCTTCGGACATGAGTCGGGAGTATCGCGTGAGTTGATGAATGAGAGAGATAATTGTGAAAGAAAGAAAGTGTGAAACGAACGAAAGATAATGAACGTAATGAAAGCTAAAGAACGAACGAATGAAAATAATGAACTGAAGGAACATAGTGATAACGCATGAAACGGGATCCTTGTCACTCGACCTCAGTAATCATGGCTGTGTGCCATGAAGAGGGTAAAGTGTAACCGGATCCAGATAGAAGTAAAAGACAGAGAATGAATGAAAGTTAAAGATAAAGAATGAACGGGAAAAGAAGCTAATAATAATATTATCTGTGTGTATGTATGTATGATGTGTGTTCATATACGAAAATATAGTATGTTTTCGAAAGAAGTAAAGAATGGTTTTAACAAAAGAAAGTATGTATTTCATATAAAACTAGAACGCACTTAGCAATGTTGACTTTTGATGTGTTTCCAGTTGGCAGGTATGTTGCTGAGGATGGCACGGGGCGACTACTCGGTTCCTTTGGGATGGCGTCCATTGTTATAATGCTTTTATAATGAAATGATCTTATGTAATGAACTGTAATAATATTTTATAAGAGCAAAGATGAGAACGGGGAACCTGAACTACTAGAGGTCCCTGTTTACTACTATTTTCTAAGAGCATTTATTGAAATGAAAAGGATGTTTTTATTGTTTCCGCTGCAACGTTTTTATGAAGAACCATAAAAAAATTATGTTTGGAGTGCGATGAATGACCAGCTGTGAGGTGCCCGGCAATGGGGCCTTACAGCTAATGGGGATGACCAAAGTCTTGTCAGCATTCACACTTAGATTTCTTCTTCTTCTTCGTCTTCATTCACTTCATGAGCATTCACATTCTTATCATAGTTTCTCATTCATATTCATAGTCTCCATCATCAACTCTTGTGATATTTCACCAAAATTGAAAAAACTCACCAACCATTACTTGAATTGGCAAGCATGATCCTTTCAGGGTCCAACAATACTCCCTTAAGGATTATACAACCTATGTACTTCAAGGGTTTGATGATGGTGATGGTTATGAAGATTCTGCTGGCTCTTGATCTATAGTGACAGTAAGTTCTGCTAGCGTTGAGTTCAAGATGGCTTTAATCATATTAGAGAATGCTTTTGCTTCTCTTAGCTTATGTGTACTCTAAACATGAATAGTCATCTGACTCATTCTCCTTATGGCTTCTATGGTCATCTTTTTCAAGAAAATTGGTACGCAAACTGCCATAGTAGATTTTGTATATAACCAAATTTCCATCAGCATTCACTTCCAACTTCACAATGTTTCCTAATTGAAATGGGCTTTCTTCTTTTTATGGGTTCTTCTTCTATTGATTTGATCAAAAGTTAGGCTTTCTTCTTTTTGTGGGTTCTTCTTTTGTTGATTTGATCAAAAGTTATCTTTAGAATCCTTATACACTTTAAGAAGAATAAAAGGTCATCCTCTCCTGTTCTATTATTGAGTCTTCTAAAAAGTTTAAAGAATGTATAATAAATGTAAGACTCGTCCAGCATCTAACTTCATATGCACTAAATGGGTGGATGTCTTGACCTTCCTTTCCTTTCCACCTTTTTTTAGTCATGAGCTTATAACTACTTTCATTATATCTCACATTGGAGATTGGGCATGTTTGATGGTATATAAGACTTATTTTCTTTTGATATCTTCATCAGGTAATATTTTCCTTTAGGTAGAACCATTTTTACAACAAATACCTTTTTTCTTTTTCTCCTTTAGCCATAGCTTTAAAGAAGCTCTATCACTTCTAAGCCTGGTCTCTTTCATTGCCTTCAAGTTATTGGTTCTTTTAAACATTTTCATAATCACCTTGAAGTTTTCACCCTTAGGCATTTATGCGTGATTGATTATTTCCAACGCAACAAGCTCTTTCAAATCATGAAGCTGTACATTGTTAGCTATATCATGATATTTAGTAAAGAAGTGAACCAGTCTTTTATCATAAACAATACTAATAATGGTCAGAATTCCAGGCAATAATTCTTCACATTAATCTTGCCTTTTTATGTTGAAACACCCTTTATCATCTCGGATGTGATAAACCCTTCTCTTATTTGAATATAATATGGAGGTTTAAACCAATCTTGATTCTTATTAAGAATTGATGTCAGCATATAATGATGTGTTCTAGTAAGTGGTAATTGTTAAGCTGACAGTCTTTGGTCTTGGTTCAGACACAATCACCTTTTCTTCTAATGATTTCAGCTTTCTTTCTATCTCATAGATATATGTAAGCATTGTAGCTCTCAGTGAGTTGGTTTTCGTTGGACCTAAGTTTCTTTTAGTATATCTAGTTCTTGCCAAATACTCCTTCATTTCCCTGTCTAACATAGCATAGGGATCAAGAAATGGATACTGAGAAGATCTTAATGGTCTAGTAGATGGTTTGGAGACTGTAGATGGACCGGCTTCTTTAGTCATTTTCTTCTGAGATAACTTCTTCTCATTTTTTCTTCTGAGATAACTTCTTCTCATATTTCATCTCAACATTAGGATCAAGAAGTTGTTGGACCTTAATCACTTTATCGGTCATCGTCTCATATGTTATATCAAATACTTGATCAATATCATATCCATTATAAATATACAACATGGCCTTCATCATCTAATCATAATTCTAAGCCCTAACCACCATCTCTTGAAGTGTTGTTTCTTGCATTAGTGGACTTTTTGCAAACTCAAACTTGTAGGTAAAATATCCATCAACTATTTCACCCTCTTACAAGTCTATAAATCCCTTTGAATGGCTTGTTGTTAAACTGGTTTCTAATGTTCTTTTATAAAATTTTGCAACTGCAAAAATACTTCTGATGATATAGATAGGTTGGACTCACCCAGTTTAGTTTAGTTTCTTTCATTTAGTATGTAATAGGACTAATGTCAGATAACTTTGATTTATGTAAGTAATGTTTTAGTTTCGCTCTGACCCAGCGAATCTACTAGCGAATCTACTGATTCGCTAGTAGTCAGCTGATGAAGGTCACCCGGCGAAACTGTTGTTCGCCGGGTGAACTTAACTGTTGGTCAGGGTAGATTCGCTACAGCGAATCTACCAGCGAATTTATCTATGATTATATATATGCCGTTCATGTATCTTTGGCAGCAAGTTTTGCCAATACCTAATTGACAAATACTTTTGCATTACTGTTTCAAAGCTCGTTTAAGGCTGAAATTGTGTTTGTTTGTTATCTTTGAGCCTTGTTTATTGATATTGATTGAGTTTGGATCATATGGATACATATTGAAACTCATTTCTTTGTTTTGCACTGTTTGATTCTATATTCGTGGGATATCATTGTGTTTATCATCTCAATAGCACTGAAATCGATCACCATTGGACCAACAATATGGTATCAGAGCCTTTGTGCTCTTGATTTGTTGAGTTTTTGGGGGTTTTAAGGTATTTTTGAAGAAAAGTTACTGTTTCATTCGATTTGTAGCATCAAAGTGTGTTTTACCTACAGAAATTCATAGAAAAACCATTGCTTAAGTAGTAAGGAGATATCCCAATCGTCCAATAACTAATTCATAGCGATTTGGATGAGTTTAGAGTGATTTTCAGACCGAACAGTGCTGTTTGTTCATCGGGCGAATTTATCGTTCTCCCAGCGAATTTGTGACATTCCGAGCGAATCTATTTTTCCCTGGGTTTTTAGCGAATCTGCATTCATTGAACGAAAGTTCACCTTTGTTGCCTTATTCTCAAGCTAAGATACCGTCGAATTTACCACTAGAACGAAAGTTCTACTAGTTCTGCGAACTTGTTGAGCGAACTAGAGCTTCAATAGCACTGATTCGAGCGAATCTGCTATTGGTTTGCCAAGCGAATTTACCGGCGAACTTGCAAGCGAATTTACATCTTTTCAGCGAATCTAATTTCTGATTCTATCATGTCTACTTCAAGTGTGAATTTGACTGATATGGAGTGTGTTCAACCAAACAGGCCACCGAGGCTTGTCAATGGAGAGAATTTGAGGATTGGAAACGGTGCTTGAAAGCTTTCTTCTTCTACACTGATCATGGCCAGTGGGAATCTATCACTAATGGACCTCACCTACCAACAACAACTATCGGATCTGTCACTTCACCAAATTAGGATCCTAGCACTTATACTGAGATTGACATCAAGTTGCTCGATCGTGACAAGAAAGCTCTTGGAGCTTTGATTCTGTGCCTACATCAGGATATTTATAACAGGTTTGCTGAGCACACTACCGCTAAGGCATTGTATGATGCCTTATGTGAGTTTTATGACGGGAATAAAGATCTGAAGAAAGACAAGAAAGCTCAGGCTCAGAAGGAGTTTAACTCATTCATGGGATATAAGCATGAGACACTTACTGATATAACAAAACCGTTTTCTGTCAGTTTCAAGCAACCTAAAGAAGTATGATGAACAACTTGGAAATCATGAGCAAGTGAGTAAATGTTAGACTCTCTTCCTGCTCAGTGGAGTCCGCAAATCAAATTACTCAAACAAGAAAGAAATTTTGCTGATTACAAGTTGATGGATGTAATCAACAAGTTAAAATCATTTGATCTTGATGTGAAGAGAAGAGAGTATAATCAAACCATGATGTCTCCCAATGTCCCTCCTCAAAACGCTGCATTGATTTCATCCACTGCAAACTCTAACTATTATGGTGCAGCTTGTGGGAGTTCATCTGGTAATGGTGGCTTTGCTAACTCTGGGTATGGTAAAATTGTCAACTCAGGTGGTGGTTGTAAGGATGCTGGGTCAAGTTCAAATGCCTTAGTTTCTACTCAAATTCCACACGATACTATGGCACTGTTTGGGTTATTTGTGCACAGTTATGAGGCTTTGGTGGCTGGATAATTGAAGGGACGTGGTATGACAGTGGAAGATATGTATCAGGTTGATCCTGATGACCTTGAAGAAACCGACATTCAGTGGCAAATGGCCATGCTTACTCTTCGTGCCAAGAGGTTCATGGAAAGAACTGGCAGGAAAAATTTCGGAAACCAGAGTCAGAATAATGCTCTAGGATATGACAAGTCTAAGCTCAGATGTTTCAATTTAAGCAGCTAGGTCATTTCAAAGAGAGTGTCCTTCTCCCATTGTCACTGAACCTGTTAATTCTGGAAACTCAAGAACCATCCTAGTCATGGATAAAGTTGAAGAAGCTAAGCCCAAGAAAGAAACTGCTCTGTTGACCAACTTTGATTGGAGTGCAGAAATTGAGGAGTCAAAGGAGGAAATCAACCATGCCATGATTGCTGAGATAGTGGAGGAACATGCTCTTGATGATAGGGACATTGACAGTTTTGATCCTTTCAAGGAGTTCTATGGTGAAGCTGATAATGAAGTTGATAGCAATGGTGAATCTATTGGGTCTGAAGCCATTCAAAAGGTTAAGGAGTGTGTAGGTATGGTTCAGAAAGATGTGGTTCAAGAAAAGATTGTTCAAACTGGTTTGGTGTGTGAAGCTGTTAAGGGAGAGGTTAAACTGGGTTGTGAATCTGTTGCAAAGGAAGCTGGTGAAAACGAGGAGCTGAAAATGAAATCAACGATTGAAGAAGCCAAGAGCAAAGCTGTGGAGGAGTACAAGAGGAACACTCCTTATTGCCAATGTGATCGTGCTCTCGTAGCAGAAAACTGGTAATGGGTCTTCCTTATGAAATTGTTGAAGACATGTGTTCCTCTGCATGCAAAATCCGTTTGGTTGGTATATATAAAGCTAATAGGTTGTTTATAATGAATGAAAATGAATTAAAGAAAACCAATAAAGAGCTTAAACAAAATGAGTCAAAGTATTTTGTTAAATTAAGAGAAGCTTTGAAAGAAAATGAACATTTAAAAAGGACACTTTTGGAAAAGAACTGTGAGGTTAACTATTTAACTGAACAAGTCACACTTGCTGAATTTGAAGTCAGAAAACTTAAAATAAATTAGAACAGTGGTCTCTTTCGAGCATGAAAGGGAGGAATTATGCAAAAAACAAAGGGAGCAAGGATCAAGACCGTTTGGGTAATGAAAATGATGCATTGGTATATCCCCCCTAGTACTTTCTGTTATTCTCCTATGCCCACTCCTCATCCATCAAATGAGTTGATACAAGAGATTATACAGAATGATACTAACAGCTCTGTTGCAGGTTTAGATGGAGATAATTCTAAGGAGTTGCGAGAAGGATATGATTATGGTGGCAGTGTTGGTCTTGGGAGCGTTAGTAGTCATGATTTTAATTCCAGAGGTCATTTGTAGACATTAGCTTAAGTAATCATTTTTGTCTGGTGGAACTATTTTGGATTCAAACTCTGGGGCATGTAATAGTAACTTAGGATGTTCTGTTTCAAACACTTATGATGACTTGAATGTTTTAAATTCTGCAGTTGATGTTAATGTGTGTATGAATGATGTAGCTCAACTTTCAGGTCATGTCCCTGAAAGTGAAACAAAAACTAATTGAAACAAATTCTTCTTTTATTCTTCTCTTATCCAATCCCATCTTTTACACCAATAATGATTTCTAAACCAAAAGATAAAGAAATGTCTTCTTCCTCTGAAAATAACAAAGATAAAATTGAACAAAAATAAGTTAAAGTGGAAGTTATGATAGGGAAGTCAAACGAGTCATATGACTCGAACAGTGATTCGGATTCAAGATTGTCTGAATATGATGAAGAAATATCTATTGATAGAATTCCTTCATCACATTGTTCCAAAACAAGGTTGAGATCCCATTGCTTTAGATGTGGAAAGGAGATCACTTAATAAAGCAATGTCCTAAATCAGGTGGTCTTAATATACAGAATAAATCTTTTAGAACTAGATTGACAGCTTTTGTGAATGGTTTCTTTTGCAGAAGATCTGTTCCTCCAAGACCTAAGTACACTAAGACTTGGGTCCCAATTTCCAAGGTCTAACCAATTTTTTTATGTGTCAGGAACATTCAGGGCCGGTGAAAATAGTTATTGGCATGTAGACAGTGGATGTTCCCGGCATATGACTGGGTTGAAGGACCTGCTGACAAATTTTAGAATAATTGATGATGGCTATGTTGCTTTTGCTGGAGACAAGAAGGGTGGAAAGATGATTGGCCAAGGAGATGTTTCAAATGGTTTCCTTACTTTGGAGAAAGTAAACTATGTTCCAGAATTGGCATTCAATCTTCTCAGTGTATCACAAATCTGTGATAAAGATATTCTCATGATGTTCCTCGCAAATGAATGACTGTTCTTGAAACCAGAGTTCTCAATCCCTGAAGAGATGGTGATCATGCGAGCTCCAAGGAGGAATGATACCTATTTGTTAAATATGGGATTGAAAGAATCATCTTCCACCGTGACCTGTCTTTTATCAAAAGCTTCTTCCCATGAATCTTTTCAGTGGCATAAAAGATTAGGGCATATCAATTTTAAATTGATAAATAAGTTAGTTAAGAACAATTTGGTCAGGGGACTACCACTGAAAGATTATCCTGTGGTAGAAAATGTATGGCTTGTGTAAAAGGAAAACAACACAAAAAGCCACATAAACTTAAACTTCAAAACTCGATTGAGCATCCCCTCGAATTGTTACATATTGACTTATTTGGCCCTATCAGTGTTAAATCAATTGCTAAGAAATCTTATTGTCTTGTTGTGACAGATGATTACTCCAGGTACTCTTGGGTGAGATTTCTGTCTAACAAAAGTGAGACCGCTGAGGAATTGATGAAGCTGATTCCACTGATTGAGGTTCTTGGAAAAAGAAAGATACAAGCCATCAGGAGCGACAATGGAACAGAATTCAGAAACCACATCTTCAATTCATTCTGTGATCAAAGGGTATTCTCAGACAGTTCAGTGCTGCCAGAACACCTCAACAAAATGGTGTTGCTGAACGTAAGAACAGAACTCTAATTGAAGCAGCTAGAACGTTGTTGATCGAGTCAAAACTTCCGATTATCATTTGGGCTGAGGCAGTTAATTGTGCAGCTTATGTTCTTAACCGGGTATTGATTGTCAAGAGCAAGATGAAGACATCATACCAGTTGTTCCGAGGAATTAAGCCTCTCATTGATTTTCTGCGCCCTTTTGGTTGCTCTTGTACTCTGTTAAATACCCAAGACCAGAAAATGAAGTTTGGTGCTGTCTCTGATGAATGTTTCTTTATTAGGTACTCAGAAACACAAAAGGCGTATCATGTGTATAATAAACGATCGCGGATTGTGCAAGAGTCCTACTATGTCGACTGGCAAGAATCCAACTCAACAAGCATTGGAAGTGAGCCTGCATGGTTCTATGATTCTACCATTGTCTTCAAGTCATTCAATTTGCCAATTCCTGATGATGATGACGTTATTCCTCACTCGCCTGTGAATCTGATTCCACCACAACCGCAACCGTCTGCCACCACCTCATTACCTCCCACTTCATTTGATATCCCATCTTCACCATCTCCACCACCACCTCCATCATCCGATCCATCATCTCAACCATCATCATCTCACCATTCCATCTTCATCCACTCAAAATCCACCCATCGATCTAATTCCCACAAGTTCATCTCCTCCCACACAACCATCCTCTTCCACATCGACACCTCAACATAACCCTTCATTGCTTAACACAAATTTTAAAACCTTAAAAGATCACCCTCATGACTACATCATTGGATCTATCACGGAGTGAGGACTCTCGAGTCAGAGTGGATTGATAAATAGTGCCTTTATGCAGCTTTTCTATCTCAGATCGTTCCAAATAATTACAAACAGGCACTTGAAGACCCAGCTGGGTGGACTCTATGCAATCTGAGTTACAGCAGCTCAGGAAGTTGAAGTTGATCTTCCTCCAAACAAATGCCCCATTGGTACCAAGTGGGTTTTCAGGAACAAGCCATATGATCGTGGTGTTGTTATCAGAAATAAAGCCAAATTGGTTGTTTAAGGATTTGCTCAGGAGGAGGGGATAGACTACACTGAAGTGTTTGCTCCAGTTGCTCGGATCGAAGCCATCAGAATTTTTCTTGCACATGCAGCTAACAAGAACTTAAAGTTTTTCAGATGGATGTGAAGTGTGCATTTCTATATGGAAACATTGATGAGAGATCTATGTGTGTCAGCCACCAGGTTTCGAGGATCCAGATTTTCCAGATAAAGTATACAAGCTAGACAAATCTTTATATGGGTTGCATCAAGCTCCCCGAATCTGGTATGAGACCTTGACGCAGTATCTCCTCAGCAAGGGTTCTTCTCTCTGGGACTATAGATATGACACTCTTCAAGAAGGAGGTTGATAGTGAGATGCTGATTATTCAAGTGTATGTGGACGACATTATCTTTGGATCAACAAATGAAAAGCTGTGTAAAGATTTTGAAGAAGTGATGAAGGATCGCTTTGAAATGAGCATGATGGGGGAGATGTGCTTCTTCTTAGGATTACAGGTAGAACAGAAACCGGAAGGTATTCTTATTCACCAGGAGAAGTATATCAAGGAAATCATCACAAAGTTTGTCATGGATGATTCAAGCCAATCCCAAAGAATCACATGAGCTAGCTGTTAAACGCATTTTTCGTTACCTTAAGGGTTCCTCTCGTTGGGACTTTGTTACCCAAAAGGTGGGAACTTTGATTTACATGCTTTCTCTGATAGTGATCATGGTGGTTGCAGAATTAACAGAAAGTCGGTCACCGGTGGATGCTAATATCTGGGTGACTGTCTTGTTTCGTGGCAAAGCAAAAAGCAAACAACAGTGTCCTTATCCACAGGAGAAACTGAATATATTGTTGCTTCAAGCTGCTGTTGCCAAGTGCTCTGGATTCAACACTAGATGATGGATTATGGCATCAACTTCCTTCACACTCCGATCTTCTGTGACAATGAAGCCGCTGTTGGAATTGCCAAGAATCCAATTCATCACACTCGAACCAAGCACATCGAAACAAGAATTCATGCAATTCGTGACGCTCAGGAAAAGGGTTCATTGATATTATTCCTATTGAAACTAGGAAGCAGAAAGCAGATCTTTTCACTAAAACATTTAATAAACCACGTTTTTATGAACTGATCTCCATGCTAGGATTAATATCCTTCTGAAAACCTTTTTCTGAGCAAAACAACTGTTTGAGATGTATATATGTACACATTTTCCTTATGGTCTTGGTCGTTGTCTGCTTAGAGAATCCTTGTGTCCCATATATCTTTCCTTTTTATTCTTAATTTTCTTTTATTTTCGTTGTTAAGAAACTTTCTATTAAGTAAGCTATCAAATGAAAATTTCGGGGGAGATTTATGCTAATAATAAGTTTTAACTTTTATTCTCTCAGGAATTCAAGAAAATGAAGTAAGAAAGAGGGGAACATCTTACGCTGGGATATGCATGATAGACTCATCCCAAAAACGAAGTAAACAAGTGATCATGCAGCCAAATTAAAGATCATAACTCAGTAATAAGGATTATCCTCATGATATTTTGATCTGCACAAAGATACAAGTCTTGTCTAAAACTTGGTTGAGAGTTGCTAATTGATGTCTTGCTCATGTACTTTCACACTTTTAGGATTAGATTATTGTTGTGAAGCTTATGGTGTTTCCCACTAGGATGGTGACTCGGTGATAACACCTCTAAGTCAAACATTAAATAATCTCATATAGCCTATTACTGTATATACTTTCATACTTTTAGGATTAGATTATTGATGTGAAGCTTATGGTGTTTCCCACTGGGATGGTGACTCGGTGATAACACCCTCTAAGTCAAACATTAAATAATCTTAAATAGCCCGTTACTGTATATACTTTCATACTTTACATAAGAAAAGATGTGTGTTTATCTCCTCTGCTATGCGAAAGCATTGACCTGGAGTGATGATCTTCTCTGCTATGCGAAAGCATTGACCTGAAGCTCTCATCAACACGCCTAGATGATCTTCTTTGCTATGCGAAAGCATTGACCTGAAGCTCTCGTTAATTAGTTAAAGGTTGAGTCTGCATCTCATGTGTATATCTTGCATATATGTGTGTCTGCATCTGTACATTATAGTGTCTCATATGTATATATGCCAGTACTTGTGTTTGCATTAACTAGATTCAGTATAGTGAGCAGGCAAAAATCAATGACTATGCTCAATAAACCTTGATGAAGAGACTAATTCTTTATCAAATATCAGTGGGGACCAAGTTGCTGAGTTTCTAAGACAATTCAGAACATGATAAACAGTTGCAGATCATAAGTTGAAAAGAACTGGAATGGGTTTAAGCGGACAAACATATCAGCAATCTCGCTAAGTCATGCCCCTCTGAAAAACATCGAGAAAAAGATGATATTATATCCTTTAACCATTTAATTTAATTTTATTCTAATTTTATTTTTATTTCTATTCTTATTTTTTTAATTTAATTTTATCATGGGGCAATAAGGCATTCATAAGAAAATATTATTATTATCTTACTTTATTTTTTATTATTTATTTCATTTCATTTTATTTTATTTTAATTTTTAATTTTATCTTATTTTAAAATTTGTTTTTGAGTTGGGTGAAATTAAGATTCGCCTTAGCGAACCTATAGTTTCGCCAGTAAGCTCGACCAGTTGCATGTCAAACCAACATGTTGGGTTTACCGGGTGAATCTATAGATTCGCTACAGCGAATCTATGTCTTATAAGAGGTACAGTGAACGCGAAATTCTTCACAGAAACCTTAAACCCAAAATATCTGTTCATCGAGCGAAATTTCAGAGTGCCCATTTAGTTTTGATTTCCGTTCGATTCGTGCGTTATAAAAGCTTTAGGTGGGTGTCGCGAACCTTGGTGAAGGATTTAATCGATGTATTTTACTTCACATTATGAGATTTGGCATGTTCGCCTGGGTTAGGGTTCGGGAACCCTCGTCCAGCGAACTTGCTGATCTTCAGGCGAATCTGAACGAAAGTTCACTTGAACTCGAGCGAATTTGTAAATTCACCCAACAACTTCACCTATTCACTTGAACCGAGCGAAACTATAACTTCAGCCCAGCGAACTTAATGTTTTCCAACCAAATTAAACTAAAAGTCACTTAAGTTTAAGCGAATCTGTATAATCGCCTCTGTAAATTAACTAAGGTCGAGCGAATTTGAACGAAAGTTCACATGATCCGAGCGAATATATAGATTCACCTTAACGAATTTATAGATTCATCTTAGCGAATTTATAGATTCAATTGAGCGAATTTAATTTATTTCTTTTTGTTTTTGCTTTTTCTTATTCGCACACATTTATTATGTTGTATACTTAGACTTTTCTAATTTTTTTTCAGCAATCATGGCTAACTTAAAGTTCGATGAGAAGAACAACACCGTAGATCTATTGGATGAAGACAATCCCAAAGCTGCAGGGTTCAGAGACTGCATAAAGTGGCTGAAGCAGTCTCAATTTATCATGCTATCACTCACTCACCATCCATTTACATTTTGCACAACCAAGATTTCTGGAGATCAGCTAAGTTGTATGTTAAAGCTAATCCACACTGTATTCGAGCGAGGATAGAAGGAAATGATATTGCCATCACTGAAGAAATCATAGCAAGAGTGCTTCGTCTGGAAGGAGATCAGGGAGACGAGGTTGAGCTTTCTGAAGATCAAGTCTTGGAGGGATTCAGAAGCATGGGGTATGAGGGACCATCTTTTGGCTCAAAGAAAGAGATAAAGAAGTCTATGCTGTCAAAAGAATGGAGATACATTGTTCATATCTTCATCATGTGCTGATTCGCTAGTAGTCAGCTGATGAAGGTTAGATAACTTTGATTTATGTAAGTAATGTTTTAGTTTCGCTCTGACCCAGCGAATCTACTAGCAAATCTACTGATTCGCTAGTAGTCACCTGATGAAGGTCACCCGGCGAAACTGTTGTTCGCCGGGTGAACTTAACTGTTGGTCAGGGTAGATTCGCTACAGCGAATCTACCAGCGAATTTATCTATGATTATATATATGCAGTTCATGTATCTTTGGCAGCAAGTTTTGCCAATACCTAATTGAGAAATACTTTTGCATTACTGTTTCATAGCTCGTTTAAGGCTGAAATTGTGTTTGTTTGTTATCTTTGAGCCTTATTTATTGATATTGATTGAGTTTGGAACATATGGATACATATTGAAACTCATTTCTTTGTTTTTGCACTGTTTGATTCTATATTCGTGGGATATCATTGTGTTTATCATCTCAATAGCACTGAAATCGATCACCATTGGACCAACAACTTCTTAGGTCATTTTTTGGCTTTACTCAATCTTGACTTTCTTTTCAATTACGGGCATCTTTCCTTTTGCCTTCATAGATAAATACTTTCTTTTTCTTGAATTGGTTTTAAT
Source organism: Flaveria linearis (assembly GCA_024085815.1). Classification (NCBI taxonomy): domain Eukaryota; kingdom Viridiplantae; phylum Streptophyta; class Magnoliopsida; order Asterales; family Asteraceae; genus Flaveria; species Flaveria linearis. The sequence goes on along the minus strand of CM044003.1, from coordinate 34,374,465 downwards.
ATTAGTAGATGTAGAAAATGTTAAAGCTTAGAAGTGCAAGCTTCACTTTCAATAATTGTTTCTTGTTCATTCTTTTTGAACTCCTTGGCCATATATAAGATCAATTCTTTATGTTCCTCTATCAGAACATTAGAAGGATCAATTTGAAGAGCAGATTCTTTTTCAAATACAATTAGGTTGGATATAATAACACAAGGTTCTTGAAGATTAGATTCTATGATCAAATCCATTATGTCTTTATTAATAGTGAAATCACCTGACAAATAAGCATCTAACTCTTCAATCAATAAGCTCATGGAAACATTATCATCATACTCTTCAGTTGATTGATCTATGTCGCGAATCATAGACAAGTTCAATTCCTCAGCAGTTTTCTCTGAAGTGCTTGGGTCGGATTATACTTAAAATTTCTTGTCTTTTTGGAGATCTTTCAGGCTCATCATCATCATCACTCTCAAACAGGTCATCAAACTCATCATTTTTCATCTCTTTCCCCTCATCATCCTTCTAATCTTCATTAATCTTTCTATTCAATTCCTTGATCGACTTCTTTAACTCATTAATCCTTTCATTTTGAATCTCTATGAATATTTCTTGATCTCAACATAAGGGTCTAAATTGTCACACCCCCGCTAAGAGCGGAAACACGAGGATGTAACGGATGGGATCGTCATAACACATTGTAATCAAGAGAGATGCAATATATATATGTATAAAATGAATAACGTGTCATGACGACATCCGACACAAAGGAGACTTTGTGTCGTGTCTAGTCAATAACCACGACAACATAGCCAAAAGTGTTAACATTGTAATAAAATTCCCACAACCCGGGAACAAGTATCCAAAAGTATGATAATGTGCAATCAGACCAAAATATCAAGTAATGTATAGTCTCAAAAATGCATCCTAGGGTTTCATTGTTACTAAAGGTGTACTTAGTATGATAAAATGGTTATGTTGATAAAAGTAATAAGGATATTAGTAGTTACTAATGTTTGTCTTGGTAATCGTAAAAATGTTAACATTGATTTATATTTGTGATAATGTTAATATTAATAATCTCATTAGCAATGGTAACTGTATCAATGTTACTTTAACGTCACGCGACCTAAACACACCGCACTCAAGAATGCATTCATACACAAATAACCTTCAGTCGCACGACTCAACATCCATTCGTACGAATCAACCTTCATTCGTACGACTCGACATTCAGTTGTACGACACAACATCCAGTCGCACACACACTCATTCGCACTATACACATTCATTCATACACACACACTCATTCGCACAATACACATTCATTCGCACACATACTTCTAATCGTACACACTCATTCATACGAAACAGACTCAATCACACACATGCTTCCAATCGCACACACTCATTCATTTGAAACTGACTCAATCGTACATATGCTCCTAATTGTACACAATCGCATAGACAGAACACGGGGGTACCGGAGTGTGCACAGCAGCTGTCACACCCCCGCTAAAGCGGAAACACGGGGAATGTGAGCTAGACGGGATCGTCATAACACATGGTATATGATAGAGCAGCAATAAGATATGATGACAAGCGTGTCATGACGACAACCGAACACAAATGGAGACTTGTGTCGTGTATAATCAATGTTCACGACAGCATAGTCATAAGCACAATATAATTGATCACATAAACATTGATAATAGCTTGTAATGTAATATTCCCACAACTCGAGAACAAGTATACAAAAGATCATGTTCAAGCTTTACAAAAGATCATGTTCAAGCTTCTCATGTTCAAGCTTTACAAAAGTAATAAGCACAAAATACATCCTAGGGTCTCCTCTAAAAGGCAGCACTCCTAGAACTTCAATTCCCTTGATCACCTGAAAAATATGCTCAAAAATGTCAACACAATTGTTGGTGAGCTTCGCAGGTTTAAATTGTAAACATGTAGTTGATGCTGTATAGTATTGTAGTGGAATACCGTGCATATAGTTATAAGCAATCAAGATCACATACCATGAGTTTTATACAACCAAGCCTAATGACGTACACACAGCAAATTGTCAGAATATATTCACCCAAGGCCCGATCCTAGCAGTGGGATGGTACTCGCAAGTAACCATCTGTCAAGGGTGGGGGTGTCAACCCAGTAGTACTACCAATACCTATCTGTTGGTTCCAACACCGGAATTAATGGTTGTAAGATAGTCCACACAGTAACATCATGTATGCATCAGATAAGTACTCACAAAACAGTATCACGTTGATTCCGAGTATGAAAATTGTATGAAAATTGTATGTATTTTGTACAGCATTGAAAACGTGTGAGCATACTCTTCCCCCATGTTTGTAAAAGATTGAAATAATGAATAAGCGTAAAAAGGGGGCCACGAAACTCACTTGTTAAGTGGTAAGTATGTCTGATGAAACTTCCTAAACTTGTATGTATGTATGAACAGTCAATCACCTATTGACAGTTATGTTAAGAATTAATCTTATGGACTACTGTTAATAATATTGTTTAATTGAATCGGGTCGTTTCGGTTCGGTCGTGGGTAGTACACACAAGCAGTCACACACATCTTAGTCTAGGTTATTTTAAATAGTATGTGCTTGTTAATGGCGTTGACTTTAATCTTTATGGTCAAGCTATGACACTTCATTAATATTACATTATCGTCGTGGGATCTCCGGAGAGGGGATCCATACACACACACACGTCATTAGTCATACAATAGGACCGGACGCACGACCGACACTCCATTCGCACGAGTGGACTTTCAGTCGTACGAATTAGCTACTTTCGTACGATTGAACCTTCATTCATGCGACTAAGCATTCAGTCGTACCATGCAAGACTTAGTCATACGACTCAATCTCCATACACACGATTGGACCTTCAATCGCACGAATCAGCTTCATTCGTGCGATTGAACATTCATTCGTATGATTGGCCTTTCAGTCGTACGATTCACACACAATCGCACACAATTTCATTCGCACTGACTCAATCGCATGACTCATTCGTTCGCACAGACTCATTCGCATGACTCATTCGTTCGCACAGACTCATTCGCACATGCATTCAATCGCACACACCCATACGCCTGACTTAGTCATACGATTTGCCCAATCGCACGGATCAGTCGCGTGACACACTCATACGCCCTACCCAGTCGCACGATTTATTCCAGTCGCACGGCTTGGTTGGCCGGATGGCCCAGTCGCCCTGCACAGCAGGTCGCGACTGTACAGACCATCGAGCAGCGTTCTGCTGCTCCGAGCATGGGTTTCACGCACCAAGAACCTCCAGAACACTAATCCTAACACGTCTAGACAAGAAGCACACTCAAGAACACGACATGCAAGTCCACACGACCTCTTGTGCTCGGATGAACCCGAGCACTCGAAAACCCTAAAAACGCAGCAGCTAAATCGAGCTAAATACGGATCAAACGAGGTTATCTACCTGCTAGGAGTGAGTATTCACGATGATACTCAAGATTTGACGATGAGAACGCGACAAACGGACCCGATTTCGGTGCTAGTTCGAGAGAGAGTGAAGATGAAGAAGAAGGAGCGATGAAGATGAAGATGGTGTGAAGAAGGGCTGGGAATGGGGTTTTTATACCCATCCCAGGTTTGCCAAAATGTCACTTTTGGTCCCTGTACTTTGACCCGAGTTTCTAAATTTTGTTTCGGTTAAAAACGTTATTTATTTAGTCTTGTTTTATTGATGATAAAATGTTATTAATGTTATTTAGAAGTTAAAAATGATTATATTCGTGACGGTTATTTTAATATAACATGACGCGTTTAGTGTTAACGGGGCAATTCTCAGAAAAACGTCTTAAGGTAATGACAGGGCAAGCAACGATAACACGCATATAAGGTTAACTAAGCAGAGCAATTATGGTATCCACGTAGTTGGTTTATCAAAATGAGGAATGACTGATAACAAGGTTAAGCAAAACACGTTAAATGACGGACCTTTGGTGACGGATGTCATAGTATCCCCCAGTTGAGGGAATTTCGTCCCGAAATTCAACTGGTGCTAGGTCTAAGGGTGTCATTCTCGAATAGATGTGGATATTTGAGTCTCATCTGATCTTCACGTTCCCATGTAAACTCAGGCCCTCGTTTAGAATTCCATCTTATACGAACAATAGGTATCTTGCTGCGCCTCAACTTTTTGACCTTTCGGTCCATGACCTCAATAGGTTCCTCCACAAAATGGAGGTTTTGATCAATCTTGATATCCTCAATAGGTACGTGAAGTGATTCGTCAGCTAAGCACTTCTTGAGGTTCGACACGTGAAAAGTATCATGCACACCGCTGAGTTCTTGTGGCAACCTCAATCGGTAAGCCACCGGACCGATTCTTTCTATAATCTCGAATGGTCCTACGTATCGAGGGACTAACTTCCCTTTCTTACCAATTGTACGATCCCTTTCCAGGGAGAGACTTTAAGTAGGACATGATCCCCAACCTTGAATTCTAGAGGCTTCCGACGGTTGTCGGCATAGCTCTTTTGGCGGTCAGTCGGTCTTTGATTTGGAAGATCTTATCGGTGGTTTCTTGAATGATTTCGGGACCTGTTAGCTGGATTTCACCAACCTCGGCCCAACATACAAGGGATCTACATTTCCGTCCATACAATGCTTCAAATGGAGCGCATCCAACGCTTGTATGGTAGCTGTTGTTGTAAGAGAACTCAATCAACGGTAAATGAGTGTCCCAGCTACCACCAAAATCGATTACACAAGCTCTAAGCATGTCTTCTAATGTTTGTATAGTTCGTTCACTCTGGCCGTCTGTTTGTGGGTGATAGGCAGTACTCATGTCTAATCGAGTGCCCATCGCTTTCTGTAATGTCTGCCAAAATCGTGAAGTGAATCGACTGTCTCGGTCGGATATGATTGACACCGGCACCCCGTGCCGTGTCACGACCTCTTTGATGTACAACCTTGCTAGCTTATCCATCTTGTTGTCTTCTCGGATAGGCAAGAAGTGAGCGGATTTTGTCATTCGATCCACCACGACCCATATCGTGTCGTGTCCGCTTGGCGTTCTCGGGAGTTTGGTAATAAAATCCATAGTGATATTCTCCCATTTCCACTCGGGAATTTCAGGTTGTTGCAATAATCCCGATGGTTTCTGGTGTTCAGCCTTGACCTTTGAACAAGTCAAGCATTTGCTCACATATATAGCAATGTCTTTCTTCATGCCTGGCCACCAGTACAACTCCTTCAGATCGTGGTACATCTTGTCTGCACCAGGATGAACAGAGTATCGTGTCTTGTGTGCTTCATCCATGACTAATGTACGTACACCTCCCCATCTGGGGACCCATATACGATCTATGAAGTAATGAACACCATCATCCTTGCGAGTTATTTGTTTATCCAACCCTCGGAATTCTTCTCCCGCAAGGTTCTCTTCTTTCAAAGCCTCGTTTTGTGCATTTTGAATCTGCACCTTTAAATTGGTTTGAATAGTTAAGCCTAGCGCTCGTGCACGTAATGGTTTCACACGTTCTTTGCGGCTTAATGCATCAGCCACCACGTTAGCTTTCCCCGGATGATACCGGATTTCACAATCGTAGTCACTAAGCAGTTCTACCCAGCGTCTCTGTTGCATGTTAAGTTCTTTCTGGTTCATGATGTGTTGAAGGCTCTTATGGTCTGTGTAGATGATGCATTTGGTTCCATATAGATAATGCCTCCATATCTTGAGTGCAAATACTACACACCCAACTCCAAATCGTGAGTTGTGTAGTTCTTTTCATGCACCTTGAGTTGTCGCGAAGCATAGGCAATTACCTTATCTTTCTGCATTAGTACACAGCCCAAACCTTGGTGTGAAGCGTCACAGTACACCATAAAATCGTCGGTTCCGTCTGGGAGGGACAATATCGGTGCGTTGCACAACTTCTCCTTCAATGTTTGGAACGCCTGTTCTTGTGCTTTCCCCCAATCGAACTTCTTGTCTTTCTGAGTCAACATAGTTAATGGTTGGGCAATCTTGGAGAAATTAGCAATGAAGCGACGATAGTATCCGGCCAATCCCAAGAATTGCAATATTTCTGAGGGTGTTTGGGGAGTATCCCACTTCTTCACAGCTTCAATCTTACCGGGATCCACATGAATTCCATTTTCGTTAACTACATGACCCAAGAATTTCACTTCTCGAAGCCAGAATTCACACTTCGAGAGCTTGGCGAAAAGTTTCTCTTCCTTCAACAGTTCTAGAATTGCTTGGAGGTGTTTTTCATGATCCTCTTTTGAACGGGAGTAGATAAGTATATCATCTATGAACACGATCACGAACTTATCAAGATAAGGCTTACACACCCGATTCATCAGATCCATAAAGACAGCTGGTGCGTTGGTCAATCCGAATGGCATGACTAAGAACTCATAGTGCCCGTAACGTGTTCTAAATGCTGTTTTTGGAATATCGTCCTCGAATACTCTTAATTGATGATAACCAGATCGAAGGTCGATCTTAGAGAAATACGAGGCTCCTTGCAATTGATCGAACAGGTCGTCGATTCTGGGAAGAGGATACCGATTCTTCACGGTCAACTTGTTCAATTCCCTGTAGTCGATACACATACGGAACGACCCATCCTTCTTCTTGACAAATAATACCGGTGCTCCCCATGGTGAATGACTCAGTCGAATAAAACCCTTCGCCAGTAGTTCCTGTAGTTGGCTGGATAACTCTTGCATCTCTGAGGGTTCTAACCGATACGGTGTCTTAGCTATCGGTGTAGCTCCAGGAACCAGCTCTATATGGAATTCCACCTGTCGTGGAGGAGGCAATCCAGACAAATCATCAGGGAACACCTCCGGATAGTCTCGTACAATTGGAATGTCTGCCAATTTTGTCTCTTCTTCTTTCTTTTCTACGACGTGAGCCAGAAAAGTGTAACACTGCTTCCGTAGACTTCGGCGGGCTTTCATGCAAGAAATGAGCTTTAGTGTTCTTCCCGGTCATTCTCCTTGAATCTTGAGTACCTCCCCTGACAGGATCTCAGCCTCTCGGTTGATCAATTAGATTATGTTTGCAGCGGATTTAGCACATTAATTAGCAATTAAAGCAAAAACATAAAAGATATTTCAATTAAAAGCATAAACATAGAGAGAGAAGAGTTCTGCGAAACAATAAATGTTCTATTGGTCGCACGTTTCGGCAATTAAAACAGTATGGTTACCCATCCTTTTATAGGCGGCAAAAGGATGGGTTGATGTCCTTTTTCTGACATCACTGAATATTCAAATTACAACTGACAAAAACATAAAACTACTGAAGATGTCAACAACTGACATCTTCTTACAAAAGTTCCTAAGTACTGACAAAAAGAAACTACTGACACTATAACAACTGAAGAACATGCTCTTCAGTTGTTGTACAATTACTGAAACAAAATAAACTACTGAAAAAGAAAAAACCACCACAACAACTGAAGAAGACTTCTTCAGTTGTTGTGACAAACTCTGAGTCTTCAGTACTTGGTCTTCAGACTTGGCTTCGGAAGATGTAACAGCTTTGGAAGATATAACAACTGATGACTTCAGTAGATATCATCAGTTGTTGTCCTCAGTCTTTTTCTTCAGACTTTGCTTCGGAAGATAGAACAGCTTCGGAAGATGTAACAACTGATGATTTCAGTAGATATCATCAGTTGTTGTCTTCAGTCTTTGTCTTCAGACTTTGTGCTTCGGAAGAAGATCTTCAGTTCTTTAGTTCTTCAGCTTTTGATACTTCAGTACTTGGTCTTCAGTACTTGAAGTCTTCAGCTGTTGTTCTTCAGTTCTTTGATCTTCAATCTTTGTTCTTCAGACTTTGTCATAACAGCTGAGGCTGGGGCTAATATGCTCTCGAGTCTGACATTCAAGCAAGAGAACACAATAGCTGATGGGAGTCTTCAGATGTTCTCGAGTCTGACATTCAAGCAAGAGAACACTGTAACTGATGGGAGTCTTCAGCAGTTGTTGCAGTGGCATGTGGGACTTAGAGGTTTTCCTGATCTTGGCTCATTGGTTCTTTTGGTCCAACAAACTCCCCCTGAACCAATGCAGCCAAAACCTTTAATTATTGGATGTCCCACTTATTGATGGCATAAAGATTGGTCTATTTCCTTCTAGATCAGATTAGAAGTTGACCCAGATAAGCACTGGCCTGAGAGGTAGTCTCAAGTGTTTGTTTGGCTAAGTATGAATGGGAGCTCTGTCTAGGGGAATTGGACACAGAGCTGTTGTCCCATCCATGAGATCTACCTCCCATGTACAAGCCGGTAGGATTCTCGGGTGTAGGCCTGAAGAAAGATCATCTGCTCTTCTTTGGATAGATCTTCAGGCTCACCATCAAACAATCCCTCCCGACCGTACAGCTCTAAGATGTACTTGACCTGTCTTCCATTTTTGAGCTCAAGTGTTGTGATTTGCCTATATGCAAACTCATCAGGATGTTTACCCTCCAACAACAGGTTGAGCTCATTCCTTTGGAAATTCTCAAGCCTCTTATAGACCAGACCCTTCCTAACCACCCTATTATCTAGCATTGAAAAGGGTGATTGGCCTGCTCTATAGGCTTTCTCGAATTCCTCTACTATTTCCCAGGGTGTTATTACAAAAGCCACAGAGTTCACTTCATCTACGATTCTCTTTAGTTGGCTTTTGTATCTCATAGGCATGTCCTTTTTGACTATCCTGTGAGACATCCTTGGTCAGGCCAAGTTCTCACCCTCTCCTTTTCATATTGAAAGGTTTTCTTGAGGGTGAATAATCTCAGAGCTTCCTTTTGCATATTCATTATAGAGGTGGAAGCAGCATAGCATTTGTCAATGCTTTTCAGCATTTCCTCATCATGTCGCTTTTGCTGCTCCTCCTCTTCTAATTTTACCCTCACAGTGTCCTGCTGTGAGGTGGGAGTGATGGTTTGTGATTTGGCTTTGGGTAAAGGTATAACTGCTGAAATAGGCAGGCTATCCTCCTCATCCTCCTCTTCTTCATCTTGCAGCCTCAACACCCTTCTCTTCTTCTTCAAGGGTGGATCATTGGCTGCGGGTTTTGGTGGTGAAGGAGTTGGTTTTGTGGGTTGTGGTTGGGTTGTTGGTGTGGGAATGTTGGCAGGCACTGCTAGCAATCTAGATATTAGAGAAGGCTTAGTCTGTTTTGCTAGAAGTGTCCTGTTCCCAGCACCGGCTTCAGAAAGGGCCTCTGCGACCAGTCCCTTAGTGAAATCACCAGCCGAACAGATCTTGGTGGTTATAGCCAAGATCCTGTCCCTGGTCCATGCTTTTCATCAAGGACTGGCCTGCCCAGATACTTCGAAATGAATCTACTCATAGCCTCGAGTTTCTTTTGATCCTCTTGGCTATAAGTAGACCATCGGTAGTTTATCTCCCTAGTTTCCATTTTCCTGATCTCCTGATCTAGCAAGGCAGTGTCCTTGTCAAAGCCTTGCTTGAACAGCTGAGCAATGGCAGAATCCATTGATTTGCTGTGTTCAGCATCAGCCTCCTTGACAAGGGCTGCTAGATCAGAGTCAGCCACCATCTTTCCCTCCTCTCCCTTTTTCTTATCAGTGAAACTGAAATCCTTTTGGATGTCAGCCACTTCTATTTGCTCAACCTCCCTCTCCTTCCTCTTCCCTTTCTCCCTCACCTTCCTAGTCTCCTCAACCAACTCCCTCTCAACCACCACCTCTTTCTCTGCCTCTACCTCCTCCTCACCCCTCTTCCTCTTGACTTGTACTGATGTCTCCCCCTTTTTGGGTGCATTGATTGGGGTTTGACTATCATCAAGTGCCTTAGAAATGGCAACCTCCACCATGGGTTGGATGTATGTGGGAAGCCTCTCATCAAGGGTTTGAATGACTAAGTCTTTAAGCATGGGTGTGATGAGAGGTAGGGATTTTTGGAGGATAGCATCCAACTGCTCAGGGGGGTTCTGACCCTGAGAGCTAGTGCCAGAAGCAGGGGCTGGTGGCCGAGTTTGTGGGAGTGGCTCAGTGTTTATGAGACCTTCGGGTGAAGGTGCCATCTGTGGGGTAGTGGTGGCAGATGGACTTCTATCCTGAGTCATTTGAGCAAGCAGCTCTTTGAGTCTGCTTATCTCATCCTATAGGATGGTGTTTTGAGCTACTACATCATAGAAGAAGCTCAGGTCATCATCAGCATGAGCTGAATCACCTGAGCTTCTGACATTGTCAGGATGAACATGTCCTGAGTGTGGCTCAGTAATGACATGTGCCCCTTGTTCATGGTACTGGGGACTTCTGGCCTCCAGATTGGATCCATCATCGGCCATTGCCTCTGGTGAGGTCTTAGTGATGTTACCAGCTGCACCCTGCTCAGATGTTGATGCAGGGGAAGTGTCAGCCTCACCAGATTGTTCTATCTCCCTAGCCACACTGGGAGATTGAACTGATTCTCTGTGCTGTGGGCTCCCATCGGCACTTGTACCCACCCCCTCATCGGTTGGAGTCTCCCCAGGTGTAATAGGTTTCTGGGGAGAGGGTGGAGTGCTCAGATCGGTCAGCACTTTGGCTATTGCCAATGTTGGGCTTAGTGGGGTGGTCTCATTAGTAGATGGGCTAGAAGCAGTGTGCACATGGGGAGGACTGTGCTCTTCAATGGTAGTCTTCTTAAGTGAGATAGACCCCAGTAATGTGGTTGCCCCAATGTTGGCTACATCAGGCTCCTGTTGAGAGGAAGCTTGTGCGGTTGTGGTGGGTGGAGTCGTGGTACCTGCTGGGAGAATCGAACCAGCAGGCACATCCTGCCTTTGTGTTGCAGGGGCATCCTCAGGGGACTCATCTCCCTGAGTAGCCTTTTTGGGCTTCTTTTTGGCTTTTGGTTTGGTGGGGACTTTGGATTTGGAGGTGGAGGTTGTGGTTCCTGCTGCGTGGGTTTTCGCAGCCGGCCAGCCTGTTTGAGTGTGTGGTCAGTGTTGTGCCTGGAGTATACCTCGGCTTGAACAGCCATGGCAGGGACCCCAGTGCCAACTAGTCCCTCAGCCTGAAGCTGGTTTTCGATCATGGCCATTATGAACCGTGGATACAAGTTCCAACGATTAGAAAAAGGTTTTGTGGCCATGTCCTTGAGTTCCAAAAATAAAATATCAGTAAAATTTAGAGGTTGTTTCTCAAGGATAGAATACAATACCTGTTGCCACCTTGTGGACATCTGGTCCCACGAAGAGGTTTTAGGAGCCAGACACACGTTCACCATGTGGAAGATCAATCGTTGAGGGTCAGGGAAGTGTTTCTTCAACAAGGTGGAGGCGGAAAGGTTACCCTGGTAGTCGTTGGATGTGAATGAGAGATCCAAGGTACCTTTGGGGTAGGAAGTTGGGTGAGTGGCATCCTCCAGCTCTAGGGTTTGGCGTAGGGTAGCTGGAGTGATAACGACGGGTTGGCCATTGACGGAGGACCGGAGGGAGACCTCGCCATCCTGCTCTCCGGTTTGGACGGTTACATTTGTCCAAAACTCCTCCAAAGAGTCGGTGTATATAGTGGGGTTCAGGAGAAAAGCCATTTTGTAGGGTGAGTCGTTCATAAGATCTACAGCTTGGTGGAACTTAGGCCATAATGGCGATTTTGTAAGATGGGCGACACAGTTGTGTCGAGGTTTCAGTTGCATGGTCGCCATTAATGGTGTATGGGAAGTTCAGAGGGTTTTTGTAAGATTAGGGCAAGTGGAGTAAATGCTCTGAAGGTGGGGTATTTATAGGGTAGGCCAAAGGTTGAAAGGAAACTACTGAAGGTTTTGGTGTCAGTTATCAGTTGTTGTAACGACTGATGACGTGGTTTTAACCTTCAGTGGTTGTAACATCTGAGGACTTGGTATTAGTCTTCAGTAGTTGAAACTACTGAGACCTTGGTTTTGTCCTTCAGATGTTGTAAACGTCTGAAGAGTTACTTCAGTCGTCAGTAGTTATGAACTACTGATGATCTAGTATTCTTCTTCAGACGTTGGAACAACTGAAGACTTGGTGTTAGCCTTCAGTAGTTGTAAACTACTGAGATCAGTAGTTGTGAACTACTGAAGACATGGTATTGCTTCAGTTGTTGTAAACAACTGCGGACTTGGTGTTAGCCTTCAGTAGTTGTGAACTACTGATGTCAGTAGTTGTGAACTACTAAAGACATGGTTTTGTCCTTCAGTTGTTTGTGTATGAAACAGCAGCTGTTGTTATCAGCTGATGAGAAATTACTCATCAGCTGTTTCCGTCAAATCAGTTGTTTCATACTAGCCTCCACACTTATCAGCTCTTTGGCTGACTTTCAGATGTTTCATCGACCCTTCAGCTCTTGTGAATATTTATGCCTTCAGCTCTTGTGATCAGATGTTCACAAGTGCTGATGAAATATTCTTCAGAGCTGGTGAAAAAATTTTGTCTTCAGTATTTGTGTAAGATTACACATCAGTACTTATGAGCAAAATTTGTTCTTCAGTACTTATTTATTTGAAAATCATACATCAGTAGTTGTAATCCACCTTACTACATCAGTTGTTTTTCAATAAATAATGTACATCAGTACTTTGAGTCATTTTAGTCTTCAGTAGTTGTGAAAGAGCTGAAGACTAAATTACTCATCAGTACTTGTATTTGACCTTTGCTCTTCAGTAGTTGTGAACTAAGAGTACCAGCATAGGTCAAATCAATCAAGCTGCAGCATACCAAGCCTTAGTACCAAATTTTGGAATGTGGCACTATCTAGAGGCTTAGTAAAAATGTCTGCAAGCTCATCAGCACTAGGCACAAACTTAGGATCAATCAGACCTTTCTCATAGCAATCCCTGATAAAATGATGTCTGATCTCAATATGTTTGGTCCTTGAGTGCTGGACTGGATTCTTAACAATACAGAGAGCTGAAGCACTATCCATTAGTAATGGAGTTTTAGTCTCAGTAATGCCATAATCCAGAAGTTGGTTCTGAAGCCAGAGTATCTGAGAGGTACAACTTGCAGCAGCAATATACTCAGCTTCAGCAGTAGATGTAGCAATTGATGTTTGTTTCTTACTCTGCCAAGAAACTAAACAATTGCCTAGGAATTGGCAACCACCAGAAGTGGATTTTCTGGTGACTTTGCATCCTGCATAGTCACTATCAGAGAAAGCAACTAATTTGCAAGAATGCCCAGCTGAATACCAAAGACCTAGTGATTGGGTACCTTGCAGATATCTAAAGATCCTTTTGACTGCAATCAAATGGGATTCTTTAGGTGCAGCCTGAAATCTAGCACAAGCACATGTTGAAAACATGATGTCTGGTCTAGAAGCTGTAAGGTACATCAAGGACCCAATCATACATCTGTAAAGGTTTCATCAACGCTTTACCTTTCTGATCTACATCTAGTTGTGTGATGCTGCTCATGGGAGTAGAACAGGGCTTACAGGATTGTAAATCAAACTTATTTAACAACTATTTGGTATACTTGGACTGATGGATGAAGATTCCATCATCCAGTTGTTTGATTTGCAAACCCAAAAATACTGTAATTCTCCCATAGCACTCATTTCAAATCTTAGCTTCATAAGCTTTGTAAATTCATCACACAACTTTGGATCAGAGGATGCAAAGATGATGTCATCAACATAAATCTGAACAAGGAGCTTATGTTGTCCCACAGTCTTGATGAATAAGGTTTTATCAATGGTGCCTCTAGTGAATTTATTCTCTAGAAGAAAGGTTGAGAGTGTCTCATACCAGGCTCTAGGTGCTTGCTTCAGCCCATAAAGAGCCTTATCAAGCTTGTACACCCAATCAAGATGTTTATTGTCCTCAAAGCCTGGTGGTTGACACACATAAACCTCTTCTTCTATTTTCCCATATAGGAAGGCACTTTTGACATCCATTTGATAAACCTTAAGACTGTGAAAAGCAGCATAAGCTAAGAAGAGTCTGATTGCTTCCAGTCTGGCCACAGGTGCAAAGGTCTCATCATAATCGATGCCTTCTTCCTGTGCGAATCCTTGAACAACCAGTCTTGCCTTGTTCTTGACAATTTGGCCCTTCTCATCTGTTTTGTTCCTAAATACCCTCTTGGTGCCTATAGCACACTTATCTTTGGGTAATGGAACAAGCTCCCACACTTGCTGTTTCTTGAATTGAAGAAGCTCAAGCTGCATAGCTTCCACCCATCCATTGTCTCTTAAAGCAATATGATAGTTCTTTGGCTCTTGCTGACTGATGAAGAGAGCATAGAAGCAGAAGTTAGACAATTGATTCCTGGTTGAAACTCCAGCATGGATATCACCAATGATCTATGATGTGGGGTGATTCTTGAGCTCTTGATAAACTATGATATCTGTGCAAGTGTTTGTAGACCCATCAGCAGCAACAGATGGTGATGGAGATTCCTGAAACCATGTAGAGGATGGCAGCTCAAACGAAGTAGAGCAGGCAGAAATCTCATCAGCATTTGTAGTGGATGGAGCTGCTGAGGCTACAGGAACATCAGGTTCAGTGAACTTAGGCAGGTTGTCACTGATCCTGAAGAGGTGAGTACTGACTACATCATCATCAGTACCACCAGGTGGAGATCTGTTGACAGGCTCAACAGATGGAGGTTGATAAGGAACATATTGCAGTATGTCCAGATCAAACAACTCCACAGGGTTTTATGGAATCTTGTCCTTTGGAGATTCATTGAACTTAACATGCAGAGTTTCTTCAACCCCCTTGGTTCTACAGTTGAAGACTCTGTATGCTTTGCAAGTTGATGAATAACCAACAAAGTACCCTGCATCCACCTTACTAGCAAACTTATGGAGTGGGTTGCTAGTGTTGAGAATAAAAAATGGACACCCAAAGGCTCTAAAGAATGAAATAAGAGGGGCCAAGTGATGAAGAACTTCATAAGGTGTCTTCATCAACCTCTTATTTACTAAAGCTCTATTTTGTACATAGCAAGCTGTATTGACAGCTTCAGCCCAAAAGTCAGTGGCAACCCAGAGTCAGCCAACATTGACCTTGCTGCTTCAATGAGGGTCCTGTTCTTTCTCTCCACCACTCCATTCTGCTCAGGAGTTCTAGGAATGCTAAACTGCCTTCTAATTCCCTTGGACAGGTAGAAGTCATCAAGTGTGTGGTTTCTAAATTCTGTTCCATTGTCACTCCTTACACACTTGACCTGTAGGGAATACTGCTTTTCTACTTGTAACACAAAGTTCATTATTGTCTTTGCTGCTTCATCCTTGGAGTGCAAGAAGAAAGTCCATACAAACCTGGAGTAATCATCCACAATTACCAGGCAGTATTTCTTCTTTGCCATGCTCATTACTCTGACAGGACCAAAGAGATCCATGTGCAGAAGTTGTAAGCAAGCAGTGGACTTTGGTTCTTCTATTGAAGGGAATGAAACTTTGTGTTGTTTTCCTTTCAAGCAAGCAGTGCAGTCATCTTCACACTTGAACTCCTTCAGAGGCAATCCTCTTACTAAACCATGGCTTATAAGCTGATTCATGTTCTTGAAATTAACATGACCCAGCCTTCTATGCCATAGTGTAGACTCTTGAGGAGATTCCTTGGAGAATAGGCAAGGATGGCCTTTTAGATCCATCTTTTTGGAAAGATCTAAGGCATACACTCTTCCTGTCCTGTTGGCCTTCAGGAGAGTGTGTTCATCCAATGCCTTGTCAATCAAACTCAGAACTTTGGATGACAGAATCCGACAGTTCTGGCTTGTGAAAAGGGCAACATGGCCTTTGTCACACATTTGACTGACACTCAAGAGGTTGTACTTGAGATTCTCCACATGGTTAACATCATCAAACCTTATTTCCCCATTGGAAACAAAGCCTTTTCCGACGATGTAACCCTTTGCATCATTGCCAAAAGAAACAAATCCCTTCTTTCCTTGAGAGTTGTCATTAAGAAGGGAGCTGCTCCTGTCATGTGCATGGATCCTCCACTGTCTACATACCAGATGCTTCTATGGCATGTTGAAGAACCCTGCAAACACAGCCATGTGTTAGTTAGTCTTGGAGACCCAAACCTGCTTGGTTTTGGGTCTGTTCTTAGCTACAGGTGCAGCACTAACAGGTGTGTTTTGTGTGACAGCTTGAGGTGAAAAAGATGGTACAGAAGAGGAACCCTTTGGCTTGGGCTTCCTTTTCTGTGGTTTCAACACAGGTGCATCTAAGTGGTTGACTCTTCCCACTAGCTGCTGAACCATCATCACCAACTGTGTCTGATTCTGTGATAAAGCTTTCAGCTCTTCAGACACATTGGTGTTTGCTGATGATGAGTTCCTATGTTGTACCATCTTTTTCTGAGCAACCTCAGCTGTTGCCTGAGTTATCCTTACCTTCTTTTTAGATTTAGCTTTGGGCTTAGGGATTTCAGGCTTGGATGTTGCTAATACAAACTTGGTTTCAAACTCATTCTTCATTTTATTGATGCCCTCAGTAATTTTATCCTTCTGTTTGAGTTTGGAACCCCTTTTGTACCAGCAATCATCAGTAAGATGATTGAACAAGCCACATATCTCACATGGCTTTTTCTTCATCTTATGTTGATCATCAGCTGAAGAGGATTTAACTGCTAAAGACTTGTTCTTTAGCTGTTTGTCATCAGTACTAGCAGTTTTCTTCCTAGTGCCTGCTTTCCTGGTATCCTCTCTAGCTGTCTTCAAACCTTTCCTACTGTTAGTTTTCTTCTCTTTAGTGCTAACAGTATTTGAGGTTTGAACTTCAGATGTTGTCACTTGCTCTCTAGTACCTTCAGTACTTCTAGTGACAACTCCTGAGTTGATCAGCCTTTTGGTCATGTGACAGTCTCTCTCTGATGATGCTGATTCAGAGGATAGTAAGTCACATGATGAGAAGGATTGGTTATTGCTCTCCCCATCAGATTCAACTTCTGCTCTTGAAATAAAATCTGTGGGAGGAGCAGTGTGATTATAACCAATGCCAAACTTCACATTGGAAGCTGATTGCTTGCTAAGAAGCATTTCAAAACCCTTGCATGATTGCACCCATCGATCACACTCAACTTGGGTGGTTGCAAGAGTTTCCTTGAGGTCTTTGTACTTCTCTAGAAGTACATCTTCCCTAGCTTTATCATCTTTGATTTGGCATTTAAGCTTGTAAATCTCATCATTTTTATCTTTTAGAACAACCTCAAAATCAGCTTTTCTTTTGGAAATAGTGTGCTCAAGCTCAAGATTTTTATCTATTAAAGCTACATTTGCTTCTCTAATAGAAGCAAATGCTGCTATGCATGACTCTGAACAAAGCTTGGCTTTTGCCTCAGTGGATACCTGAGATGAGGCATTTGATGATGACCCTTCAGCAGAATCAAGGGCCATCAGAGCAAGATTTCCAAAAGGGTTGATCACCACCATGTTGACCAGCACCTTGGAGTAGTGGTTCCTGACCAGATAGCTCTTCTGGTAGACTACTCCAGTCATCAACAGTTGGGGTGAAAAAGCTTTGTTGTTGAGGTTGTGTGTGATGATGAGATTGGGAAGATTGGGGCTCTGGAAGAGCATGAGGTGGTTGAGCCGAGGGTGCTTGAGTTTGACCAGACTGAGGCATGTAGTAACAGGGGTAAGGATATGGCATATGACCCTGTGGCACAAAATAAGCAGGTGGTGCTTGTGCCTGAGATGGATGGGAAGAACTGTAGGAAGGTTGCCCTTTGTGCTGTGAGCTATTGCTGGGAAAAGTCACAAAGGGTGCAGATGAGTTAGATCCAGATGATCTACACTCTCTTGCAAAGTGTCCAAGCCTTTGGCACTTGTGACACCTCAACTTGCTCTTGTCAAAACCAACTTTGGTTTTGCCAGAGAGTCTTGGGAATTTGCTACCAGTTCTTTTGTAGAACTTCTGAGAGCGGATATTTATCATTGCCATTTGGTTCAAAATATCCATCTCTTCCAGATCATCATCTGGAATGCCCTTCAAATCCTCCATCAGAGAACACAAGTTGTCACCACCACCTCCTGAACTACTAACACCAACAAAAGCTTGTTCTGAGTTGGTAGAGAAATCAATATGCTCATCATTAGAACTTTCTAATGAAGCATATTCTGACTCATGACTTATCAAGGCAGCATTACCTTGGACAAAGTCATCAGCAAGCTTGCCAGAAGAGGACAGCTTCCTCTTTTGCTCTATCTCTCTCTCAAAAGTGAGCAACTTCCCATGAAGTTGGGTGAGAGTTAGAGTTTCCAGATCAGCACTGGAGTGTAGGACAATGGTATATGTGTCCCATCTCTCAGGCAATGACCTGAGGAACCTGTTGTTCATCTGGCTTTTGGAGTACTCTTGTTTAACCATCTTTAGCTCAGAGATCAAACAAGAGAACCGCTCATATTGCTGGGTCAGAGTCTCACCCTTTCTATATGAGAATGTCTCATATTGTTGGGCGAGAATTTCCCTATTGTTTGCTAAGACCGAATCAGTTCCTCCAAATTGTTCCTTTAGAGCAACCCATAGGTCATGAGCAGACTCATGATGCAAGAGCCCTGAATATATCTCGTTTGGAATGGCCATGGCTAAAATTCCATGGGCTCTAGCATCAATTTCGAACAGCTTTAGATCTTCGCCCAAATATTTTCAGGTTTCTTCGCAACCTGTTCATTAGATTCCGGGATGCTCACCATAGGCTTGTATGGCCCATGCACCACTGACTTCCAACAACCAGCACTGTTGACAGCCAAGTGGTGTAGCATACGTCTTTGCCATATGTTATACTCGTTCCTAACCAGCATCGGAGGCTTGGTTGCGGAACCAGTATTGTGAGGATCATAGGTTGGTGTTGTCATCTCAGGTTTTAGTCAAAAACAAGTTTAAACACGACAAACGTAACTCAAAACCACCAAAAGACCTCAAGATTTTGGCCGAAAACAGCAGAAACTCACTCTCTATGGCTAATTCTTGCAAATTGCTAATTCGACCAAACTGAGAGATCAAAAGAGCAGTTTCAAATGATCAATAGTGAAATCGATCAATGATTAACCTGCTCTGATACCATTTGACAGGATCTCAGCCTCTCGGTGGATCAATTAGATTATGTTTGCAGCGGATTTAGCACATTAATTAGCAATTAAAGCAAGAACATAAAAGATATTTCAATTAAAAGCATAAACATAGAGAGAGAAGAGTTCTGCGAAACAATAAATGTTCTATTGGTCGCACGTTTCGGCAATTAAAACAGTATGGTTACCCATCCTTTTATAGGCGGCAAAAGGATGGGTTGATGTCCTTTTTCTGACATCACTGAATATTCAAATTACAACTGACAAAAACATAAAACTACTGAAGATGTCAACAACTGAAATCTTCTTACAAAAGTTCCTAAGTACTGACAAAAAGAAACTACTGACACTATAACAACTGAAGAACATGCTCTTCAGTTGTTGTACAATTACTGAAACAAAATAAACTACTGAAAAAGAAAAACCACCACAACAACTGAAGAAGACTTCTTCAGTTGTTGTGACAAACTCTGAGTCTTCAGTACTTGGTCTTCAGACTTGGCTTCGGAAGATGTAACAGCTTCGGAAGATATAACAACTGATGACTTCAGTAGATATCATCAGTTGTTGTCCTCAGTCTTTTTCTTCAGACTTTGCTTCGGAAGATAGAACAGCTTCGGAAGATGTAACAACTGATGACTTCAGTAGATATCATCAGTTGTTGTCTTCAGTCTTTGTCTTCAGACTTTGTGCTTCGGAAGAAGATCTTCAGTTCTTTAGTTCTTCAGCTTTTGATACTTCAGTACTTGGTTTTCAGTACTTGAAGTCTTCAGCTGTTGTTCTTCAGTTCTTTGATCTTCAATCTTTGTTCTTCAGACTTTGTCATAACAGCTGAGGCTGGGGCTAATATGCTCTCGAGTCTGACATTCAAGCAAGAGAACATAATAGCTGATGGGAGTCTTCAGATGTTCTCGAGTCTGACATTCAAGCAAGAGAACACTGTAACTGATGGGAGTCTTCAGCAGTTGTTGCAGTGGCATGTGGGACTTAGAGGCTTTCCTGATCTTGGCTCATTGGTTCTTTTGGTCCAACATCCCCGTTTGGCATGGGGATTCGTACTTCTTTCTCCCGACAAACAATCTCGGCTCCATGATTTGACAACCAATCCATACCCACTATCACATCGAAGCTGCCTAACTCGAATGGTATTAAATCTATACTAAAGATCTGGTCTTCTAACATTAGGGTGCAATTCTTAATAATCTCATCTGCTTGTTCAACCCTACCATTAGCCATTTCTACGGAGTAACTAGTTTCTAGCCTACTAGCACTTAAACCAAGCATATGCACGAACTCCGAAGATATAAAGCTATTGTCTACCCTAGTATCAAATAGTACAGATGCGAAATGGTGATTGAGCAGATACGTACCCGTAACAACGTTTGGGTCCTGACGGGCATCATTAGCTCCCATGACGAATGCGCGTCCCCGTGCAGCATTTCCTGGGTTTCCTTGGCCTTGAGCGCCCGCTATGGCCATCACTTGCTGTTGATTATCCCCTTGTTGACCCAGTGCCCTATTCATTTTGGGGCACATGTTCTGATAATGGCCAGGATTTCCACATTCGTAACAGACTCTGGCATTCCCGGCGGGGTTAACCGCATTGACGGGTGCAACCAGATTCGGTGCCACTCTACATTCTCTTGCTAGGTGCCCCGGGCGCTACAGTTTGCGCACATCCGACACTGCATCTCTGGGGGATGATAATAGCTGCATCTGTCACATTTAGGGTGTGGCCCAACATACTCTCTCTTACCCGGCGTCACAGCCACGAAGTTCCTGGTGATCTTGGCCCTTTTATCAGACTTCCCGACACTCGACCGGCTAGTTTCCCCAACATCCTTTTGCTTCTCTGCTCCCTTTCCCAATACCCCTGTTCTTACCATCTCATCGGTCAGAGCGCCAGCCTTCAAAATTGCGCTCTGAATCGTAGGAGGAGCAGCTGCAGTTACCATTGCTCGTATTTGAGGCGCGAGTCCCCAAATGTACCTCTCAATCCTCTTAGATTCCGGAGTGACTAAGTGTGGAACTAGTCTAGCCAACTCGTGGAATCGATCAGTATAAGCTGCGTGCCCCGCCCCCACCATAGCATGATTCCAGAACTCATGCTCAAGCTTTTGTATCTCGTTGTGAGGGCAGTATTCCTCGGTAATCAAGGCTTTAAATTCATCCCAGGTCATCTGCATCGCAGATTCCCTTCCCCTAGCTTGAACCTGGGTGTTCCACCAGGTTAGTGCTCGGCCTTGCAGTGAGCACGTAACATACTTGATCCGCTGGCTGTCGAGGCACTCACTGATGTCGATCACAGCCTCCATTTTCTCCAGCCATCTAATCAGGGCTATCGCCCCACCCTTACCATCGAATTCCCGGGGCTTACAGGCCACAAACTCCTTGTAAGAATAGCCCCGTTTGGCGTTAGCAACCCCAGTTTCGTTACCGGATGTACCACCATTTCCGGTCTCCTGGTTGCTTTCATTCCCAATCGGGTTCCCATTATCCTCATTCTCATTACCACCGTCCCCGTGGGGGTGGTTTTGCTGTTGCAGCGCGTCGCTCACCTGAGCTACGATAGTTGGAATCAAGGCAGTCAATTGTTGAGAAATTAAGGCTGCCATTTCAGCATTTCCAGTCCCTTGATTATTGCCAGAAGGGCCCTCATTTGCTGTTGGAGGTCTGCCCCTGCCTCTGCCTCTGCCCCTCGGGGCTTCACTTCCGCTACTGTTGCTGCGGGTAGATCTTCGAGGCGGCATGTTCTATTCATACAAGAGGCAACATACAAGCTTTAGTCACCTTAAGATGCATAAGTACTTTACTTATCAAATTTCCAATATTTCGTGTTCCAGTCGGTCAAGATCACCATGCAGCCATTTTAAGCATATTCTCGGTATACCGGTGGTGTTTATATATAGGGTTCCCCGCAGCGTTCCCACCACACCCACGTTGTACCGAGAATGATGCCTAATCCGGTTACATGACATCCGACCTTCCTTCACATCATATCCATAATAATCCATCAAGTCAACTGAGAACCAAACATGTAGTCACGTATAGTCTTGCGGAGGTTGTCTATCTCGCGTCCTTGAAAGGACTCAGACATAGCCTCCTCGGGTCGGTCTCAGTATCTGAGGTCAAGCGCAATGTAAGATCTGTGACGATCTGTTCGGGTCTCGATTCCCGAATTTGGTTAGGATAACTCGACGCACAGAGGGAACGGAAGATCCAATAGGAAGCTTCCCATAGGGGTCGAGCACAAGGGCTCAAGCGCAAAGTAAAAGATCACATAATAGAAGGATAACCAAACATGTAGGGAGGAACACATACACGAGATATATAAATGCACACAAACTTAAGCATGCAAATCTACATGAAGGTTCCTAGGTTATAGTCTAAGTCAAGTGTAATTGCCTAATTCTCTATAACCAATGGCTCTGATACCAGTCTGTCACACCCCCGCTAAAGCGGAAACACGGGGAATGTGAGCTAGACGGGATCGTCATAACACATGGTATATGATAGAGCAGCAATAAAATATGATGACAAGCGTGTCATGACGACACCCAAACACAAATGGAGACTTGTGTCGTGTATAATCAATGTTCACGACAGCATAGTCATAAGCACAACATAATTGATCACATAAACATTGATAATAGCTTGTAATGTAATATTCCCACAACTCGGGAACAAGTATACAAAAGATCATGTTCAAGCTTTACAAAAGATCATGTTCAAGCTTTACAAAAGATCATGTTCAAGCTTTACAAAAGTAATAAGCACAAAATACATCCTAGGGTCTCCTCTAAAAGGCAGCATTCCTAGAACTTCAATTCCCTTGATCGCCTGAAAAATATGCTCAAAAATGTCAACATAATTGTTGGTGAGCTTCGCAGGTTTAAATTGTAAACATGTAGTTGATGCTGTATAGTATTGTAGTGGATACCGTGCATACAGTTATAAGCAAGCAAGATCACATACCATGAGTTTTATTCAACCAAGCCTAATGACGTACACACAGCAAATTGTCAGAATATATTCACCCAGGCCCGATCCTGGCAGTGGGATGGTACTCGCAAGTAACCATCTGTCAAGGGTGGGGGTGTCAACCCAGTAGTACTACCAATACCTATCTGTTGGTTCCAACACCGGAATTAACGGTTATAAGACAGTCCACACAGTAACATCATGTATGCATCAGATAAGTACTCACAAAACAGTATCACGTTGATTCCGAGTATGAAAATTGTATGAAAATTGTATGTATTTTGTACAGCATTGAAAACGTGTGAGCATACTCTTCCCCCATGTTTGTAAAAGATTGAAACAATGTATAAGCGTAAAAAGGGGGCCACGAAACTCACTTGTTAAGTGGTAAGTATGTCTGATGAAACTTCCCAAACTTGTATGTATGTATGAACAGTCAATCACCTATTGACAGTTATGTTAAGAATTAATCTTATGGACTACTTAATAATATTGTTTAATTGAATCGGGTCGTTTTGGTTCGGTCATGGGTAGTACACACAAGCAGTCACACACATCTTAGTCTAGGTTATTTTAAATAGTATGTGCCTGTTAATGGCGTTGACTTTAATCTTTGTGGTCAAGCTATGACACGTCATTAATATTACATTATCGTCGTGGGATATCCGGAGAGGGGATCCATACACACACACACGTCATTAGTCATACAATAGGACCGGACGCACGACCGACACTCCATTCGCACGAGTGGACTTTCAGTCGTACGAATTAGCTACTTCCGTACGATTGAACCTTCATTCATGCGACTAAGCATTCAGTCGTACCATGCAAGACTTAGTCATACGACTCAATCTCCATACACACGATTGGACCTTCAATCGCACGAATCAACTTCATTCGTATGATTGAACATTCATTCGTACGATTGGCCTTTCAGTCGTACGACTCACACACAATCGCACACAATTTCATTCGCACTGACTCAATCGCATGACTCATTCGTTCGCACAGACTCATTCGCATGACTCATTCGTTCGCACAAACTCATTCGCACATGCATTCAATCGCACACACCCATACGCCTGACTTAGTCGTACGATTTGCCCAATCTCACAGATCAGTCGCGTGACACACTCATACGCCCTACCCAGTCGCACGATTTATTCCAGTCGCACGGCTCGGTCGGCCGGATGGCCCAGTCGCCCTGCACAGCAGGTCGCGACTGCACAGACCATCGAGCAGCGTTCTGCTGCTCCGAGCATGGGTTTCACGCACCAAGAACCTCCAGAACACTAATCCTAACACGTCTAGACAAGAAGCACACTCAAGAACACAACATGCAAGTCCACACGACCTCTTGTGCTCGGATGAACCCGAGCACCCGAAAACCCTAAAAACGCAGCAGCTAAATCGAGCTAAATACGGATCAAACGAGGTTATCTACCTGCTAGGAGTGAGTATTCACGATGATACTCAAGATTTGACGGTGAAAACGCGACAAACGGACCTGATTTCGGTGCTAGTTCGAGAGAGAGTGAAGATGAAGAAGAAGGAGCGATGAAGATGAAGATGGTGTGAAGAAGGGCTGGGAATGGGGTTTTTATACCCATCCCAGGTTTGCCAAAATGTCACTTTTGGTCCCTGTACTTTGCGCCGAGTTTCTAAATTTTGTTTCGGTTAAAAACGTTATTTATTTAGTCTTGTTTTATTGATGATAAAATGTTATTAATGTTATTTAGAAGTTAAAAATGATTATATTCGTGACGGGTATTTTAATATAACATGACGCGTTTAGTGTTAACGGGGCAATTCTCAGAAAAACGTCTTAAGGTAATGACAGGGCAAGCGATAACACGCATATAAGGTTAACTAAGCAGAGCAATTATGGTATCCACGTAGTTGGTTTATCAAAATGAGGAATGACTGATAACAAGGTTAAGCAAAACACGTTAAATGACGGACCTTTGGTGACGGATGTCACAGCAGCCTTCGGCTGCTGTGTGCACTTGAATTGCACCACAAACGCTTTCAAAATCATTTTCAACACACACAAGCAATGGATACACACACAGAGGCATAACACACAACCACAGCGACCTCATACGCCCGAAAGGCACCAAGCGCCCGAAACCGATGCGAAAGAAGTTGAATAAGATGAGACAAGGGACGACGGTGTTCGTCTACCTGTGAAATACTGAGAGGCGGCGACTTGCGGCCGCGTTTGCCGGAGAAAACAGCGAAGAAAGTCAGAGAGTAGGGGAATAGGGCGACGGCCGAAAGGTAGGGTTTTGGGGGTAGGCGGCTGAATAAAAAGGGGTATTTATACCCATTACAAAATTTGAGAAATGACACTTTAGTCCCTGCACTTTAATTCACTTATCCCCCCCCCGAATTTGCTTAATTACACTTTGAACCTTAACCTTGTTAATTGTTTTAATATTATCAATATAAATGATACTATTTACACTAAAAATAGTGATGATAGTGGTAATAATAATAATAATAATAATAATAATAATAATAATAATAATAATAATAATAATAATAATAATAATAATAATAATAATAATGATAATGATAATAATAATAATTATGGTAATAATAATAATTAATGATTGTAATAATTATGATGATAATAAAAATAGTATTCATAATAATAATAATAGTAATGGTAATAATAATAATGTTAGTAATATTAATAATAAAATAACTTTTACATACTAATATTTTCTTAATACTTGAGGAAAAGAGGGGAATATTCGGGTAGAATCTTATTAGGCTTTTAATGTTTAAATGTTTATGCACACTTAATATAACACCCATAACTAATGAGGCAAGAATTTGAAATTAAACGTATTGATTATGAAATAAGGCTGAATATTCAAGAAGAGCTAACGAATATCACGTTAATTGACGGATCTTTCGGTGACGGATGTCACAGTATCCCCCATTTGAGAGAATTTTGTCCCAAAATTCAGCTAGTGTTAGGTCCAGGAGTATTATCCACGAACAGATGCGGCCATTTGAGTTTTATCTGGTCTTCCCATTCCCATGTAAACTCTGGCCCTTGCTTAGAGTTCCATCTCACGCGGACAATTGGTATCTTACTGTGCCTCAATCGTTTGACCTTTCGATCCATAGTCTCTATGGGTTCTTCGACAAAATGAAGCTTTTCATCAATCTTGATTTCCTCAATTGGTACATTAAGGGATTCATCCGTCAAGAACTTTTTTAAGGTTTGATATGTGGAACGTATCATGTACACCATTGAGTTCTGGTGGCAACCTTAATCGGTATGCCACCGTCTATGATTTCGAATGGTCCTACATATCTAGGGGCTAATTTCCCTTTCTTTACAAACCATACAATCCCTTTCCAAGGAGAGACTTTGAGTGAAACGCGGTCTCCCACATTGAATTCCTGACGTTACCGACGGTTGTTGGCGTAGCACTTTTGACGATCTCTGGCTGCTTTTAGTCTGTCTTTGATCTGAAAAATCTTGTCGGTTGTTTCCTGAATGATTTCTAGGCCGGTTAACTAGCTTTCACCTACCTATGCCCAACAAACTAGAGACCTACATTTCCTTCCATACAGCGCTTCGAACGGTGCGCACCCAATGCTCGTACGGTAGCTGTTGTTGTATAAGAACTCAATCAAAGGTAGATGGGTGTCCCAAATACCACAAAAATCGATTACACAAGCCCTAAGCATGTCTTCTAGAGTTTGTATCATTTGTTCACTTTGTCCATCCTTTTGTGGATGATAGGCAGTACTTAAGTCCAAACGAGTACCCATTTGTAAGGCCCCGTTCCCGGGAACCTCACAGTTGGTCATTCAGTACATAAAACATACAATTATTTAAAACATTGCAGCGGAAATTAATTAAAACCATTTCGTATAATTAAATGACAACTTTTGCAAAGTAATACAATACCTTTAACAATTTCAAAATACTATAATTGCATTACATCACAAAAATGTCATTATTATACTAATGGATGTCATCCCAAAAAATGCCGACTGGAAAACACATAAAAGTCAGTGTTGCTGAGTGAAATCTAGTTTTGTAAATAAAATACTTTACTTTAAATATAACCTCTCTTTACTTTTATATGTGGTCATGCATCATACGTACAGATAGAGAATATTACTTTTATTTTCATTAACATTCATCATTCTTTATCATATTCATATCATGTTTTCATTTCATGCTTTTCGTTAATGTTCTCTTATTTTCATTCTCATTCTTTTGTAACGTACTCATTATCATTCTTTTACATTCGTCCATGTTTACTTACTTACTTTCTTTCTTTCTTTAGTATGTTACGTCATACTTTTACATTCATATGAATTGATGAACAATACCCCGAACATTGTGCACGAAGCTGATGCTAGACCTGTGGTAATTAAACCACGAACATTGTGCACAAAGCTGATCCAGTCACCTAGGGCAAGTCATCTCTCCCGTTCATACAAACCGTTTGGTCCTACTGCGAACATTGTGCACGAAGCTGATGTTGGACCTGTGCTAATTAAACCACGACCATTGTGCATGAAGTTGATCCCGTCACCTAGGGTATACCAAAGGGCCTTATCAATCTCAAAGATTGACCCTCTATGCATCCTTTAGGGTAGCTATCCCGCATCACAGTTGAGCTAACGACAACATGGTCGTGCACCTCCTTTCATTTTCTTGCAAGCCATACGTTCGTTCATTACGTTTTACTTTTCATCATTTTTATCTTTCCTTTCATTACATTATTCTTTACGTTCTTTCATTCGTTTGTCATACTACGTAAAGTAATAATATATATAACGTATTTTACAATATAATATAAATACGTTCAATCATTATTAAAAGATAACACATCATACGTACTGTACATCATCCATACATTTTATAACCCTAAGACATTTCATAAGTATGCTTATAATGGGTAATCATTGTAGGATTCTATGTGCCCAAGACACTTAGAATATTGATGTGGTTAGTACGTTATGATCCAAGTCGGGTTATACCCAATAACAAGCTTAGCAAACACCAATTAATATTTAATTGATGATATGATCATGCAATTAAATATTTACACCAAAATTAGAAAATGGGTTTTCTAAATAAGTTGCGTATGAGATGGAATAATTTATTAGGATATTTTGTTCAATAATATTATTTGAAGTGTTATTTAAATTAGTTGTATAACACCAAATAATAATGAGAGTATACTACTTATACAATTAATTGGTTAATTGTATAAACTAGTTAAAATACTAGACAATATATATGTGTGTGTTAATGTTTGATATTTATAAAAGAAAACTTCTCTTTTTAAACATCAAAACCGTCCTCAATGAAGCATGCATGTGCATGTGTAGTGTTCCTTTTGATTCTCTTGATAAGAGAATACACATGCATTTGTCTTACACTAGCTCAATCCACTAGTTTGGTCTTGGAGAAACACACACATGCACTACTTGTCTACCACTAACTAACTAGTCAACATATATCTCTCATTCTCATAATAAATACATGCAAACAACAAGAATTCAGCTCTCCTCTTCTCTCTAAGAGTTACGAAATTTCAGCAAGAAAAGAGGGTTTTCTAGCTGAGTTTTGAGCTACATTTTGGTGTTTTCTACCTAACAAGAAGGTGTGTTTGCAAAGAGCTTGGGGTATACTAGCTTGAGGACTTCTATCCTTGAAGTCTTGGCTGATTTTTGGGCATCTCCATCTTCATAAAACATCACTTCTGGTCGAATTTTGGCTGCTGCAGTAAGGTAGTTTCACAGCTCTATGTAGCTGTGATTTTATGTAGTTTTATATATGTTCATAGCTTGCTAATTCACATAAATGATCCTTTGTTCTTTGGGTTTGTTTTATACATTAATATGGTCATCTAATGAACATATTTTTCAGCTTATAAACAAGGTTATAATGCTAAACTTCCGCTGCGTTTTCAGAAAGTTTAAGAGGTTAAATTATGATTTTATGTTCTAACAAACCCAACAATAGTATCAAGAGCCGGTTATGTGGATAGCTTGCTTGTTCTTGTCCTTTAAAAATTAGTTTTAGAGGATGGTTATAAACTCATAATAGGCTGATTTTGGTTGATTCAATAAACCCCATGTCTTTCAAAGTTATATCTTCATGCTTATGATTAAACTTTGAAAGATAGGAATGTCAATTGGTTGATATATTTGGATGTTGTTTGTTTGGACAAACAAACCCTAATTTTCAGTTTATGTTGGCTGAAAATTTGGGGTATGATGGGGTTTATTTTGTTTATTGAATAATGTTTATGATTGGTCATATGATAGTGCATAACCTAGCCTTTGGCTTTATGTTTTTGGATGATTGGAATGGTTGTTTTAATTCATTCAATTGGGTTGTAATATTTATGTTTATTATTTGGGTTGTAATTATTTATTCATTTGGTTATGTAATAAATAGATTAGGTGCATTTCTTTTATTAGAAAAATGTATTAGGATATAATTTTTGTAAAAGGAAGATGCACGAGATGAAGACCCAAAGATGGACATCAAAGACACAAAAAGGGACTTGAAGCATATGGATGCAAGTTCAAGTGGGAGTCTAAGAAGACCTCTATTTTGTGTTGTATTCAACCCTTAGGAAAGACCAAATGACCACACTTGTGATGGCAAACAAGTGTGGTCACAATAGTAGCTATGGTTATGCACATTGTGGTTGTTTATATTATGCTTGTTTGGTTGTTTGTTGTATGATTGTTGTTTGATATTTGGATATGCATAACAAACTCATTAGTAAACTTAACAAGCTGAAAATTTATGGTTTCTAATCATTAAGTAGTTAATGAACGGTTATTAACAGGATTAATGATTTAATAAAAGAGGTTTTATTAAAAATAAACCATAGGATACCTTGCATTTGAAAGCATGCAAATACAAGGTATATAGAGTTTTCAAAACTAGAATTAATGAAAACCAAAAATCCCTTTTGAAACAAGTTTAACACCATCCTTTTACACGACACTCGAATCACTTAAGAACTATTTGTGGGATAAAGGTCACCTAACCACTTATAGGGAACTTGTGTGTTTGAGGTGAGTCTAACATACTTGTGGGATAAAGGTCACCTAACCGCTTGTATGTGAAAACTCACACGTGTGTGTAAGTAGGACGACTTGAATTGGAAACCATGTGCATAGGGTCACCGAAGCATGGCGTACAATGGTGTTGATGGGATTAAACATGCCAACCAAACATAAGATGTTTAACCGATCCCATAAAGGCTAGAAGTTGCAAAAGGTTGCAATTGTCAAATATTGACTACCTTGTTAAATTAAATAATGGGATAAAGGTCACCAAACCATTATTTGAATGTAACGTTGGATTCTAGATTTTAATTATTAATTGTCTATGAGACATAAAAGGGTATTAATAATTAAAATAAACTTTTAAGAAATACTAATAAGAACTTTGTAAATTTTGTAGAATGACCGCAAACAATAATGCTACCACCCCGACCGTCCATACCCTATCACTGAGAATCGTTATCAAAATGAGTAAAGGCCTATGTCCTTGACAATCCCATGTCTCACCAACCAATGTTGTTGATGTTAAGGCCTTTTGACGATTGTCTTAAGCACATTATGAATTCTGTGCAAATTTCCTACCTAATGTTGGGAATATGATTCCCGAACTCCAAAAGGGTTTGGAACATCATAGGGCATATGACATGATAATCTAGTTGAAGGAAATGTTCTTTCAACAAACACTAGTAAGATTGCTTCGAAACGGTTCAAGCACTTTATGCATGTCACATGGAAGAAACCCAATCGATATCATCTTATATATTCTTAAGATGAAAAGCCACATTGATAGCCTCAAGATGCTTAACTGTCATGTCTCAAAGTAGTTGGCCAAGAATTTGATCCTTGATTGCCCAACTAAAGGTTTGAGACATTCATAATAAACTGTAATATGAACAGGTGGGACAAGAGCATCAGTGAAATTCACGCAATGCTCAAAAGCAACCGAGGCAAGGATGGGTAGAGAGGTTCTACCTATTCTCTCGATCAATGAGGGAGACTTTAAGAAATGGCCAATCTCGATCCTAAGGCAATTATTGCCAAAAGAAAGGAATACATCAAAGCAAAGGTTAAAGCGAAACCTCAACAACCTAAGCTTATGAAGCCTAAAGTAAAGGAGAACGATCCATGCTTTGAGCATGGAGAGATAGGACAATAAAAGGGAATTGTCCCTCCTATCTCAAGGAGTTGAAAAATAAGAGGGATGCTAAGCAAACCTCGAATACAATTTTCATGATTCATATTGTATTAAATGTCATTTCTTCAAACACATGGGTATTGGATACCGGATGTAAGACTCATACTTGCAATTATTGCAAAGGGGTTCAAAAGAAATGTGCGCTTCAAGGAGGGAAACTCTATTTTGAGACTTACAAATGGTTTGGAAGTTGTTCTCAAAACCTTTTGTATGCACCTAGTTTGACTAGGAACATAATTAATGTTTCCTCTTAAAACAATATGGTCATGATTTAAAGTTTGTATATAATGGTATTAAGTTTTATGGATGATGTATTTCATTTTAAGGATATGCCTTTTAACGATATTCATGAATTAGTTCATGATAATTCATCCTATAATAACTCATTATACACATTAAGCACCAAGAAACTTAAAATCGGTTTAAGTTATTATTATCTTTGACATTGTCATCTTGGTCACATAAACAAGAATTGGATTCAAACACTTCAAAAGAATGGTCTTTTGGAAACAAATGAAAATGTTTCATTTGATAAGTGTGAACCAAAAGACTTATTAGGAATGATACATTTGGATGTATATGGTCCTTTTAAGACAATGACAAAGATTGGTGAAAGGGTACTTCATTACTGTTATCGACGATTACAGTCGCTATTATTGTGTGCACTTGATGACACATAAGAATGAAGCTTTTGAAATGTTCAAAATCTTCAATAATGAAGTAGAAAATCAACTCTACATAACTATCTAAGTTCTTCATTCTGATAAAGGAGAAACTGAACCGTATTTGGATATGCTTCAATTCATTAAGGTTATGAGCTTACCACCTTTATCATCTTCGGTTTTCGCACTAATCTCCACGGCTCTTATTTTAAATATGGCCCCAACCAAGAAAGTGGGTTCGACACCTTTTGAAATATGGCATGGAAAGAATTTCATCACTATCATATTTAAAAGGTATGAGTAGTGAAGCTTATGTAAAGCTTAACACCCAAAACAAATTTGAAAGTCGATCCACTAAGTGTATATTTATTGGATATCCCAAAGACTGTATAGGATACTACCTCTTTGATCCAACAGAGCAAAAGAAATTTATTGCTCGAATGGCAGAGTTCTTGGAAGCCAAGTTCCTTATGGAAGGAGTGACGCATAGAACAATGGAATTTAATGAAGATCAAGATCCACAAGCCGATACACGTTTGGTTGACACTAGCTGTCAACAAGAGGTTGTTGATGATGATCAAGAGGTTGTTCAATACACATAAAACGTTCACAGATCTGGTAGAGTTAGCATTCCACCTGAAATATATGGATTTTTCATGGATGGATGCTATGAGGTTGACTCCGATGAGCCAACTACATACCATAATGCTATGTCCATTCGGATTGTGACAAATGGCTGGAAGCCATGAATGTAGAGATGCAATCCATGTATGACAACCAAGTTTAGGAATTGGTTGACCCTCCACTTAACTCCAAACCGGTAGGATGCAAGTGGGTTTTCGAGAAGAAAACAAATACGCATGGAAACTTGGATACTTACAAGGCAAGACTTGTAGCAAAAGGTTTCACTCAAACTCAAGGG
The DNA here is from genome assembly GCA_024085815.1 of Flaveria linearis. Classification (NCBI taxonomy): domain Eukaryota; kingdom Viridiplantae; phylum Streptophyta; class Magnoliopsida; order Asterales; family Asteraceae; genus Flaveria; species Flaveria linearis. The sequence continues at coordinate 34,341,633 of CM044003.1, read as the reverse complement.
GTTGATTATGATGAAACCTTCTCACCTGTTGTGATGCTAAAGTCTATAAGGATATTATTCGCCATAGCTGCTCATTATGATTATGAGATTTGGCAAATGGATGTCAAAACCAATTTCCTAAATGGATATCTTGAGGAAGATGTCTATATGGTTCAGGCTGAAGGTTTTGTCGATCCAAAACATCCTAATAAAGTGTGCAAGTTAAAGAAATCAATCTATGGATTGAAACAAGCATCGAGAAGTTGGAATCAATGTTTTGATGAAGAGATCAAGAAATTTGGTTTCATCAAGAATGCTGACAGGGCTTGTGTGAATAAAAAGGCTAGTGGGAGTGCAATCACATTCTTAGTATTGTATGTTGATGACATAATACTATATGGAAAAGACATTCCAACCATGGAAGGTGTTAAAACCTGACTTGGAAATTGTTTTTCCATGAAAGATCTCGGTGAAGCCGCCTATATTTTGGGAATAAAGATATATAGGGATAGATCAAGGCGGTTGGTAGGTCTAAACCAAAGTGCATATATTGATAAAATCTTGAAAAAGGTTCAAGATGGAAAACTCTAAGAAAGGTATGGTACCTTTCAAAGAGGGACAATATTGAGTGCATCTCAATGTCCAAGCTCAAAGGATGAGCAAGATTGTATAAAGGACATCCCATATGCGTGTGCTATAGGATCCATCATATATGCGATGATATGCACTAAGACCGGACGTGTCATGCGCGTTAAGCATGACAAGAAAATCAGCAAAATCCAAGTAATAGCCATTAGATGGCTGTTAAAAGTATATTGAAATACCTTAGAAGGACTAAGCATATGTTTCTAATATACGGATCTGAGAAAGAGGAACTCGTTATAAAGGGTTACACGGATGCGAGTTTCCAAACTAATCGAGATGATCCTCGATCACAATCGGGGTTTGTCTCCATTATGTATAGGGAAACATTGTCCACTACAAAATACGAATACATAGCCGCCTCATTAGCAGCTTTGGAAGCTGCATGAATAAAAGGTTTATCGCCGATCTAAGGGTGGTCTCTACCATTCAAGACCCCTTAGAAATCTTTTGTGATAACGAGGGTGTGATTACTCAAATCAAGGAACCCCGTGCACATCAAAAGATTAGGCACAATGAGCGGAGATTCAACTACATAAAGGATGAAGTTGAAAAGGGAAAGATATGTATTCACAAAGTTCACTTTGATCAAAAGATTGCGGATCCACTCACGAAGCTCCTCGAAAGGTCAAAGCATGAAAGTCATACTTGTGCCTTAGGACTTCGATATTCTAGTGATTGGACTTGATCAAATTTTGTATTTGAATATGTGGAACTCTTTATTATTTGAGTAAAATTATTTGGTTATAATGTTTCAATTAATGTTCCAATTTAGCATGTTTAATCCATGAGTAAATCATTTACTCTAAATGTCCGTAGTCGATCATACTTTTGGGAACAAGTGTGAGGGTAAGATTATTATGAACTTGGATTGGTTGATATTCATAAGGATGAATATAGAGCAATGGGTTGATACCAAGGTTCATAGATATTTATGGGATACAAATATTGGACTAACCCGCATCTCAAATTTTCCTACATGGAATCTTATCGATTGATCATAAGTAAATTTGAGTAAAGGCGAATATCATTTGGTATCCTCCGACCTGAGATACATATTGGGTTTTGATATTCACCAAATATTATACCTTGAGCTAATTCTTTACTTTCCTGAAATAGTGGACAGTACATAAGGGTATGTTCAGGTATAATACGAGGTGTTTGTGAGAAACGTATGTAGTCAAGATGGAATTTGTTCCTCTTATTCGTTGAGAGTTAGATGTCTAAGGCATGATTAAGTTAAATCAACAATGAATGATCATTCTGTGTTCTTGGATTTAATATGATATCTGTAACAAAAGGATAGATGATTGATTCACCTAAATCATTTTAAGTAGGGCACTTGAATGGGATGATGTTATTGAATGGCCATAAGTCATGCATATTAAGGGTAGTAAACCGTTGTTAGGCGTCATTACTGCTTGCATCAATCTTCTATGAATCTTGGGCAAGTGGGAGATTGTAGGATTCTATGTGCCCAAGACACTTAGAATATTGATGTGGTTAGTACGTTATGATCCAAGTCGGGTTTTACCCAATAACAAGCTTAGCAAACACCAATTAATATTTAATTGATGATATGATCATGCAATTAAATATTTACACCAAAATTAGAAAATGGGTTTTCTAAATAAGTTGCATATGAGATGGAACAATTTATTAGGATATTTTGTTCAATAATATTATTTGAAGTGTTATTTAAATTAGTTGTATTACACCAAATAATAATGAAAGTATACTACTTATACAAGTAATTGGTTAATTGTATAAACTAGTTAAAATACTAGACAATATATACGTGTGTGTTAATGTTTGATATTTATAAAAGAAAACTTCTCTTTTTAAACATCAAAACCGTCCTCAATGAAGCATGCATGTGCATGTGTAGAGTTCCTTTTGATTCTCTTGATAAGAGAATACACATGCATTTGTCTTCCACTAGCTCAATCCACTAGCTTGGTCTTGGAGAAACACACACATGCACTACTTGTCTACCACTAACTAACTAGTCAACATATACTCTCTCATTCTCATAATAAAGACATGCAAACAACAAGAATTCAGCTCTCCTCTTCTCTCTAAGAGTTACGAAATTTCAGCAAGAAAAGTGGGTTTTCTAGCTGAGTTTTGAGCTGCATTTTGGTGTTTTCTACCTAACAAGAAGGTGTGTTTGCAAGGAGCTTGGGGTATACTAGCTTGAGGACTTCTATCCTTGAAGTGTTGGCTGATTTTTGGGCATCTCCATCTTTCAAACATCACTTTTGGTCGAATTTTGGCTGCTGCAGTAAGGTAGTTTCACAGCTCTATGTAGCTGTGATTTTATGTAGTTTTACATATGTTCATAGCTTGCTAATTCACATAAATGACCCTTTATTCTTTGGGTTTGTTTTATACATTAATATGGTCATCTAATGAACATATTTTCAGCTTATAAACAAGGTTATAATGCTAAACTTCCGCTGCGTTTTCAGAAAGTTTAAGAGGTTAAACTATGATTTTATGTTCTAACAAACCCAACAATCATTGCCCGTAAGTCAACTTAGTCAAAACCCTAGACTTTCTGCTATTTCTAAAATTTCAGAAATTTATTCTAAGGGTCAAGACGCATGGGAACTATTTGGGCGCTTCTGCCCTGTTTAGAAATTTTGCGACTATGCAGATGTCTGGACTTAACTTAGTCTCTTTTTCACTTAGACGCATGGCCTGTTTAGGCACATGGGCCCTATTCAGAAGTTTGGGTCTACACTTAGCCATTTTCTACTTAGACGCGTGGGCCTGTTTAGACGCATGGGCACTATTCAGGCGTCTGGGTTTCTGAGCGTTTGGGCATACTCAGGCAATTTGACTGTTGGACGCATGGGCCACTGTTTAGGCGCATGAGCAACTAACTTTCCCATAAACAACATAAATCAGTCCCATTTCATCTTAAATCACAATCTAAGCCTAGTATTAGCATCCTAAGCATCATAACATGAACATACACACATTTGTATCCTAAAATAACGCCCACCCACGTACACATTCATACATACATACATACAGGTAAAACCCATTTTTATAAAAACATATACACATGCATTTTCTAGCCCCAAAGTAGTTAAAAACATGTTAAAAAGGGGGATTCTAGAACTCGCCTTAGTTGTTCTCGGGCTTGAACCCTTCTCTTGAATTTTCTCAGTCGTGCTTAACACCTAAAACCCACACACATACACAACCCGAACATACAATCACATTTATAAGCAAACAACGGAGTCTAGAATCATCTAAAACATCATAAAATCGAGATTTCTTACCAAAAACTTCGAATTTTCCTAATTCTTCTACAACCTCCGAGAATTCTCAGCTCTTCCTCTATCTCTCTCTAACAAAATCCGAATGATAAGGTGTGAGAAGCAACATGGGCGGCCATGTTGCTTTATTCACCAACTTTTCCAAAGTTGTGTCCTTTTGGGCACTTTTAACCCCTCAACTTGGGTTTTATAGCTTTTCTTTCTTTTCCTTTACTTTATTCCTCCATAGCTTTCTAAAATAACCGGGTGTTACAAGTCCACCCCCCTTATATAGGTTTCGTCCCCGAAACCTGTTATACCTCAAACAGATGAGGGTAATACCGCCTCATCTCTCCTTCAATCTCCCATGTAGACTCGGATCCCTTCCTGTGCTTCCACTGTAGTCGCACAAGAGGAACCACTTTATTCCTTAACCTCTTCTCCTTACGATCAATGATCACCACTGGTTGCTCCACGTAATTGAGCCGTTCATCCACTTCAATGTCCCCCAGTGGCACAACCATATCTTCATCTGCTAAACACTTTCGTAAATGGGATACATGGAACGTAGGGTGAATTCCACTCAACTCATCCAGTAGTTCCAACCTATAGGCCACCTCTCCTACTCGGGCAATGATTCGGAAAGGCCCTATATACCTTGGCTCAACTTGCCCCCGCTTTCTAAACCAAATGATACCCTTCCAAGGCTTTGATCTTTTAGAGCTTCTCCGTTGTAGCCTAAATCACTTCAATGCTCCCTCACTCCTTCTGACCAATATCACCCCAGCAAACCGGTGTCCTACATCTTTTACCATATAGCGTCTCGTAAGGTGGCATGCCAATGCTGGCATGATAACTGTTGTTGTACAAGAATTCTGCTAATGGCAAGTGGTCATCCTAACTTCCTCCAAAATCAATCACGCACACTCAAAGCATGTCCTCGAGTGTCTGGATCGTCCTCTCAGACTGACCGTCAGTCTGAGGATGATAAGCCGTGCTGATATGTAGTCTCGTCCCCATCGTATTGTGGAATTTCTTCCAAAATTTGGATGTATACCGAGTGTCGCGATTAGACACAATAGACACCGGCACACCATGACGAGCTACAATCTCCTTGATAAATAGATCCGCGAGCCTCTTAGAAGAATACGTCTCTCGAATCGGTAGGAAGTGAGCACTCTTTGTCAAACGATCAACTATCACCCATATAGCATCATACCCTTTCGGGGTACGTGGTAGCTTCGTAATGAAGTCCATGGTGATATGCTCCCACTTCCACTCGGGTATATCCAATGGTTGGATTTTGCGGTATGGCTTCTGGTGTTCCCTATCACCTGCAAACAGGTAAGGCATTTACTCACATACTCCGCTACGATGCGCTTTATTCCCAGCCACCAGTATTCTTCCTTCATATCGTGATACATCTTGGTAGCACCGGGATGAATGGAGTATCGAGTCTTATGAGCCTCGTCCATGATCCTCCCATGTAGATCCCCGTAACGAGGAATCCACATTCACCCATATCGGGTTCTAATACCGAGAGTGCTTTCACCCAACTCCGCGACTAGACCTCTCATTCTTTCAGAGTTAAGACGATCTTCTTTTAGAGCCTTGTTTTGAAACTCCTTGACCTGCGTCATCACGTCAGAGGTCATAATCAGCTGATAAGCCTTCACCTGAATCGGCTCGGGTCTCTCCTTTCGGCTAAGGGCATCTGCCACCACGTTGGCCTTGCCCGGATGGTAATGGATCTCGCAATCGTAATCCTTTATGAGCTCCAACCATCGCCTCTGCCTCTTATTCAAATCTTTCTGCTCAAAGAAGTACTTCAAGCTTTTATGGTCTATGAAGATGGTGCACTTCGTCCCGTATAGGTAGTGCCGCTAAATTTTCAACGCGAAAACCACCGCAGCTAGTTCTAGATCGTGCGTGGGATAGTTGACTTCGTGGGTTTTCAGCTGTCGGGATGCGTAGGCTATCACCCTTCCACGTTGCATCAATACGCAACCTAGCCCAGAATAAGAAGCATCCGAATATACCACTAAATCTTCACTACCTTTGGGTAATGTCAGGACAGGAGCTCGTGTTTGTCTCATCTTCAGCTCCTCAAAAGCACACTCCTGTTCTAGACCCCACATGAACTTCACATGCTTGTGAGTCAACTTCGTCAAAGGTGAGGCTAGCTTGGAAAAGTCTTGAATAAACCTCCTGTAGTAGCCCGCCAATCCCAAGAAGCTACGGATCTCGGATGGCGTCTTAGGAGACTTCCATTGCATCACGGCCTCAACCTTTGCCGGGTCCACCATGAGTCCCTCCGCATTTACCACGTGACCCAGAAATTGCACCTCGCGTAACCAAAAAGCACACTTGGAGAACTTAGCATACAGCTTCTCTTTTCTCAACATCTCTAACACTTCCGAATATGACCGGCATGCTCTTATTCGTTCCTTGAATAAATCAAGATATCGTCGATGAATACAATCACTGATTTGTCCAATATCGGCCGACACACTCGATTCATCAAGTCCATAAAAGCTGCTGGCACGTTGGTTAAACCAAAGGACATAACGAGAAATCGTAGTGTCCATAACGCGTGCGAAAAGCTGTTTTGGGAATATCTTGCTCCTTCACTTTCAATTGATGGTAATCGGATCGAAGGTCTATCCTCGAGAACCAACTAGCACCTTGGGGCTGATCGAACAAGTCGTCAATCCTCGGTAACGGATACCGATTCTTTACCATCAACCTGTTCAACTCACGGTAGTCGATACACATTCTCATGCTACCGTCCTTCTTCTTCACGAATAAGACCGGCCCACCCCAAGGAGACATAGTCGGTCTAATGTACCCCTTATCGAGAAACTCTTGTAGTTGCTCCGTTAACTCCTTCATCTCAGTCGGAGCCAACCAATAAGGTGCCTTAGCGACAGGCTAAGCACCGGGTATCAAGTCAATTTGAAATTCGATTTCGCGATCTGGTGGCACTCCTGATAAGCCCTCTGGAAATACATCGGGAAAGTCACACACCACCGGCACATCTGGCAGTTGTGGTGTTGATGTGTCCACATCTTTCACGTAGGCCAAATAAGCACTACATCCACGTCTCATGCACCTTCCCGCCACCGCCATTGAAATCACTTTCAGAATCGTCGTAACTCGATAACCGTACATCATCACCGAACTCCTATCAGGCGCTATCAGTCTAATCATCTTTTTTCAACACACGATGTTTGCTTCATAGGTTGCTAACTAATCCATCCCTAGTACTACATTGAATCCTCCTAGGGGCATCACATGTAACTTAGCAGCAAACCTATGACCTTCTAATTCTATGGCACAGTCCTCTACCATACCAGTAACTCTAGTGGACTTACCAATAGCAGTTTCTACGTCAAAGGGCTCATCAATGCATTTTCTACTAACAGGCAGTTTAGCACAGAAAGTAGTAGAAATAAAACTCCTACTAGTACCAGAATCAAATAACACAGAAGCAAGAGTTTGATCTACTAGAAACGTACCTGACACAACATCGGGGTCCGTCCTAGCCTCCTCCCTGGTCATCGTGAACGCTCTGGCGCTCGCCCTTTTCTCCTCAGTCCCGGTCTTCCTACCTGCTCCGGAACCCTCAGCCCTCGGCTTCTTGCATTCCCTACTCATGTGGCCTACTTCACCACAGTTGAAGCACCTCGCCACTCTGCAATCTCTGGAGATGTGGCCGGGCTTCCCACACTTGAAACAGACGTTAAGCTCCAGCCTACACTCTCCCGTGTGCTCCTTTCCACACTTCCCGCATCCCTTCACTCCTGAGCCTGCGCCGACCACCCGTCGATCATCCACTCTAGCCTTCTTGTTATTCGGGGTAAAACCACCCGGCCCAAACCGTTTCTGGTTCCGATCATCACCACCCGTCTTCTTCCCTTCGACCACCATCACCTCCCTCTCATTATACAACCTCCCGGCCAAGCCAACCACCGACCTAAATGTACTTGGTCGGGCGGTGATCATGTGCCTATGGATATCCGCCGGCAAGCCCTGGAAGTATCTCTTGATCTTTCATGACAAGGGCGTCACCTGATCCTGCACCAACCGTTCCATCTCGTCGAACTTGGTGGTGTGTTGTTAGTGTGTCATGGTTCCCGCCTCCAGCTACAGGAACTCCCTTTCCACCTTACCCAACTCCCGATAAGGACGGAACTCCTTAATCACCAACTTATTCAGCTCACTCCACCTCATCCTACCAATCGCCCTACTACCCTCGGCTTAGACAATGTTGTCCCATAAGCATAAAGTCGAGTCCATAAACGAGTGAGTGGTGAATTTTACCTTCTGGTCCTCTCGGCACTCGCTGATCTCAAGAACAGCCTCCATCTCCCTCACCCATCGGTGAGCAGCAGCAACAGTGCCATTACCATCTAAGGTAGGGGGCTTGCATCTTTGGAATGCCCCATAATTATAGCCTTGTACTATCTCCAGCACAGGATCTTCTTCCTCCTCTTCCTCATCAGTAGGGATAACCGTCTCAGTCCTGGGTTGTTCTCTCCCTCCCGAGGACCTATTCCTATCCCTCCTCTCTCCTTCTCTAATGGCCTTAATCACTTCGGTCACTACAGAGGGCAAGATTGTCTACATCACCTGATGAACCTCCTCCACCACGGCCTCCTTCACTGAGGCTCTCAAGTTAGCACTCTCGTCACCACCCTCCGGATGAGGGGTCTTAGGCTCCTCGTGGGTCACCTTCTCAACCTTGGGCCTTCCTCTTATGGCCCGTGGTTCAGCACCACGTCCACCACGTGCTCCACCTCGTGAAGCCTTTGAAGACCTCCAGCCATTCCTAATCGCTATAAGATTCAAATGCTAACACGGTCATTCAAGGTAATAGCTCAGTTTATGTGAAGTATAGTAAGTTCCTAATTACAGTGGCCAGTTGTGATTAGCCGCTTACTTTACTCTTCATACCCTAAGCAATTCCTATCCTGCCTACATCAGTATCTAAATCTACTAAGGGCAAACAGATCAAAAAACATGCGTACATAATACCGGTTAACATTAAAGAAAATACCTGATGACACGTAGCTACTTGGACTGGCATCCCTTCCCATTGTCCCATTTTCAGTTTTAGTTTAGGTTTCTTTTGAAAATATTTACCCATTTCACTTAAACTTTGGCTCTGATACCAACTTGTAAGGCTCCGTTCCCGGGCACCTCACAGTTGGTCATTCATTGCACATAAAACATACAATTATTTGTAACATTACAGCGGAAATTAATTAAAACCGTTTCGTATAATTAAATGACAAACTTTGCAAAGTAATACAATACGTTTAACAATTTCAAAATACTATAATTGCATTACATTACAAAAATGTCATTATTATACTAATGGATGTCATCCCAAAAAATGCCAAGTAGCTGCCCCGTGCCATCCTCAGCAACTATTACCTACCAACTGGAAAACACATAAAAGTCAGCATTACTGAGTGAGTTCTAGTTTTTTAAATAAAATACTTTACTTTAAATATAACCTCTTTTTACTTTTATACATGGTCATGCATCATACGTACAGATAGAGAATAGTACTTTTACTTTCACTAACATTCATCATTCTTCATCATATTCATAGCATGTTTTCATTTCATGCTTTTCATTAACGTTCTTTTATTTTCATTCTCATTCTTTTGTAACGTACTCATTATCATTCTTTACATTCGTACTTGTTTACTTTCTTTCCTTCTTTCTTTAGTACGTTAAGTCATTCTTTTACATTCACATGGATTGATGAACAATGCCCCGAACATTGTGCACGAAGCTGACGCTGGACCTGTGGTAATTAAACCACGAACATTGTGCACGAAGCTGATCCAGTCACCTAGCGCAAGTCATCTCTCCCATTCATATAAACCGTTTAGTCCTACCCCGAACATTGTGCACGAAGCTGATGCTGGACCTGTGGTAATTAAACCACGAACATTATGCACGAAGCTGATCCAGTCACCTAGGGCATACCAAAGGGCCTTGTCAATCTCAAAGATTGACCCTGTGTGCATCCTTTGGGTTAGCGAACCCGCATCACAGTTGAGCTAACGACAACATGGTCGTGCACCTCCTTTCATTTGCTTGCAAGCCATTCGTTCGTTCATTACGTTTTACTTTTCATCATTGTTTTCTTTCCTTTCATTACGTTATTCTTTACATTCTTTCATTCATTTGTCATACTACGTAAAGTAATAACATAATATATATAACATATTTTACAATATAATATAAATACGTTCAATTATTATTAAAAGATAACACATCATACGTACTGTACATCATCCATACATTTTATAACCCTAAGACATTTCATAATTATGCTTATAATGGGTAATCATTGCCCGTAAGTCAACTTAGTCAAAACCCTAGACTTTCTGTTTTTCCTAAAATTTCAGAAATTTATTCTAAGGGTCTAGACACATGGGAACTATTTCAGCCGTTTTGCCACTATGCAGATGTCTGGACTTAACTTAGTCTCTTTTTCACTTAGACACATGGGCATGTTTAGGCGCATGGGCCCTATTTAGACGTTTGGGTCTACACATAACCATTTTCTACTTAGACGCATGGGCCTGGTTAGACGCATTGGCACTATTCAGGCGTCTGGGTTTCTGGGCGTTTGGGCATACTTAGGCAATTTGACCGTTGGACGCATGGGTCACTGTTTAGGCGCATGAGCAACTAACTTTCCCATAAACAACATAAATCAGTCTCATTTCATCTTAAATCACAATCTAAGCCCAGTATTAGCATCGTAAGCATCATAACATGAACATACACACATTTGTATCCCAAAATTACACCCACCCACCTACACATTCACACATATATACATATGGGTAAAATCCATTTTATAAAAACATATACATATGCATTTTCCAGCCCCAAAGTAGTTAAAAACATGTTAAAAAGGGGGATTCTAGAACTCACCTTAGTTGTTTTCAGGCTTGAACCCTTCTCTTGAATTTTCTTAGTCGTGCTTAACACCTAAAGCCCACACATACACAACCCGAACATACAATCACATTTATAAGCATACAACCGAGTCTAGAATCATCTAAAACATCATAAAATCGATGCATAATCTCGCCAACTTTTCTATCTTGTAATCCTCACAAATCGGTAAGAAACGGGCAGATTTTGTCATTCGATGCATAATAACTCAAATCTAATCGTGTCCACTAGTTGTTCTAGGCAACTTAGTGATAAAGTCCATTGCTATGTTTTCCCATTCATTCGGGAATTTCTGATTGTGGCAATAGACCTGATGGTTTCTGATGTTCGGCTTTGACTTTCGAACAAGTCAGACATTCACCTATATACGTCGTAATGTCTTTCTTCATACATGGCAACCAATACAACTCTTGAGAATCTTAGTACATATTGTCTGCACCAGGATGAACAGAATACTTGGGGGGTGTTTGGTATGCAGGAATTTAATGGAATTCAATGGAATTGGAATCTAAATTCCATTGGTCATTATGTTTGGTTGGTAGGAATTCGTTAGAATTGGAATTTGAATTCCATTCTTCACGTGTTTGGTTGAAAAAGGAAATGGAATTGGAATTGGAATTAATTCCCTCAAATTCCTTCAAATAAACGTTTTCAAAATCCTTCCAAATATTGAAGGATTTCAAATTCCACTGACTCTTGCCTCCACCACTAACCGCCATCTACCACCTCGCACACCGCCGACCGACACTACCGACGACCTCGACCGCCGACAGCCGACGCCCCCCGCCAACGCTAAACCCCGCCGCCCCCAACCGCCGACCGCCACCTACCACCCCGCCCACCGCCAACCGACTGTGATGCCCCGATCGCCGACGCCGCTGCCCGACCCCAATCACTGACCACGGTCATCGTCCGCCAACCGCCGCCGTCCGTCACTGACCGCCGCCACCGACCGCCGTCATCCGTCACCGACCGCCGAACCCGACCCCACCGACCCCGACCACCGCCGAGCCCAATTGCCATCACCGCCGCCCACCGACCGCCACCGACGCCGACTACCGCTACCCCTAATCGTCGATTGTCACCGACCTAGCCTCTGAACTGTGTCTCGACGACGGCCGTTATCAGTTGGTGGTGGTCGATCGGCGGCAGCGGTCGATCGGCGGCGGCAGTCGGGTTTTGGAAACGGGCGCGGTTGGTGGTCGTGGTCGATTGTCAACGGTGACGGCGGCGGCGGTCGGTGGTATGTAGCGGCAATGATCGGTGGTCATTGAGGTGGTGGCGGTTTGCAACGGGTGATAAATTTTAATTCCTTTATAATGTATTGACACTGGAAATGCATTTGGAATTTAAATTCCCTTTATAGATTCCAATTCCTTTAAATTCCAAATCATTTGGAAAATATTGAATTCCAAATGCAATTCCTTTGAATTACAATTCAAATTCTAATTCCAATTCTAATTCTAACAAATTCCGCGAACCAAACGCCCCCTCAGACTTGTGCGCCTCGTTCATAACTAATTGTCATACATCTCCCTATTTCGGTACCCATATTCGATCCACAAAGTAATACACATTGTCTTCCCTACACTCCATCTGCTTATCAAACCCACGAAATTCTTCACCAGCCACATTTTCTTCCTTTAATGCCTCACTCTACGCTGTTAGAATCTGAGTCTTCAAGTTTGATTGAATAATTATTCCCAAGGCTCGTGCACGTACAGGTTTGACATGTTCTTTCCTACTCAAGGCGTCAGCCACCATATCGGCCTTTCCTTGATGGTATCGAATCTCACAGTCATAAGCAGTGAGAAGTTCCAGCCATCGCCTTTGGCGCATATTAAGTTCCTTTTACATAAGCACACAACCTAGGCCTTGGTGTGATGCATCGCAGAACATGACAGGGTCGTTTGATCAATAAGGGAGGGTCAATATAGGTGCATTAGACAATCTTTCCTTTAACGTCTGAAATGCCTCTTCTTTCTTATGTCCCTAATCAATCTTCTGATCCTTCTGTGTTAACATTGTCAACGGTCGGGAAATCTTTGAGAGATTCGTAATGAACCATCAGTATTATCCAGCTAATCATAAGAATTGTCAAATTTTCGAAGGCGTCTTAGGGTATCCCACTCCCTAACTACTTCAACTTTTCTTAAATCAACATGTATTCCCTTCTCACTGACCATATAATCTAGAGACTTCACTTCACGCAACCAGAACTCAGACATGGAGAATTTGGAATAGGGTTTCTTTTCCTAACAAATTTAGAATTACCCTCAGATGTTACTCGTCCTCTTCTTTTGATCATGAATAGATGACGATGTCATCTATAAACACTATCATAACTCATCTAGGTACGGCTTACATTCTCGGTTCATCAAGTCTATGAACACTGCTGGAGCGTTATCAACCCAAACAACATAACTAAGAACTCGTAATACCCATAACGAGTCCTAAAGATCGTCTTCAGATATCGTCTTCTTGAACCATCAACTAATAATAACATGGCCGAAGATCGATCTTTGAGAAGTACGTTGATCCCTACATTGAACTGACTGAATAGATCATAATTCTTGGTGAGTGGGTATAGTTTTCGATAGTCAACTTGTTCATCTTTCGATAATCTATGCATAACTGAAACGACTCATCCTTCTTTTCCACCAATCTGGTTAGTGATTCCCATAGCAGTGACTAGGTCGAATAAAACTTTTATCCAAGAGCTCTTGTACCTTACTTGATAATTCTTGCATTTGCATTGGTGGTAACTGATACGGCGCCTTTGCAACAGAACTTGCTCTGGGGCTCATATCATTCTGTATTTTCTATTTGATGAAGAGGGGACAATCCTGTTAAGTCACAAGGAAGGTCTTCTGGAAAATCATGTGCAATAGGAATATCTTTCAACTTTCTTTCTTCTGCCTTCTTCTCTACCGTATGTGCTAGAAATGCGCAATATCACTTCTTTATGCATCGATGAATCACCTTCTCCTGATGGACTATCTTGGTTTCATGCTTCGATAACCAATTCATACAGTATTAAGTCTATGTCAAAGACATGATCTTCGTGTACTTTTGTGTAACCTCTAGTTATTACCATTGGTCCTCTCAACCCAATAAATAATTTCTAAGCAGCTACAGTTAATGCTAAGTTAAAGAATAATTCTGAAGAATCAAAGCTATTATCAACCCTGGTATCAAATAGATGTGTAGCTATTGATGATAAGGTACGTGCATGTAACAACATTTGGTCTTGTCAAATGTCACTTGCTACAGTCGCAAATGTATGACCGCGTGATGTATTACCTTGATTTACATGATCTTTATTTCCATAATTTAACTTTTCTTACTTTCTAGCTATAGCCATTTCCTAATTCTGATTGTTTCCAACTTGTCCTGGGGTCCTAATCGACCTAGGGCACATGTTATGGTAATGGTCGGATCTCCCACCTTCTTAGCGTCCCCGTTTAACGCATGTTGGCTTAATCGTACCGACCGACATAGCTAGGTTCATAACATTGGCATTCTTGCCTACCTTACCGCTAGGTTGCTTGTTCGACCCTGCAACTTCTTTCTACTACTCACTAGATTTTCTCAATGTCCCTCTCATTACTATTTGGTCTAATGTCATAAGGTATGACATCAGCTTTGTCAACTAATGGAGTTTGTCAGTATAAAGAGCACGACCTAACCCTACCATTACACGATTTCAGAATTACAATTCTAACTTTGCATTTCATTCCTTGGGTAATAGTACTCAATCACCAAGGCTTTGAACTCTTCTCAAGTCATGGCTTTCACAGCCTCCTTACCTTAGACTTGAGCTTGGGTATTCTACCATGCTTGTGCTTTACCCATTGGTGAGTAAGCAAAACATACTTCATCTTATGGTTTTTCAGTGTAGTTATTCAAATACGTTACAGTTTCTATTTCCTCAATCTAACAGGTTAGATTATCGCTTTTCCTTTCTTGTCATAATGCTTTGACTAGTATGTCAAGAATTCCTGGTATATACAGGCAACTCTTTCACTTTATCATTTCCATCATTTCATACTCCAATTAATCAAGATCATCACATAGCCCAGTTTAAGCACATTCTTAGTATATCGGTGATGCTTATATATAGGGTTCCCCGCAGCGTTCCCACCATATCCACGGTATACGAGAACGATTCTTAAACTGGTTACGTGACATTTGATTACTCTTAATATCATCCCAATGAACAACGTAATGCATGCATAGTGAGTATCATCACTCTTCTACAACTCTTTGAAGTCCACATCCATTCTAAGCAATTAGTCAGTTTCATAGTTACTTAAATGCTAGAATGAGCAATGTCTCATAGGGGATAAGACTAATATCATAATTTGAATCCCATGAAGGATCCAAGTAGAATAGAACTTAAGTAAGAGTAGAGGTTATAAATGTTTTATTGTCATTAACAAAGCCTTACTAGAATTATGACTCTAGTGTCCCAAGGTATAGAATGAAAGATTTGTACTAATCATTATCGTTATCGCATGGCAAGATTCGCCAGGCTTCACATGCACTGCAAGTTGCAATTACGTGTGCACCCGTAATGGTAATTTGCTTTGCATGGTCACCCTCAGCTTCACCTACCCAAGTTAGCATATCTTGTCAAGTACAGAGTGTTATCCATGATTTGAGTATCAAGGATGTGGTACTAACAAAAAGTTAATTAACCGGAGTCGTACAAGGAATCGATCGAGTAAACATTCACTTGAGCAAGGAATAGTCAAAGGATCCATGTACTTTAATCCGAACAATGACTAAGTAGTCATCTGATCTGAGTACGTCGCGTCTCTTGTCTACTAGCGTCATCTTAGCCAGCGTGTCCGTCTTCCAAGATTCAACCCAACAAGGTATAAATAAGGGAGCATATAGTAATTTTGACATCGACAGACGTATGGGATAAAGGTTGGCTTAATAACCTAAGTCCTTAGAAGAATTCTTAAAATAGCACTTATCAATCCATCTGAATATAAGTCAAATACATAACGAGAGGATGCGCTTACCTAAAGCTTTCTCAAGGTATGAACAGATGATATGATACGCACAATCTTCTCAAATAAGTAAACCATAGATAGCTTGTAAGATAGGCTATGTAAGCATAACCAATAATGTACTTAAAACATTCACATGTATATTGTTGCACACATAATCCCATTATGCATACTACATGTGGGTAAGCAATATATTATGAAGTAATAAGCAGTCAATCGCATCATAAAGATCATGCATGTAATATCAAATGCACACAATCCCTAGTATGCATCATACATGAAGGTTCTTAGGTTATAGTCTAGGTCGAGTGCTCCACTTAATTCTCTATAACCAATGGCTCTGATACCAGTCTGTCACACCCCCGCTAATATTGGAAACACGAGGATGTAACGGACGGGATTGTCATAACACATTGTAATCAATAGAGATGCAATATATATATGTATAAAATGAATAACGTGTCATGATGACACCCGACACAAAGGAGACTTGTGTCGTGTCTAGTCAATAACCATGACAACATAGCCAAAAGTATTAACATTGTAATAAAATTCCACAACCCGGGAACAAGTATCCAAGAGTATGATAATGTGCAATCAGACCAACAATGTCAAGTAATGTATAGTCTCAAAAATGCATCCTAGGGTCTCCACCAAGGCTGCACTCCTAGAATCTTCAGTTATTTGTTTCACCTGAAAAGATATGCTCAAAATGGTCAACATAATTGTTGGTGAGTTCGCAGGTTTAATAGTAATAAATTGATGTATAATAGTTTTGCGGAACATCGTGAATACAGTATAAGTAAGCAAAATCACATGACAACATGAGCATCACAACTAAAACTATGACGTACACAAAGATATTGTCGGAATATATTCACCCTAGGGCCCGTTCCTGGCCACTGTTGGTACCAACTAGTATACCAACAAACGAGGGTGGGGTGTCAACCCAATAGTACTACTAATACCTATCCATCAGTTCCAACACCGGAACTAAATAGTTGTGAATCAAGTACCACACAGCAAACTCATGCATGTATCAGATTAAGTCTTGCAAAACAGTAACACGATAATTCCAAGAATATGAGTTGTACAACATAAAAAGGATGAGCATATTTTTCCCCCAAGTTTGTAAATAATTGAAGTAATAAGTCAACATAAAAAGGGGCCATGAAACTCACTTGATTGATGGTAGAAATAGATGAACAAAGGTTCCAGAGGATGAAAGCAGCAATCAATCAAACACCTATTATTAATTATTGTTTAGTATTAAAGATTCGTTTAAAGAGAATAGATGCGTTCGGTCTGTTCGTGTTGCATCGGTCATGCGGCACACATACACAAGCAGACATAAGTATAAGATCTTATATAGATTCATGTACAAGGAATCGTCACCATTGATAATGATATTAGTGTTAAGGGTTTCATTGTTACTAAAGGTGTACTTAGTATGATAAAATTATGTTGATAAAAGTTATAAGGATATTAGTAGTTACTAATGTTTGTCTTGGTAATCGTAAAAATGTTAACATTGATTTATATTTGTGATAATGTTAATATTAATAATGTCATTAGGAATGGTAACTGTATCAATGTTACTTTAACATCACACGACCTACACACACCGCACTCAAGAATGCATTCATACACAAACAACCTTCAGTCGCACGACTCAACATCCATTCGTACGAATCAACCTTCATTCGTATGACTCGACATTCAGTCATACAAAACATCACTCAATCGCACCCACTCATTCAGTTGCACACACTCATTCGCATGACACATCATCCAATCGCACACACACTTATTCGCACCATACACATTCATTCGTACACACACACTCATTCGCACAATACACACTAATTCGCACACATACTTTCAATCGTACACACTCATTCGTACGAAACAGACTTAATCACACACATGCTTCCAATTGCACACACTCATTCGTATGAAACAGACTCAATCGCACCATGCTCCCAATCGTACACAATCACATAGACAGAACATAGGGGTACCGGAGTGTGCACAGCAGCCTTAGCTGCTGTGTGCACTTGAATTGCACCACAAACGCTTTCAAATCGTTTTCAACACACACACAAGCAATGGATACACACACACAAAGGCATAACATACAACCACAGCGACCTCATACGCCCGAAAGGCACCAAGCGCCTGAAACCGACACGAAAGAAGTTGAATAAGATGAGACAAGGGACAACGGTGGTTGCAGGACCGGGTGAAGGGGTTAGCACTTTTACAACAAAACAACATAATGAGGAGGGTGTATTAGAACACTTAACAGATCGAATGGGGAACCGGTTATGATGATGCTAAGAACACAAGAGTAAACTCAGAAAGAAAGAACAAGATAACAACACAAGTGGTTGGTTTTCAAGGATGTTATATATCACTTCTCAAATTCAAAGTTACAAGTATTCAGCTTCTTTACATTACAAGACTTTGAGATACTATATACTACAACCTACAGACGGCCATACTTTGAAGGCCAGCTGGATACATGAACTAGACAACACAATCCATGTAGAGTCAAAAGGCAGTTTGCATTTTGGCTAGTGACTATGACATGCCATAGCTCATATCCTAATATATTAAAAAAAAAGGATAAAGGTACATAAAGTAGAAAGGTTTAACCCAAGACCTCAATGTACAGTTTTCCTAAAGCATGGACCTTTTCACCAACTCATATAAGTTGGTGACCAACCAGAGTGGGCAGCGGCAAAGTGGTTCAGCTTTTTTCAGAAAAAGTACATCAGATAAAAGCATGTATGATAAAAGTATTTAGAAGAATCTATCTTGGTTTCTTGGCTTCGGAAGACTTTGTCTTGAAGCCAAGGAAGACTTCATTTCTGGCTTCAGAAGATATTGGTCTTGGCTACAAAATATTTTACACTTAGAATGTTTCTGAAGTGGTGTAAAACTTTCGTAGCAATAGTACTTCTTGTTCTATGCAGCATGAAGGAAGACTTGATCATTACATAAAACTACTGAAAGAAGACTAGCACAACTACTGAAGAATACTTCTTCAGCTGTTATGATAACTACTGAAAGAGGATCAACACAACTACTGAAGAGTACTTCTTTAGGTGGTGCGACAACTACTGAAAGAGGATCATCACAACTACTGAAGAGTACTTCTTCAGTTGTGACAACTACTGAAAACTGTCTTTAGACTTTGTCTTCAGACTTGTCTTCAGTTGATATCTTCAGCTGTTGTCTTCAGCTGTTACCTTCAGTTGTTGTCTTCAGATGATGTCTTCAGCTATTGTCTTCAGCTGTTACCTTCAGCTGTTGTCTTCAGCTGATGTCTTCAACTGTTGTCTTCAGTTGTTGTCTTCAGCTGATGTCTTCAGCTATTGTCTTCAGCTGTTGTCTTCAGTCATTGTCTTCAGATGTTACCTTCAGTTGTTATGATCAGTTGATAGTTACAAGAGTGTTTTGGCTACATCAGACTTCTAGGAATCCTTACAAACTCCCCCTAGGCTGATGCTACCAAAACACTTGAAGATATTCAACAGTTCACAGTCCTTAACATGATCATGACCATTCCTTTCTTCATTAGAGGGTCAGGATCACTCAGACTTATGAAGTATCTTCTCATATCAAAAAGATCATGCAGAGGTAAATTAAAGAGGTCTTCCCAAGAGTAGACATTTACTTCACCTTGATCTCTGACTACATACCATCTCTCTGGATTAGTTGAGTAAGTCCAGGATAAGATGGGTCTTCCTGATGCAAGAGGAGCCATTTGAATTGGAGATGTTTGGGCTTTCTCTTCTTTCACTTCCTTAGGATGCTCTGATTCATCCTGAGGATCAGAGGAGGTTGATTTTGACTTCTTCTTCTTCTTTGCATCAGATTTGGAAGCCATCCTCTTCTTCCTCTTTGCAGTCTTTAACTGAGAAGACTGGCCTGCAGCACCTTGTAGATCAGTTGTGTCTTCCTCAGCTGGGTGTTCCTCCCTCATAGGTTCAGAAGGAGAGGGAGTTTGACCCTGTTGTGGGTCAGATGTTGAGGCTGGCCTTTGACCTTGCTGTTGGTCAATAGTTGAAGAGGCTAGCCTTTGACCCTATTGTGGATCAGAAGATGAAGCTGGAGGTTCAGTTTGAGTTGTCTCTTGTTGTTCAAACTTAACCTCTACTTTAGGTAGAGCTTGACTTGGAGGAGTGTGCAAGTCAGCAAACTCTCCACTCTTAATCTTCTGCTTGATTACCCTGATATGCTCATCCATAGTAGATAGAGACATAGGGCCAAGTCTCCTTCCAAAGAATCCATACAGCTTCAAGAAGCTCATCATTCTTTGTCTATTAGCAAATTTTTTTAAGTTCTTCTGAATGAGAGCTCTTGACTTAGCAGCTTCTTCCCTCATTTTCTTCTTTGTTGTCTTCTGCTTTTTGAGTACTTGAAGTTCAAGTTGTTTGAGATACTCAAACTCAATGTACTCAAAGGGCAAGGGAAGAAGTGCTTCTGCCTGGTAGAGGCCTGTGGCACTCAGGTAGTCTATCATCTTTTGTCTATCTATTTCTTTATCTACATGAGGTTCTTGTGTAGCAGCCACAGCCTCTTGCACAGGACTTTCTTGAACTGGCGAGAGAGTAGGAACATGCTTGTATAGCCTTTGTTGTCTTTTCTTCTCTTTGTTCTCAAGAAGAATTCTTGCATCTTCAGCTTCCTTCCTCTCTCTTGACATTTCCATGTCAGCCAGATCATTCAATTCTTCTAAGGGGAGAGAGATAATCTCATATATGTCATAGTTCCTAGTCTGTAAGTAAGTAATCTTGACTGCCCTCAACTCATCATTTTGAGTGTTTGGTCTGGGGGCAGCCCTGATTGCAACTTGCATGAAGCTTGAAGACCCCGTGGAACTTATTCCCCTTAGCTTCCTCTTCTCTCTCTTTCCTCCTCCTTAATCTCCTCAGGGGTTAGAACCCTTTTCCCTTTGTCACCCACAGACCTTTGTGACACAGGGTGGAGAGAGTTTGGCCTTCATTGCTTGGTGCAGCATCTAAGCTCTGGCCAGAGAGAGACTGTGATACACCTTCACCAGCAGGTGTTTCACTGAGGGGTTGAGTTGCTGAAGTAGTTGTTGTTATGACAGGTGTTTCAATCTCTGTCACTTCTTTAATTGATTGTAAGACAGGACTTTCAGGCTCTATCACTGGGCCTTCAGTCAAGGTTTTCCCTTTGAAGCTAATCTCAGGGTCTGCCTCAACATCCAGTTGACCAATGACATTACCTGATTGCCTTGGTCTATCTTCTTCAGCTTCTTGCCTTGATACACCTCCCCAGATACTTTGAAACAAGTAGTCTAGGATGTTCACATCAATGTGAACTTAAGGAGGTTGCTGAGTAGGTACAATTACAAGAGAGGATGGTGAGTCCTCAATGTCCATTCTCCTTGAAGAACTCCCAAGTTCTGTGATTGTAGTGACTTTCTCCCCTTTTTGGTAGCATCACCTTCTTGTATAGGTGAGCTAGGAGTTAAGTCAACCACATCCGCAGGTTCTTGTGTTCCTGGTTGAGCTCTTCTTAAAGGTCTCTCAGCTAGTTTTTCCTTAAGATAAGATATCTCAAGTTGCTGATCATTGACCCTATTTTGTAAGGTAGTCACTTGAAATTCAAGATGACTAACCTTTGAGAATAAGTAAGTGCATATGTTTGACAGTTTTTGCACCTTAATCTTAGATTCCCCTCATCTTTATCAGAAGAATCATGGGGGGATGAGAGAATTGGACCTAAGTCTTCACTCTCATCACCAGCGTGGGTTCTTGGCTACTGGATTTCCGCTGCTCATTGACAGCCTCAGATGAAGT
This sequence comes from Flaveria linearis, assembly GCA_024085815.1. Taxonomy (NCBI): domain Eukaryota; kingdom Viridiplantae; phylum Streptophyta; class Magnoliopsida; order Asterales; family Asteraceae; genus Flaveria; species Flaveria linearis. The sequence continues at coordinate 34,319,898 of CM044003.1, read as the reverse complement.
ATCAATAGGCTGAGTTGCCATGGTTGAGGTCTTAATGATGTAATCACTTGCAGAAGTGAGAGCCTCTTCCATATGGATCCCCTGAACAGGTTTAGAAGGACCCACCTCAGCAATGGGTGACTGATATGGGATAGACATAGGGAATTCATAAGCACTCCTCTTTCTTTGAGTAGGTGAAGAGTAGAGAGATTCATGGTGTTCACTGAAGCCTAATTCCTTATCAGTATAGAATTCAAGGTTGGGAATTTAGGTATTTAAGTCCAAAGGCTGGGGATGGTAACTGTCCCCTGAAGGTTGTTCACTTGAGTGTTGAGACTCAGAGTGAAGGCTTAAGGCAGTTGGACTTATGAGCTCATCAGGCTGATCATGAGGAACATCAGCACTGATTCTTGAAGAGATGGGAGTGGTTTGCTCCTTAGGAGAAGTGGGAGCTCTAGTGTCCACTTCTTCCTGTATGCGTGAGTATATGGGGACCTGCACAGACTCAATAGCTTGGGCAGGGGTTCGTTCGGATTTTCTTTGGTAGGTGAGGGTGATTTGAGGCTGTTTTGGTGGTTGAGATGTAGAAGGTGTGCGTTCAACACTAGCTTGTGTTGCTAGGTTGTCACCTTGGGCAATGAGCTCTAACATTTTGGGGACCAGGGCTGTTTCTACCCCTGAGAAGCCTACAGTTGGCTTCTTCATAATCTTAAAGATGCCTGGCTTCATCTGTCCTAATTTAAGAATATTATTTGTTTCCCTTAACTGTGATCCAAGTTCACAGTTGAGAATGTGTTGAACATATCTAGGAAACATATAGTATTCTAAGGAGTCCAAGTTAGCAAGCAAGTTTGTGTAAACAAATTATGAGTACCTGAACTTGACCCCTTGTACCATTCCATGAACTATAAAGGAGAGATCCTCAGGAATCTGGTCCCACCCACCATGCTTGTTGGACAAGCTATGAATCATTACATGGAGTAGGTATTTCCACTGGGATGAGACCTTCCCTTTCCTGAAGGTCTTTACAGAGAAATCTCCCTTATAGCCCATCTGCTCAAAGGAATAGTTGCAGCTTCCTTTGGGAAAGACAGTTCACCTTCTTCATCATCCAGCTGAAGATGGGTGTTGATGATGGCTGGAGTGATAAAGACTGTCCTCCCCTGCACTATGGCAGATAGTGCCTTCTCCCCATCCATAATAACCTCTTGACATGTCCTTCAAAATTCAAGCAGGTGATCCTCATAAAGAATAAGATCAATGGTGAGTGAGGTATAGTAGTTGGATAGAGCAAGAAAATGGCAAACCTCTGAGAAACTATCATCTTTCACAGAGTGCAACAAGGCAACTTAATTATGCTGCCTATAGAGTTGCATGGAGAAATTTTGGTTGTTTCTATTTGGAATGTTGGCCATTTTTAAAGGCTTAAGGATGAAGAAATGGTGAAGAACAGAAGTGGTTTCAGAGAGATTAGGTTTGAGGTATGGGTGAATTTTGGAGCAGGTAGAGGAAAGAGGTGTAACCGTTGGATATTTGTATTAATTTCAATTTGAGACAAAGTTAATGGAAAAGGATAAACTTTGAAATCCATTGTGTTGGTCCCACCTCTTAAAAGTAGTTTGCTTTTTGCCAAAAGGTAGTTTTCTTGGAATTAAAAAATCTTCCGAAGATAATTTAACTTCGGAAGTTTTGAATTGGTTCGGAAGTTTTGACTAGAAAGCTTCCGAAGGCAAATTTTGCCTCCAAAAATATTTCAAAGATTTTGAAGAATTTTGCTTCGGAAGCAATTTATACCAATCTTAAAAAAACTTCCGAAGGCAACTTTAAATCTTCTGAAGGATAAAACATCTTCCAAATAATAAAAACTGTAAAATTCTAAAAAATCTAAGGAATATCCTAAAAGATTTTTCTTCCAAAGAGAAACTGGGCTTATTAAAGTGATAGAATAGACAACATAGAGCACACATAGTTTTAGAAATAATATGATTAAGTTTTTTAAGAAAAGCTACTCAAAGTTGATCATCCCAATAGCTGATATAAGATATTTAAATCTCTGTTCATCAAAAGCTTTTGTGAACAGATCAGCATATTGTTCATCTGTATGAACTTTGATTAGTTTGATTAATCCCTTTTCTAAATTATCTCTAATCAGATGATACCTCATGTTGATGTGCTTAGTTCTTGAGTGCTGCACTGGATTTTCTGTGATTGAGATAGCACTGTTGTTCTCTATGTAAATGGGAGTCTCTTTGAAGTTAAATCCATAGTCTAGCATCTGATTTTGAATCCAAAGCACTTGAGCACAGCAGCTTGCAGCAGCAATGTATTCAGCCTCAGCATTGATGCAGATACACAGGATTGTTTCTTGCATTGCCAAGAGACTATCCTTCCACTAAGAAATTGACATCCCCCTGATGTAGACTTTGCAGTCATATTGCATCCACCATAATCACTATCTGTATATGCATACAGATTGAAATCAGAATTTTTAGGATATCAAAGGCCAAGAGATGGGGCTCGTTTAAGGTATCTTAAAATTCTTTTGACAGTGATTAGGTGTGACATCTTAGGGTTGGCCTGATATCTTGCACAGATGCAAGTGGCAAACATAATATCTGGCCTGCTAGCTGTAAAATACATAAGAGACCCAATCATAGCCTTGTAGAGATGTTCATCAACACGCTCCCCCTCAAGATCAGGTCCAAGGGAGTGGTTTCTAGCTATGGGTGTCTTAGCAACCTTACATTCAGTCATGTTGAACCTTTTAAGTGTGTCTTGTACATACTTTGACTGATTTATGAAGATACCATTGTCAACTTGCTTCACTTGAATCCCTAGAAAGAAATTGAGTTCCCCATGGCACTCATTTCAAATCTATCCTTCATCAGCTTCTCAAAGTCTTTGCAGAGCTTTGGATTAGTTGAACCAAAGATGATATCACCTACATATACTTGAACTAGCATTATGTCATTTCTTGTTCCTTTGATGAAGAGAGTTCCATCAATAGTACATCTTTTGAACCCATGTTGATAGAGATACTGAGATAGAGTCTCATACCACTTTCTTGGTGCCTGATGTAGCCCATAGAGAGCTTTGTCAAGCTTGCAGACATAATCAGGATGATCAGGATCTGCAAAACCAGGTGGTTGTTTGACATACACCTCTTCATCAATCACTCCATAAAGAAAAGCACACTTGACATCAAGTTGATAGACCTTGAAGTTCTTGGATGCAGCAAAAGCTAGGAATATCCTAACAGCTTCAAGTCTTGCTACGGGAGCAAAAACATCAATGTAGTAAATCCCTTCTTCTTGAGTATACCCTTGAACAACTAGTCTAGCCTTGTTCTTGATGACAAGTCCTCTATCATCCTTCTTATTCCTGAAAACCCATATTGTACCTATGGTAGTCTTTCCATGAGGAAGAGGACATAGGTTCCAAACCTTTTGCCACTTGAATTGAAGTAACTCCTCTTGCATAGCTTTAACCCAACTTCCATCCTTTAGAGCTTCATCAATCTTCTTTGGCTCTATTTAGGATAAGAAACAAGAGTGAAGACAGATATTGGCATTATGAGACTGTCCTCTTGTTCTTACACCAGTTCCAACATCTCTAATGATGTTTGTAGAGGGGTGAGACTTGTGGATCCTTAGTTGAGGAATCACAACAAGTTGTTTAGACAGATCTAAATTGGAGAAATTCTGATCTGGCAAGGAGGATTCACCCTCTACAGCAGCACACCTATCAAAATTAACTTGATCCAATGAGTGTGTGACATCATTGAGATTTTCTTCAATAGGATGGTTCTCAGCATCAAGGAATTCCTGATCACTGTCACCACCACCATATTCTCCAACATTAGAAGTTCCTATATTTGAGTTTTATGCCTCAAAAATGGAAAATGAAGGTAACTCAGATGGTTCAGCAGGATTTGTCATTGATGTGCTGGTAGAAGCTTCATTTGCAGGATTAGTTACCACTGGAGCTGGAGATATGTTGCTTGAAGATCTTCTCAGCTCAATTCTTGGATCAGGATCACCTGTAGGTAATATATCTGTGGATCCTAAAACATTCTCACAAGATTTGTTAAAACAGTTGGTAACTAAGTCAAGATCAAACAGCCAATCCGGACCAGAACCTTTCACACTGGGAGTGTGTTCATTGAAAGTCACATTGGCTGACTCCTCAACTACTTTAGTTCTGAGATAGTATACTCTATAAGCTTTAGCTTGATAAGAGTATCCAATGAAGTGTCCATCATCTGATTTCTCAGCAAACTTGGCTATATGATCTTTGGTATTCAAGATGGTGCAAGGACATCCAAAAGACCTGAGAAAACCAATGAAAGGTTTCCTCTTGCGCCAAAGTTCATAAGAAGTCTTACCATGTGTCTTAACTACTAAAACTCTGTTTTGCACATAGCAGGCAGTGTTGACTGCCTCTGCCCAAAAGGTGATGGACAGTTTAGAGTCAGACAACATAGTTCTTGCAGCTTCAATTAGTGTCCTGTTTCTCCTCTCAGCAACTCCATTTTGCTGAGGAGTCCTGGGAGCACTATATTGTCTTGTAATACCCCTTTCATCACAAAATGTATCAAGTATTTGATTCTTGAACTCAGTTCCTTGATCACATCTTATGGTTTTGACTTTGTGATCACATTGATTCTCAATCTTAAAGATGAAACTCTTCAGAGTCTCAGGGGTCTCATCATTAGTTCTAAGGAAGAATACCCATGTGAATCTTGTAACTCAGTTCCTTGATCACATCTTATGGGTTTGACTTTGTGATCACATTGATTCTCAATCTTTAAGATGAAACTCTTTAGAGTCTCAGGGGTCTCATCCTTAGTTCTAAGGAAGAATACCCATGTGAATCTTGTAAAGTCATCTGTGATCACGAAACAGTAAGAGGTCCTTCCTAAACTCATTACATGTGTGGGGCCAAAGAGATCCATATGTAACAAGTGTAGGAGTGTAGTGATGGAATTTATTTCTTTAGGCTTGTGAGATACCTTGTGTTGCTTCCCTTTCAGGCATGCAACACAATGATCATCACTTGTAAACTCTCTTTTTGGTATTCCAGTTACCAAATCATTCTTAATCAATTTATTCATGTTCTTAAAGTTTACATGGCACATTCTTTTATGCCAAAGGAAAGATTCATCACTATTAGCTTTAGATAGAAAGCATGAAACTTCTCCTGAGGGAGATGCTTCTTGCAGATCCATCTTGTACATGTTCCCTTTCCTGGGGGCTCTGAGTAGGATGTGCTCATGAGGAATGACCACCGCGGGATTGAGAACAATGCACTCATGATCAGTAAACAGCATGTTATGACTCTGATCACAAAATTGAGATACACTTAAAAGATTGTATCCAAGCTCCTTGACAAAGTTTACCTTGTCAATGCTGAGCTTACCATTTGTGACCTTGCCCCTTCCAGTAATGTAACCACCTGCATCTCCTCCAAAAGCAACTGGTCCTCCGTCAATTCTTTCAAACTTCTGAAGTATTGACCTATTTCCTGTCATGTGCCTGGAACAACCACTGTCGATGATCCACACATTTTTGTTTGTCTGTAGCTGTTCCTGCACAAAGAGATAGCTAGTTATATTTGGAAACCCAAGCCTCATTGGTCTTGGGCTCATTCAAAATAGTTGAAGACAATGCAATAGTAATAGATCCTATGGTTGTGCTTTGAGGATCTTGAGCTGTTGTTGATGAAGAACCTTCAGTCTTTTGGTCTTTATTTGACTTCCACACCACCCTTGGAAGTTTAGACTTGACCTTCAATACTTTAGAAGCTTTTGAGACTTTAGATTTTTTTATGACTGGTCCTTCAGAAGATCTTGCCTTTACTGCAGCAAGCTTCAGTACTTCGAAAGCATTCCTTTCTTCAGAGACCAAATTTTCTTCCGAAGGCAGTTTTCCACTTGCCTTCTTCTTCATCTTGGAACTTCCGAAGGAAACAGATTTTCCTTCCGAAGCTAAGTTCTTCTTGGAATTCTTGGAAGTCTCTTTGTTTATCATGTGAAGAGTACCCTTAGGATTGTATGGACAATCCTTGGCCAAATGACAAGTACTCTCACACATGACACACATCAGATTCTTCTTTCCAAGAGTCTTCTTCATGGAAGAGCACTGACTTTGGTCACATCCCTTCTCCATCTTCACCTTTGCAGGAGCTGAGATAGTTCTTTTAGGTTGAGAACTATTCTTGGAGTTGGATGGTCCAGGTTGTGTAGCAATAACACACAACAGATCAGTCTTCTTCTTGTTGCTGAGATGAGTTTCACATGAACTAGAATTCATGTCATCAGTCTTAACTACTTCAAACCTTGCAGATATAAAGACTTGTTTTTGCTTAGAGTCAAAAGTAGCCTTGATCTCTTGAGCCTTCCTTGATTTTCTTTTGGCTTTCCTGGTCAAGTTCTTTCTCCTTGACTTGGTCATCCCAATGGCTTTACTCTCCTCAAAGGAATGGTTACCCTTCTTAGAATGCTTTTCTTCACTCAAACCAAAGTCATTCTTCACCATCTCCTCTTCATCCTCTTTAATCAAAGGATCTATGAGGGGAAGCTCATCTTCACAAGTTCCACACCTAGGAGATCTTACAGACAAGATGGTGTGTGGAGGAGCTATCTCACTAGATCCTAGTCCCTGCTTGTTCTGATAATACACTTTTGCATGCAAGGATGAGGATATTATGTTCTTGAAGGTATCTTCTTCAAGAACACAATTTTCTGCCTTAGCTTTGCTGATCACAAGCTCAGCTTGGCATTCAGTTAACTTAGCTATGAGATCTTTGATCTGAGTCCTGTAATTTGTTAGCTCATGTTTAAGAGTTGAAATGGTTTTCTCTAAATCTTCTATTTTAAGTTTATAGTCATTTTCAGCTCTTTTAAAATCAGCTTTCAAGATGTTTAAGGACTCAAGGTCAGATCTCAGCTCTAAGTTATATGACCTGTATCTATTAACTTTAGCAATGAATTCAGAAGAGCAAAGATTTTCCAATACCTTGGTTTCATCATGATCTGCCATAAGAACTTGGTTTAGAGTTGCATCTTCTATCTGAAAGCTCCAGTCAAAGCCTCCCTCTTCAACAGCAACTACAGCCTGTTGCTTTGGGTTCTCATTCTGGTGAACTTTCTCAGTGTAGTTTGGTATGGTTTGTGTCTGGCCACCATTTGTTCTTGGTGCCTTACACTCTCTTGCAAAGTGCCCCATCTGGTTACAGTTGTAGCACTTTACCTTGCTTTTGTCCAGCCCAAACTTTCCACTGGATGTATTGCTTGGAAATCTTCTCCTAGTCCTCTTGTAGAACTTCTTGGCCCTGTGAGTGACAAGAGCCATTTGCTGAACTATCTCCATATACTCCAGATCATCTGGATGGATACAGTCCAAGTCTTCAAGAGTGAAGAGAATGTTGCCAGAGGTTTCATCAGCTGAGACAAAGGCATGAGAAGAACTTGTCTCTTGGAAGGGACTTCCTTGAGTGTAGCTTTCTCTTGCTGTCTCTAGAAGAGTGATGAAAGGCCCCTTTTGTGAGGTGTCAGGGTAGCATAACAACTGATGTTGTGGTTCAATGCATTCCCTTTCATTCACATGAAGAGCAGAACTCAGTTGGTTATTGGAGTTACCGGAGGAATTTTGCATGTTCATCTCCATCTGGAATGCACTGAGGATACCATACAACTCTGTAAGAGTAAGAGTTTTAAGATCCGAAGTTCTCTTGATCACAACATAATAATGTGTCCATAGTTTAGGAAGAGAAGATATGAACTTCCTTACTATGTCCCTGTTCTCAAGAGTTACTCCAATATCCACTAGAGTGTCCACTATCACAACATACCTGAAGTATTGTTAAGTCAGTGTCTCACCTGCCTTGAAAGTGAAGCTTTAAACTACTGCTACGAGAGACCCTTCTTGTTCTCTTTAGTTTCCTTAGATCCTTCATACATGAGCTTCAGTGCTTCCCATAGATCTTTAGTTGTCTTGCACTTCTTGAAGCCTCTGTAGATGGAGTTTGGAAGAGCAGTTTGAAGACAAGTCATGGCCCTTTGATCAAGATCTATTCTCTTCATGTCTTCTTCTGAGTAATCATCTACATCTTTAGGGATGATACGATTACCAGTAGCAGAAGTAGTGCTTGGTATGAAGGGACCATTGATAACTGAGTCCCACATCCTTGAATCTTGACACTTGATGAAGCCTTCCATTCTTGTGCACCATGTGTCAAAATCTTCAGGAGTGATCAGTGGGGACTTGGTCATAGTACCAGTTTCCATATCAGCTTTAGAAAGAGCTTCCATTTGAGTTGTTAAGTATTTTGTGTGTGTGAGGGATCTTAAGATGGTGAGATCTTATATCAAGAGCCTGGATGCTCTGATACCAAATGCAGGACCGAGTGAAGGGGTTAGCACTTTTACAACATAACAACACAATGAGGAGAGTGTATTAGAACACTTAACAGAGCAAATAGGGAACCAGTTATGATGATGCTAAGAACACAAAAGTAAACTCAGAAAGAAAGAACAAGATAACAACACAAGTGGTTGGTTTTCAAGGATGTTGTATATTGCTTCTCAAATTCAAAGTTACAAGTATTCAGCTTCTTTTACATTACAAGACTTTGAGATACTATATACTACAACCTATAGACGACCATAGTTTGAAGGCCAGCTAGATACATGAACTAGACAACACAATCCATGTAGAGTCAAAAGGCAGATTGCCTTTTGGCTAGTGACTATGAGATGCCATAGCTCACATCCTAATATATTACAAAAAGGATAAAGGTACATAAAGTAGAAAGGCTTGACCCAAGACCTCAATGTACAGTTTTCCTAAAGCATGTACCTTTTCACCAACTCATATAAGTTGGTGACCAACCAGAGTGGGCAGCGGCAAAGTGGTTCAGCTTTTTTCAGAAAAAGTACATTAGATAAAAGCATGTATGATAAAAGTTTTCAGAAGAATCTCTCTTGGTTTCTTGGCTTCGGAAGACTTTGTCTTGAATCCAAGGAAGACTTCATTTCTGGCTTCAGAAGATATTGGTCTTGGCTATAAAAGATTTTACACTTAGAATGTTTCTGAAGTGGTGCAAAACTTTCATAGCAATACTACTTCATGTTTTGTGCAGCATGCATGAAGACTTGATCATTACATAAAACTACTGAAAGAAGACTAACACAACTACTGAAGAATACTTCTTCAGCTGTTGTGATAACTACTGAAAGAGGATCATCACAACTACTGAAAAAGGATCATCATAACTACTTAAGAGTACTTCTTCAGTTGTGACAACTATTGAAAACTGTCTTCAGACTTTGTCTTCAGACTTTGTCTTTAGTTGATATCTTCAGCTGTTGTCTTCAGCTGTTACCTTTAGCTGTTGTCTTCAGCTGATGTCTTTAGCTGTTGTCTTCAGTTGTTACCTTCAGCTGTTGTCTTCAGCTGATGTCTTCAGCTGTTGTCTTCAGCTGTTGTCTTCAGCTGATGTCTTCAGCTGTTGTCTTCAGCTGTTGTCTTCAGCTGTTGTCTTCAGCTGTTACCTTCAGTTGTTATGATCAGTAGATAGTTACAAGAGTGTTTTGGCTGCATCAGACTTCTAGGAATCCTTACAGTGGTCGTCTACCTGTGAAACACCGAGAAGCGGCGACTTGCGGCCGCGTTTGCCAGAGAAAACAGCGAAGAAAGTCGGAGAGCAGGGGAATAGGACGACAGGCGAAAGGTAGGGTTTTGGGGGTAGGTAGCTGAATCAAAAGGGGTATTTATACCCATTTCAAAATTTGAGAAATGACACTTTAGTCCCTGCACTTTAATTCACTTACCCCCCCCCTCCCCTCGAACTTTCTTAATTACACTTTGAACCTTAACCTTGTTAATTGTTTTAATATTATCAATATAAATGATACTATTTATACTAAAAATGGTGATGATAGTGGTAATATTAATAATAATAGTAATAATAATAATGGTAATAATAATTATAGTAATAATAATAATTTATGACTTTAATAATTATGATGATAATAATAATAGTATTCATAATAATAATAATAGTAATGGTAATAATAATAATGTTAGTAATATTAATAATAAAATAACCTTTACATACTAATATTTTCTTAAATACTTGAGGAAAAGAGGGGAATATTGGGGTAGAATCTTATTAGGCTTTTAATGTTTAAATGTTTATACACACTTAATATAACACCCATAACTAGTGAAGCAAGAATTTGAAATTAAACGTATTGATTATGAATAAGGTTGAATATTCAAGAAGAGCTAACGAATACCACATTAATTGACGGACCTTTCGGTGATGGATGTCACATAAATACTTGTAGATTTTGTGTGCCCACTCATATCTTACCTTAGGTTTTCTATCTTTTCTTCCATATGCTTGAACATTTCACCTTGTCTTTCTATCTCAACTAACTTTTCTTTTAGTTTTCTATCTTTTCTTTTAATAATTTTCTCCATCCTATTCACCTTCACTTGTAATTCTTAGATCATTTAATCTTTATCCGATTTGGCAACTAATTTATCAGTTTTAGGGGCTACTGATTCTTTAAAATCTTCTCATGGCACATACTTAGAAGCATCCTAACTCACTATTGTGTCTTCTTGAATTCTGATTTCCACCTCATAATATAATGATTCGGTTTCCTCTGAAGAACTAGTAGATTAATTAGAACTTTATTGATGAGCAGTAGGAAGTGACGAGTGAAGTAGAGACATGTGAGCAGAATGAACAAGTGAGGCTTCGGGTTTAGGGGATGCAATTCAAAGATCACCACCTTCTAGAACTTGTGGTGACATTGCATGCTTAACCTCTTCTTCAACAAGTACTTTTACTTCAACTATAGGCACGTTAAGAACAATAGCTTGTTGAATCTCTTCAACTTCTTTTTCTATTTCAGCCTTTACACCATCTTCATCAATGTTCTCTTCACCAACTTGCTTGAAAATCCAAGGAAGTAACACAAAGAAGGTACCACTATAATAATTCATTGGATCTATCTTCTTGATGTACTTGTAAGACTTAGCATCATGATGAGACAATTTGATGGCAGGTCCAACTCCAGCTAGATCAAGGAAAGCCACATTAATCAAACACTGAATAAAACATGGATACATCAAAAACTTATGTCTTCTACCCTTTCCTATATTGGACATCATGCCATTGAATACATAAGCAAAGATATTGAATTGTCTGTTAGTACACAATGCATAAATGGCTAATGAAGTAATTAGGATGCCATTCCATGCTGGCTTGCTTTTGGACATACATTGTTGAAAGACATGAATAAGAAATCTCCAATGAACATCCATGAGGCCTATAGTGATCTGTTTAGCTTTAAAGCCTCCCTCATAACAAATGTTAGCAAAGAATATCAAAATATCATCTTCTTCTAACTTATGTGGTTCCCAGATAACCAAACCGTAAACATCGTCTCATATTTTATTACGTAACAACAAATTAATGATTGGAATCTATTCTTCCGATGATCCTTGGAATATCATCAACCATGCTCATCTTAGTTGTAGCCTAGAAAGATTTAAGGAAGTTCTCATAGATGATTGCTCAAACCATCATAACATAAGAGATTATTGTAGTCTAAATAAATCTAATCATATTTCTTAAGCCTTGAGCTTCATCTATGTCAGGATTGAGAAATCCACATTATGAATTTTACACCAAGTCAGATTTGCCATTATCTGCAAAAAAGACAAGTGTGTAAGATAACTTGATACATGTGTGCCTAAATAGTTAAGGACATTTGATTTGTGACTTTCTTGGTCAAAATTTGACTTAGAAAAGTCATCTTGGTTCATTTCAACCTACTGTTATATTGATTCTTGTTCAAAATTACTTGTTGGACTAAGTTATTGCTAATAAACCTTTTTAAAAGTTATAAGAAACTCATTTTTAATAATCAAGCATTGATTAACTTAAGTTATATTTTTAGTAATTTATACAATTGTTCATCGGGTTTACAAATTGTACTTTTTATTTTGAATCAAACTTGTTATTAATGATTATAACATGTTATGTTATGCTTAGTTTACTACTTTTAACATGTGTTCAAAATTAAGTCTTGATTTTGAAACCTAGGGTTTATGTCTAGTGTCATCAATATTCGAACATTCTTCGATTCATGTTTAGATTCAATCTAAGTCTGATAATCACCTTATAATCAATACTACTTGAGTAGCTTATCAAAATAAGAGTATAATAAATGGTTGAATCGGTTTAAAAGATGGAATGGATAATGAACGTTTGAACATACAACAATCACACATTTAGGAACACGCACACATTTACACACCGACACAATTCAAAAAAGCATCAAAATTTAGTCACGTGTGTACTTTATATAGGCAAGTGGATTTAAACTCCAAATTATAATTGTTTAAAACTGAATGCGGATGTGTAATTTTGAAATTTTCACAAAGGGTACTATAGCACGCATTAAGTACTGTTGTAGAAGAACAAAGTACTTGTCTTCATATACTACTATTATCTGCATTAGCTAATGCGAGTGAACACTTATACAGTATTTGTTTTCCGTATTTGTGAATACGGTGAATAGTTCTACATGCATCGACAAATGTGCATTATACTATGTTCCACATCAACTAATTGTCCATGTTGGTTTATGCAGATGAACACTTGTACTACATTTTATTACGTACTATGTTTAACATTCACAGTTCCTCGCGTTAACCTTTGATTAGTATTAACACTTGGAATTTTCAAACTCAATGCTTATGAAACTATTACCTCTATTAACACTATTCACTGCATTCAGAAATACGGGTGAATAACTCTTATCCATATAAGAAGTTTGGTGATTCGCATATGGGTAAACACTATTACTCGCATTCCATACTTCAAATTGAATTTTATTACAAACCCAATGTGGATGAAGTCAACACAATCGTGTGCATTAAGTGCATTTCGTATTGACACTATTTTACAACAGCATTAACTTTATACTTGAAATTGTAATACTATTAATTACCCACATTGGTTTAATGCTTTGGATACTATTACCTGCATTAAACAATATTGTTACTTGCATTAAATTTTGCCTTGGTAAAATTTCAATGATTAATTCTAATCTAATTGATTCTAAAAGTAGTAAGTGTGCATTGTAGTTGTCTTTGACTTTCCTTGACTTGGTATGTGCTTAGGTTATCAATTCTTACTTGGTTTTGATTTGTTAACCAGTGTGAATTAAATTTCCAATTCTGACAGGTCTAAGGCATTTTGTGCATTCTTTCCTACATTAACTGAGATACTATGTCATTTCTTTAATTTTGAACATAAACACAGTTGTTGTTCATATTTTTAATGTTAAGAAAATTTTAAAAACCTAAAATTTGAATCTTTTTTTTGTTTTTTATTAGTTTCTTATTGTTTTTTGTATTTTCAAATTTTAATTACTCAATTTAAAGTTTCTATCCATCAAGGATAAAACTTCAAAGTTATAAAGTTGAAAATTTTCATTAACCGCATCTTGAGCTAACAAATTGTACAAAATCTCTTTTTGTATTTTTGATATATTTTCTATGCAAACATGTAGAATATTACCTTGAATGGGATCATATCAATATGAATCCTTCACACATGCAAGTAAAATTAGTAAGTAGACATGTTTATAAACAAATTAATTGCACGTATGTTTGTCCTTTTAAGCTCATCCATTTATTTATCTTTTCTATACTTTATGATAGTTATCATGTTTTTGAGTGGATTAATTATTCACTATGTACTCCATATATAGAAGCATAGAAAAACCAACCACCTGCATGAAATACATGGTAGAACTTTATCACATCTTACATGACCATGTCACTTAGATTATAAATTCTTATTTATATTGATGGGTACATAGATCCTTATTGAGATTCTTTTACTATGATCCAGTATTCATTATAATCTACATTAGCATTCTTTTTCTCTCCACTTTAGGAGGTGATACTCTTTAGGATTCTTTTAGTTCATTCACTTTAGAATGTAGTCCAAGATGAACTTTACTATTACATCCATATTAGGATTTGATCCACATTGGGATTTTTATGATCTTAGGAATTAGCACTTTATGCTTTGTTTACTCAAGGTTTTTGATTAGCAAAACAAAGGAGAAATTGATGCAGGTGAATGAGACTTCATAAAATATCATCACCTACTATGTTTATGTAACTACATACACACCCACTTCGATATGTTAATACTTACCCATACTCTAAGATGAAGGCTTCATAGTAGAATATGAGCTTTAGTTCATCACAGAAGCATATATCCTCCAATTAAGCTGAGTCCACCTACACATCAAATAAGTCATACCACTCGTTTTTAGTTTTGAAATTCGGCACCATGCAGAGTAAAGACTGATGTACTATCATGTCTTATTACACTTTAATATGAAAAATAAAGACTTCTTTTTGCATTTTTCTTTAATATTTTGAATGTTTTTTATTATTGATAGTTTTAAATTGAAAAGATGTGATGTGTCAATAACATAATCAAATTATTATATTTGTTGTTTTCCATTCAAGATTCATCATGCCTATTGGTTTTGTTAAGAACTCAACCTTCTACGGTCAAATGCCTTAGTAAATAAATCAGCAAGTTGATTATCAGTATGAACTTGAATCAACTTGAATAGATCTTTTTCAGCACAATCTCTCAAAAAATGATATCTTATCTTAATGTGTTTTGTTTTTTAGTGCTATATCGGGTTATTAGTTATAAACATAGTAATGTGTTGTTAATATGAGTTGGTTTGTGCAAGAAATTAAAACCATAATCAAGCATTGAGTTTTGAATCTAGAAAACTTGAGAACAGCAAGCGGATGCTACAATGTACTAAGCTTCTATAGTTGAATCAACACATTTGTCTGCTCCTTACCTTCCATGACACTAGTCTCGGACAAGGAATTGACAACCGCCAGAAGTGGACTTCCGGTTGAAGTTGCAACCCTCATAATCACTATCAGTGTATGCATATACATTGAAGTCATCTTTTTTAGGATACCATAAACCAAGTGTTGATTTGCCTTTTAGGGATCTAAATATTCATTTGACAATATTGAAATAAGATTTCCTTAGGCCTGCTTGATATTTGGCATACAAACAAACTCTGAACATAATGTCAGGTCTACTCACATTGAGATACACGAGTGAACTAATCATAGATTTATAATGAGTTTGATCCACATATTTTCCATCTGGATTTATTTTCATTTTGTTTGTTCATACCCTTTTCTCTTACGAAAAAGAATCTAGTAGATTTTTCCCTATTTATACCCTTGTTAAAGGAAAAATGATAATAATGTCTCATACCACTTTCGAGGAGCTTGATGTAGACCATACAAAGCTTTGTCAAGCTTGTACACCCTCTAAGGAAATCCGGGTCTTCAAATCTTGGTGGCCTATTAACATACACCTCTTTTGTGATCTTTCCATACAATAATACACATTTTACATCCATTTGATAAATAGTAAACTTCATTGATGCAAAATATACAAGAAAAAAACTAATAGCTTCAAGTCTGACTACAGGTACAAACACCTCATCATAATCAATTCCTTCTTCGTGTGTATATCCTTGAGCGATCCACCGTACTTTATTCCTTATTACATTCCCCCTATCATCAGTTTTGTTTCTACATAACCATCTAGTTCTAATAGGTTATTATCCTTCTAGAAGATCAACAGGTTATAATACTTCTTGTTTCTTAAACTAAAGCAATTCTTCTACATTATTACAATCCAACTATTGTCTTATAGAGCCTCTTTAATGTTCTTAAGAATAGTTTGACCCAGGAAACAAGCAAATAGAAATATGTTGGCTATGCTAGACTTGCTCCTTGTTTCAACCAATGCTGTCTAATACTAGATGATTTCTACGTACCGGCAATATTGAAATAACATCCGCTTGAATGGATACATCTAAATTTGTTGCATTTCAACTTGGTGAGATGTCCCTTTAGGATCAAAAGGAGTGGGGAAATCATGGAAATAATCAAACTCTTCTTCAAGTCAAAAATCAGAATCATAAGCACTTTGATAGGTCTCTACAGGTACATTCATCCCTTCTACAACAGATGTTGAACCAAATGCATTTTGTTAAACTTCAAGATATATGTGAGGTGAAGTTGGCTACATAGTGCTTGGACCAGCTTCTATTGAAGCACTTTTAGTTGTTGTTGTCTTGGTGGATCAACGATCAATGGAATAGTTGAAGTTTCAAAAGGCGAAGATGATAGTGGCATAATTAGGAATTTATCTTTCTTCACTTTAGTTGGTCCATTTGATCCATTTGCTTTAATTAAATCTAAATTGGGAAAAATAAACTCATTAAATGATTTTATTAAAGAGTTAATACCAAACAACAGTTAGGACCACTTGATGATTTGGGAAAAGAGTGTTCATTAAATTCAATATTCATGGATTCATCAATTAAATTTAATCATGGATTAAAAACTCTAAAAACTTTAAAGACTGATAAATATCCGATGAAGAATCCTTTATCTGCTTTTTGGGGAAAATGTTCCCAAATAATCCCTTGTGTTTAATATTGATAGAGGACATCCAAATGACTAAAAAATCCGATGAAAGGTTTTCTATGAAACAAAAGTTCATACGGAGTTTGTTGCTCTCTTTCATCAGTACATTTGTATTTTGCACATAAGATGTTGTGTTTACAAGTTTCACCAAAAAGGTGATTAGCAACTTAGCAGCAGCTGACATGGTTGTTTTTGTCTCAATTAGTGTTTTGTTTCTTCTTTCATCTAGTCAATTCTGTTAGGGAGTTCTAGTTGTACTAAATTGATGAGCAATATCCCTGTTACTACAAATTGAATTTAAATCATCATTTTTAACTCAGCCCTATAATCATTTTTGATTTATTTTACTTTGAAATCGAATTGATTTTCAATCTTAGTAGTAAAATCTTTGATGATTTGAACTGAATCATTTTTATGAAGAAGAAAGAAAACCCATGTAAACCTTGAATAGTCTATTACCAAATAATACTGCTTTTTGTCTATACTCATGTTATGAGTTGGGCCAAAAAGATCCATATGATGTAGCTTCAATGAGTGTTATTTAAATTCGTAACTTTAGGTTTGTGCAAAGTTTTATGTTGTTTCCCTTTGACACATACAGAACAGTGGTCAATGTAATAAAATTAATTTTGAAGTAAACTAATCATATGGTTTCCTTTGACTAACTTATTTATATTTTTAAAGTTTGTATGTCTTAAACACCCATGCCACAGTTGTGATTGATCAATTGATTCTTTTGAAAGTAAAGAGGTTTTTTTAACTGGATGAATTAAATAAAGGTTAAGGACATAAGTATTATTCTTACTAGGCTTTTTCAAGACAACCCACTCTTCAAGGATTTTAAATCCTGGTTTTAAGACGTAGCTAAGATAATCTATGAAATAGGTAAATATTTCTTATCATAGATTAATGACACACTCAACATGTTGAACTTCACTTGTTGATGATAGTTGACTTTGTCAAAGCTCAGCTAGCCATTTATAACCGTCTCTTCACCCGTAATTCTTCCTCTTTGTGAGTCTCCACCAAAAGCCATAATATTTCCTTCAATATGCTTAAAGTCATGCAAAAGGAAATTATCTCATGTCATGTGCTAGGAACACCCACTGTCCACATACCAAATATTGTTAGAGCTTCTCGAATGACTATGCAAGCACAAACCAATTAGTTAGAATATGGAACCCAATTAATGATGGTCTTGAGTTTCCTATTCCTATCAATATCTGTAAGTGTTGTAATCAAAACATTAACATCTATGACTATGAAGAAATTATGAACATTTTTTATTAGCAATGTTCATCTTGGTATGATTCCTAAGATTAGGATCCAAAGCCCTTTTAAAAACACCATTTTTCTTATGATTGCCTTTGACAGATCTAAAATGCCATGATTCATAGAAGTCATTATCATATTGTGAGATTTTAACATAATTTTTCATTAATGTATTTTTATGATTGGAAAACTTTAATCAAATTTGTGAGGTTGGTTTGTTTTAAGGAACCTTTCATCCTTTTGTATTGAAGAAACAATCTAATGTATTATGATTAGTCATGTTACTGACTGCACAGTACTTATTGAAGTAACAGTTAGTAATTGAATGATTGTGCATGTCACAAATTGAACAGTACTTGTTAAAGTATGTTCATGTCACATATTGAACAGTACTTGTTAAAGTAGCATTCAATTGTATTATGATTAAACTTGTCACACAGATCATAATACTTTGGTTGCTTCTTATCTATTGATGTTGAGGCTTTGGTCTATTAAAAGACTTTTGGTTTTTAGTTTGTTTTGGTGTTTAAGGTGGAAGCAAAATCATTCTTTTTGACCTCACTTGGTTGTTTTCCAAATCTTTTTGAATGAGGTTTAATTGGATGGTTTTGCTTGTTCCTAACTCTTTTGTTCTTTCTCAAAATTATCAACATCTCTTTTTGAAAAGATGTCAAAACCAATATTTGACTTTGTTTTATAAGAGGAATCCTTTGTTTCTTTGTTATTAGGTGATGAAGCATTTCAAGTTTTGCTCTTTGAAGATGAAGTAACAATAGCTTCACCTTTAGAGGTTATGAAACAAAATCTGAAGTTTTGCAAGTTTTATGAGACTTCATCTCTTTTCAGATTTGCTTTCAGCTATTAGTTGTTTTATTTACTCTTTTTGCTTGATGTATGAAACAAATTCAAGATTACTAAAACCTAATTTTTCATTTTCATATTTCATTGCTTCATCTTGAAGAAATCCTAATGCTTGAAATTTCACATAAGGTATAACGACTTCGACTGGACTCTTTAGTTTCAGCTTATAGACAGGCTTGCTTAAATACTCTTTTAATTTAATTGGATGACAATTCTTAATCTTTTCAGCATTTGTTTCAATATACTTATAAATAGATGGATTTGTTTTGGTGATGTTGTTTAAGAAAATCCTTTTAATTGCTTATCAACAATTTTAGTTTCTTGAAGAACACATTTAGTCATTGATTCAGGCATTACTATGTAGTTTTCATTATATGGAGGAGGACAGGCCATGGCTTTAGGTTCCTTATACGAATCAAGCATCTCTTGAAGCTTGACAGATGGGAATCGAAACTTTTGGAGTTTTATTTGAATAGCTGAATGTTTAGCTATAGATTTGGTTAACAAATCTGTCAAATTATCAATCTTTATTTGAAGAGTATACTTTCTCACCATGTAATTTTTTATTGTTAAGAATTTGTGATTTAATTTTCTCTTCATACCCTTTTAACTCATGTTTTACCCTTCCAGTTTTAACTCTCTCTTCCTTAACCATAATTTCCTTTTGTAATTATGCTCTCTATAACCTTGCACTTCATCAATGCATTTCTGGTTTATGCCTTAAACTCAGCTGGCATGGGAGCAAGACTATCATTATTGTGAGCCATTAATATATGGTTCTAAAAGTTTGGCTTGACTTCCTCAGCATATAGAGTCTAGTCACATACATCATCTCATTTGATTACAAGTGCTCTTGAGTTTATGTAAGGAGTTTCTTGAGCTTGTTAAGTAAGCTAAGGTTTATTCTACTTATGTGGTAGAGTCAAATATGCAGAATTTCCAATATAACCAAACTAATGATGACTTTGTTGTTATTAGTGTTGCAGATGACTGCTTTGCCCTCATGAGTGATCATTTGTATTCCTTAAGAGTTGTTGTTGTTTTTCCTAGGAGCATTGCATTCTCTAGAGAGAAAGGCTATTTACACAATAGTTGTAGCATTTAACTTTGGCCTTGTCAACCCTAACTTGGTGTTCTCATTTAGGGTAAGTGTCACACCCCCGCTAGAAGCGGAAACACAAGGATGCAACGGATGAGATCATCATATCACATTGGGGTCTAAGAGAATTTCTAAAAGGAATTCTCAGTCAATGGATCATGGCATCGCCTAACACAAAGTACAAGTGTCAAGAACAATCAATACCATAATGTTATTCCATGTATGCACAAATAATCCAAAAATTCCAAACCAAAACAACTAGTGCTAGATCAATCAAATACGAGTACAAATAAAATAATAACGTAATGTCCAACCTAATGTCCCAATGTCTAATGCTCTTGAAGGAGCGGTCTCATCTATAATCCATTGTCCAAGTACCTAAGCGCCATTACCTGAAAAGACATGCTCTAAAATGTCAACATATGTTGGTGAGTTCACAGGTTTACAAGTACAAACAGTTTTCCATGTATAACATGTACCAAAGTTGTATATGGGTAAGAGTGCATAGCAGTCATAGATTTCAACATAAGTTTAAAGTCAGTCCAAGTCCAATTATCCCGATTATATTCACCTAAGGGCACGCCCAGGCCAAGTCAATCTCGACTAGTATCTCGACGAAAGAGGTGGGGTGTCAACCCGTTAGTACTAACAATACCTCTCCATGACATCCAAGTCACAAGAACAAGCACAAGTCCAAGTACACACTAATGAATAAACATCTAGACTCAACCCATGATCCAAACCACATACATTGATCCAAAATAGTCCTTAAGTCACGACATAGTCCATAACAGTGAGCAAGCTTTTCCCCTAAGTAAAACAAGTTAAAACGGGGTCGTGAAACTCACTTCGAAATAGTACAGTCCAAATTCTACAACATGCAAGGCAAGCACTAACAATACAAATCACAAAAAAGGATTACTAAAGAACAAAAAGAAGGAGCAATGTGGGTGTAATCCTTGTATCTCAGTCCTTAATGTTTATCACGATTCTTATTTTATGAAAACATGATTTACTAGAAGGACAAGTCCAATGTCAGATTTAAACTTTAAATTTCATCATGTTTAAGGTTTTAGTTGTCGCTCAGTATCACATTATTAATGTCCTTTGATGCACATCTATTCGTCCATATTCAATGAATTAAAGATATTATTAGCTTATCCTTTTAAAATCCATTTAATTACTTTTAAGTACAAACTTATCTTTATTTGAATATTTAGTTTCAAATCCTTAGTTTTAAGTTTATCAAAATATTTCAGCATGTAGAGCTGATTGCGCACCAGTTTTGCATAATAGGTATTGTTTGAAAGATAAGACTATAAACTAAACTTCAGAAAAAGAATCATCTCCATTGGATAAAATATGAAAAAGATATAAGTGAATCCATGGATCATCCGTGAAATTATCAGCTTAGTTATTAAAAAAACAATGAACATGGAATTACCATTGCTTTATTGTTTGATTAGTTGAATATATCTGTATAAATAAACAAATATATATCCTGAAGAACAAACTCAATACTCAAACCAATGAATAATAATTGAATGAAAATTGAAGAACAAACATAAATATATCAAATGTTTTCCACTAAATATTGACTAATGATTATAATAATCAATGAATGATCTTGCTACTGCTAGGGTTCTAATGCTACATTGATGCTTATGAGTTGTTGTGAAGACGATTACGGATGCTAGGGTTTGATTGCAATCAATTTCTTTAATTGTATACCTAAGCCTTGTATTTATAGGATTAGGGTTTACTGATTTGGAAACTATAACTTCCTTATCGGGGTAAGGTTATTATTCAGAGAATATTATTATGCGACATTCTCTTTCTAAAGTATAAGTCATTCATAGCTGTTGACTTTTAACTTTAGAGTTTTCTATTGACTTGATGTACTTGGAAGTACATCAAGTTGACTTTTAACTTTAGAGTTCCACAGGGTCCCGTGGTTTGTTTTAGATGATCTACAGAAGAAACATATTGTTCATCTGTAGATGTTTCCAACACTTGGTCAGTTCCTTGAAATTGGCCAATACTCATGATTTCGCTGCAACATACATATAAATTAAAGCATAACATATGGGTTAACCTATACACACATATTGCATACATAATGATAAGAAAGTTACAAGAGTGATTACAGTTATGAATTCAAGAAACTAGACCTATATAGAATTCTAGACCTAACAATACTCCCCCTTAGGTTTAGCTTCTACTAGTCATTGCCTTAGGCTTTGTAGCTCCTTCACTCTTGACACCATCTTTTAATTGAAGTATGATACAACATCCTTTGATCTTCGTACTTGTACTTGATCTCCATTCTGCTCATCTTGTTTAATGTATCATACTTTATTCCCAAAATATCTTCTTTAGTGATCAGGGTTGCAACAACACTGTTATTGTTCACCACTTCCAATTCATCCTCTTCAGATATCCTTAGCTCTGTGATAGACGGGAATTCAGATCCCATGAGTTGGCCTGCTTTGAATTTTCTTCATTTACTTGTAAAGGCATTCAACTGTCTATTACATGAATCATATGCACATAGAGACATAGGTCGTTTTGTGCCTGTTGACTGCTGAGCTTTGGGAAGAACTTGTTATATAAGTAAGTTGGGTAACTGGGTACAACAGCTTGATCTCGAGCGGATCAAATATCCTGATGCTTGAGGTTTTCTTCTCATTTGTAGTTGTTTTAAGCACAAGTTCTTTTGATTTTTCAACATATCCCCAATGTGTGATGGGATAAGTGAACTGGTTTCCTTCAAACCTCTTTGTAGGTGGAATGCTTTTCTTTACATGCCTATCCCGAATCAAAAATTCATCTTTTATAGGGTGTGAGGAGCTGGTGTGTGGCCTTCTTTGCCTTTCTTTTCTTTTTATGTGCTCCTCATCTTCCCTTTTTGCTTCTCTGATTACATCATCCGTGAACCTTGATAGCAACTTACCAACCATACCTGAGAAATCTCTTCCCCTTGGATGAATTGGATAGTTGATGATTGGTAAGTTCTGAAGTTGAATGATGTCAGCATCTGGGAGTGATATGACTAGTTCAATCCAGGAAATTATTGTATCATCGCAGATGCCCTTTTGATGATAGCACTATCCCAATCATCATCATATTTCCATGCAATGATCTGTAAGTCTTCAACTGACTTGGGTGTAGTGATGTGATCGAAGAGCTGAAATATGGTTGACTTGTGTTCAGTCACTTCTCTCACGGTTGTGCCTAGAGGCCATACCTTGCTCAGAAGCACCTCTCTGGGTTCCCTGATCAACTTTTACTTTGTAACATGAAGTACAATGAGTAGAACATTTAAATTCTTTCTTAGGAAGGCCAATGACTAAGTCATTTCTAGCCAGTCTATTCATGTTCTTCATGATAGAATGAACCAGCCTTCTATGCCACAGTTGAGATTCATCTTCTAATGACTTAGAAATTAGGCAAGTCTCATTTGATGTTAAAGATGTGTTGTTCATGTCCAAAACATATGTGTTTCCTTTTCTTGGTGCTTTAAGAAGGATGAACTCATCTAGGATTTGCAAACCAGGTTTAAGAATGTAACAGTGGGTTTTATCAAACAAAGTGGTATAGTTTTGATAACAAATTTAAGAAACACTGAGTAAATTAAATTATAATTTTCACAAAAATTCACTTTCTCAAATTTAAGCACCCCATTAGTTACAATACCTTCACCTACAATTTTACCTCCCTTCTTATCCCCACCAAATACTACATAACAAGCATTTTTGTGTTTGAGATCATGGAGGAGAGAACAGTTTCCTGTCATATGCCTGGAACATCCACTGTCAACATACCACTTGTTGTCAACCCTCCATGTATGTTCCTGCACATAAAATAAATCAATTAGAATGGGGAACCTACGCATTAATGAGCTTGGGCTGACCAAGTGTGTCTAAAATTGTCACTCCTTCACGAATAAGTCTTGATGATTCAGGTTTGACTTAAGATTTAATTGATTCATTTTGTTCTGTTTGTGGTGGTGAGGATGATTCTGATGAAGCTTTGAGACATTTTGAACTTGTGTCTCAGTCACTTCTTCTTGCACCTTTCCTTTATGTGTCTTAACATTGCCTGATAATGAAGATCCTTTGTTAAAAAAGGTTTTAGCATCCTTTGACTGTGACCCTGGTGTTGGGTTTGTTGGACCATTATCAAAGTTGTTTAACCATTTAAACATGAAAACGCAGCGGAATAAAGCCGTAATATTATGATTCATAATCTGAAAATTAAGGTTAATAACTTAACATCAACAAACCCAAGAACATAGGATCGTTTATATGTGTTTGAACAAGCTATCAAGAATAATAAACAACCAAAACAACACTTACAAAACACCTTTTGTAGGGCTGCAGAAAATCGAGTTTTGGATGAAGATGGAGCTGCTCTTGAACGACCAAAACACCAAGGATAGGTGTCCTCAAGCTTGCATACCCATAAGTGTGAAGTAAACACCCTTTTGCTAGGATTTTTGACACCAAAATCGAACAAAGAATGTGCTGAAAATCCGATTTTCAGCTTCTATTTTCTTCAAGAAGCTAGAGAGAAAATGTTCTTGGTGATGTTTTGCATGTAAGAGAGAGAGAGAGAGAGGGAAGGTGGAGTGTGTGTATCTAGGAATGACTAATACCAAGAAAAAGGAATCCACACCCCTTTCAAAGGGGGCGGCCGAATGGATGCCCAAAAAAGGTTTCCCCCCAAAATTTTTCCTTTTTAATTATTTCACTAGTCATTAGTTATGTTATAAAATTACACTTTTAATTTTATAACACATACACACTTTGTTACTTGATGTTACTTAACTAATTTAAATAACGTTACAAGTAATACCCTTGAACAAAATATCCTTATAAGTTGTTCTATCTCATATGCAACTTATTTAGAAAACCTATTTTCTAAATTGGTGTTGATATTTAATTGCATGAACATATTATCAATTAAATATTAATTGGTGTTTGCTGAACTTGTTATTGGGTATGACCCGACTTGGATCATGACGTACTAACCACATCAATATTCTATGCGTCTTGGGCATAAAGAATCCAACACTTAGTACTTCAATACCTTTGTAGAAATTGTCAAAAAATGTCTCATCCGAATTTGTTGACTTGTCATTCAACTCCACCTTTTGTGTGGTGTCCTGCTTTACGACTTTTGTTTTTCCTTTTTCTTTGGTTGGGCATCAGATGCAGCTGATAGATTTTCACCTTCTCACACTTTTGTTGTTGTAGATCACCAGCAACAACCGTCTTCTTTGTCTTCTCAGCCTTGTTCTTTGGCTGTGTCTTTGGTCCTTTGACTCCCTTATGCTTTCATCAGATTGTGTATCTGCTTCATTTGTCTCAGACTGCTTCTTCTTAGGAACTTTATTTTTGTTCTTTTTGTTAAAGTAGCATTCTTGAGTTGAATGATTATTCTTGTTGCAGATTACATTGTGGAAGTAGTAATCTGAGGTCATATGGTTGTTCATGTTGCATATAGAGCAAAAAAAAAACTACTGAAGTAGCAATCTTCAATGTTGTCATTGGTCGTATCACACCACTTGAAATATTTGTCTTTTGCATCACTTTCTTGTTCAAGCTTCTTGTTTTTCTATTGCTTTTTATACTCTTTCAGCTCTTTCTTTTGTTTTGCTACTGAAGAACCTTTTCCACTTTATGACATAATATCAAATGGTTCGGATGGTTTAGCAGCTAATTTTGTTGATGAAGCACAGCCTTCACAGATTTCGTGCTAATTCTTTTGAATGTGGAAGATTCGGCCAAAGAATTTGATTTGGCTAAGCTTTCGGCAGATGTTGGCTTCTTCCGTAGACCTTCTACGGATGTCTGTTTAGATACACGAACAGTTGTACTCATCCGATGGTGATCTACTGATGGTTCTTAAATCTCACCAATCTTCTTCTTCCGTGTAAGATCTGCTGAATTTGTGGACTTGGTCTTCCTGTACTTTTCTACGGAAGTAGTTTTTACTTCTTCCGTAGAACTTCCACTTGCTTTAGCTTTGGATCTTGTGATGTTGTTGGTTGACTTGCTGCTTGTTTAACTCTTGAATTCCAGTATTCAATTGAGTTATCCTTTTGTAGATAGTCTTCAGCAAATTTCTTTGTTGAGGTGGATAGGGTACTTTGATTTCTTCAAGAACTTTTGGTATTGAAGGTTCAAACATCAAACTTATTCCCTTTCCTTATCATCACCATGTTGTTCAACATGATCATCCGGCTCAAACAAATCATCACATCCGTCAAAATCAAAATCTGATTCATCTTGTTATGATGCTTCTGAATCAGTTGCTTTAATTTCACTCACTTCAGAATCATCACCGTTTTTCACTTGATTATTATTAGTTTTAACTGGATTATTGGTGCTTTGCACAAAATGATTTGATAAACTATTAGTCATAGAATCAGGTAATGTGGTATAATTGTTATTTCCAGGTGGTGGAACATTATGAAAACCCAAACCTGATTTGTTTTATGATTCAATATGAGAATTTAATAATTTCTCATATTGTTAAGATGACAGTTGAAACTTTTGAAGTTTCACTTCAGCGGATGCATGTTTTGTCATTGATTTTTTAAGGATGTAGTCAAATGCTCAACTTGTGCCTTTAAATTCTAATTTTTTGAAACAAGTTTATCTAAATCTTTTTGGAAGGATGTGATCTTTATTTGATAAAGTTTATGTTCCCTTACATGAGATTCATTTAACACTAATGTTTATTTTACTTTATTGGCAAGTTATTGAGCATGAGTTCTATATCTCTCAACTTCCTCAATGCAGCTGGATGAACATAATCTTTCCCTTACCTCTCTCGACATTGGTGGGACTTTGTTCTCTATGTTTGCTATGAGTGCTTGATTTTCTTCTAAAACCTACTTCTCATGTAAGCTCCAGTCACAAGTACCATCCTACAAAATGATTAATAAAGTCTCTTGGTTCTTGCTTGAGCTTGCTACAGATGTAGTTGTGGTTGGTGGGGATGAGTTGGTGGGCTATGGTTAATTGAAAGACCTTTGATTTGCTTGATGATTTTGTTACTGATGTTGAGAATGTTGATATTGTTGCTGAGATGAGGACTGCTGATTGCACTCCCTTGAAAAGTGTCCATATAAATGACACTTAAAACATCTCACTTTTAATTTATCAACACCCACCTTTATTGTTCTCACCGGAGCAGATAGGCCTTTATTTCTCCGCAGATACATCTTTGCCCTATAAGCAATCATTGTCATCTACCACTATAAATCCATCTCTTCTACTTCATCAGGATGAAGTGCTTCTAGATCTTGCTGGCAAAAATGAGCTGGAGTTAGAGTGCTCCTTAGGTATGCTTGGAAGCTTGAGCTGAATGCTGCAAATGCTGCTTTCTGCTCTTCAGAATCAAGGACCACTGAGCTATTATTGCTTTTGTTGTTTGAGGATGATCCCTTAGAAGTTTAATTCTTTTCATCAACTTTTTTTCCTTTTGATTTGTTGCTGGAATGATGTTTAGATGGTCTGGCTGGTCTTGATGCATAAAACCCAGCTTCTTCTTCTTCATCACTCATAGTACAAGAGCTGTCATTATCTTCATTTGAAATGAAATCACTTCCCACACTTTTTGACTCTTTAAAGTGATATAGGGCTATAGGTGCTTGCATGCTCTTATTTCTTGTTTTCTCATCAAGTTTGAGAGCTTCAACTTTAGCCACCAAAGTATCAAGCCCAATAGCTTTTAAGTCAATGGTGTTCTTGAACATTGATACTATTTGTGTCCAACTCTCAGGTAGAGAATGGAGCATCTTCATGTTAAGTTCCTCATTATCATACTTGAGCTCCAAAATGCTCATCTCAGACACAAGCTGCATAAACATGTGTAGCTGTTGAGGAACAGATTCACCCTCAATATGATAGAATGTCTCATATTAGGATCTAAGTGTATCCTTTCTGATACTTATGATTTCATCACTGCCTTCACACAGGGTGTGCAAAGTTTTCCCCAGTGAGTTTGCTATTTTATAGGCTTCACACCTAACAAGAAGGTCTTCAAGCAAAGCCATAGTAAGCATACTATAGGCTCTGATATCGACTTTAACCTTCTTTGCATCTTCAGGTGATAAATCCTTTAGACTAATTGGCTGATTGTTATCTTTATAATAAGGTCCTAGAGCTGGTGGAATATATGGACCTTCTATGATTAAAGTCCACAAATCAGAATCAGTATAATTTACGTGGTTCCTAAAACGATTTTCCATGTTCTGAAATCAACTTTGTCATCAAATTAGGGGGTTGGTAGGCTGATCCAACTGCTGAATTACTCATGTTTAGATAATTGATGACAACCTCTTACTTATCAATTAAATAAGATAGTTATGTCACAATTACTCAAAAATCATAATAAATTCTCTTTTGAAAATTTAATTGAGAATATTTAATGTTACTTATGTTCAAATAAGATTTGAACAATTGTTATCAACTAAACAATAACTCAGATCTATGAATTAAACCAAGTTTAATGTAGATTTGAGTTGACCAAGCAATGAAACAGTACCCGCTTGCTTAATTAAATAACTTTAATAATCGTACCAATTTGTTAATTCAAATATCTTAAATAGCTATTAAGTAGCTAATCCCGATATGTGAATTAATTGTTTTGTTCAAAAACACTATCGATGATGAATTTAATACCTTCGTATGTATGAACAGACCCTAAAACAATTTTATTGAAAATCAATAGATCTAGTCAAAAACTTGACAGATCTAGTTGTATACACAATTAATCGAACGAAAACTAATGCTAATAGATCAACTAATCTAAATCAATGAGCACTTTGCTCTGATACCACCTGTGAATCCAAGGATTGTCCGGGAAATTATCAGTTTAGTTATTAACAAAACAATGATCGTGGAATTACCATTGCTTTGTTGTTTGATTAACTGAATATATATGCATAAATAAACAAATATATATCCTGAAGAACAAACTCAATACTCAAACCAATGATAACAACTGAATGACAATTAAAGAACGGACATAAATATATCAAATATTTTCATTAAATATTGACTAATGATTACAATAATCAATGAATGATCTTGCTACTGCTAGGGTTCTAATGTTATATTGATGCTTATGAATTGT
This sequence comes from Flaveria linearis, assembly GCA_024085815.1. NCBI lineage: Eukaryota > Viridiplantae > Streptophyta > Magnoliopsida > Asterales > Asteraceae > Flaveria > Flaveria linearis. The sequence goes on along the minus strand of CM044003.1, from coordinate 34,290,951 downwards.
TGTGAAGACGATTGCGGCTGCTAGGGTTTGATTGCAATTGATTTCTTTAATTGTGTACCTAAGCCATGTATTTATAGGATTAGGGTTTACTGATTTGGAAACTATAACTTCCTTATCGGGGTAAGGTTATTATTCAGAGAATATTATTATGCAACATTCTCTGACTGAAGTATAAGTCATTCATAGCTGTTGACTTTTAACTTTAGAGTTTTCTGTTGACTTGATGTACTTGGAAGTACATCAAGTTGATCTTCCGCAGGGACTTGGTCTTCCACAGGAGTTATTGTTCTTCCGCAGAAAGTTAGTTCTTTCGTAGCAGATTTCTTCTTCCGCAGGAATACTTGTCCATCCTTGGTGAATTGCAAGAACTTGAAGGGTGATCTTGTAATGCTTCCGCAGGAGTTCCACGGAGTCCCTTGGTTTGTTTCAGATGATCTACAGAAGAACATATTGTTCATCCGTAGATGTTTCCAACACTTGATCAGTTCCTTGAAATTGGCCAATACTCAAGATTTCCCTGCAACATACATATAAATCAAAGAATAACATATGGGTTAACCTATACACACATATTGCATACATAATGATAAGAAAGTTACAAGAGTGATTACACTTATAAATTCAAGAAACTAAACCTATACAGAATTCTAGACCTAACAATATGACTCGACCAACATAGACCAACCTGCTGGCCAATTCGTCAGTTTTGACCTTCAGTTTTGTTTGCCACGTTTAGAGGACCAAACGATGTCGAAATGACACGAGACCACATCGGTTTGTTAGATGACTCATTGAACTTGTTTTTAGATGAAAAATTAGACCCATTTGGAGTTATTATGACCAAGTTATGACCTGTACCAAATATCCCATTTTTCTCATAGTAAGTTGTCCAGTTCATTAGTCTTGTTCTTTTGTATCCCAAACCTCAATATTTGACCATTATCAACCCGAGTATATAAAGAACGTTTATTACATGTTCTAATTGTCCAAAAATTTAATTAAACACTTGGATAATTCCAATTTTCAGTCCCACAAGAGTTAGTTGGATTTTAGTCTTCTGAATCATAACATTAATTAATCGATTCGTTGTTTTGATCGTTCAACACGTCTATCCATTCACAAAACAAAATTACTGATTTCAAAAATGATTTATAAGACCAAGATGTCTATTTTGATCAGCTCACACAAGAATACAACCCAACTTCTATAGATTCAAGAATATACAAAGTCCAAGAATTAGAGTTTTACTGCTTAGAGAGTCCAACACTCGTAATACCTAGATCTTCATCATCTAATGTCCAAAACAAAGAATACAAGAATATTAGATGATTATTTTTTTTTGATGATAAATATCATCAAAATCAAAGTAGATCAAAGAATAATACCGGAGATTCGACGAATCTTGCTTAGAATACAATCTTGAATGTATTGATTATCTCAAAACTCAATGGAATAACACAATAAAGCTGATTTTCAATGAAGATGATGAACAACAAGAAGGAATTGGATGGTGAAGGCTAGAGTTTCACTAGAGAGCGTTCTTGGAGCAAAAAGTTTGCAAAAGTGAGGAAACAAGGGGGATTTCCCCCTTGTATACTAATTTCGGCCGCAAACAAGGGAGGGCAAGGGCCTTCGGTCCCTTGGCCCGTCTCGTCGAATACGTCTTTTCTCGAACACGTGTTATCCAATTTTTATGTTTTTAAATTTTACTCGTTAATACGATTCCAACGGACTATTATACTCTATAATAATTGTTTAATTTACATATTTTTAAATTGAATTATGTCTATTTAGTAGGCATTAGGCAAAGCCCACTAATGTTTGATTTTTGTTGTATTCTTAACGTAAGATGTATATATTTACGTTTATATGTCTTTTGTCCAATTTTAAGCACGCAGCCATCGTTCTAAGTCCAAATCGGTAAATGTTTACTGTCACCATGTCCAAGGCCCACTAGAACATACTAAGTCTATAATACATAGTTCTAGAACTTAGCGTGTCTATACACGTCTAATGTACTATTCTCAGACCAAGTCAATATTAGATCAACATTCAAGTCAAAGTCAAAGAGTCAAAGTCCAAAAGTCAATGTCAACGGTCAAAGTTAATGGTCAATGCACCTATTTTGGTGACGGATGTCACAGTAAGATTTTTTCCCTTTTTGAAGAATTTCTTTGCACGCATGGCTATCATGGCCATTGACCATTGGAGATGAATTTCTTCCATATTATCAGGATCCATCTCATCTAGATCTTCTTGAATAAGATGTGCAGATATAAATTTTCCACCAAGATAGGCTTCAAAACATGATACAAATGCATTATAAGTAGCTTTCTTTTCTTCATGGACATAATCAGATAGATTTCATGATAATTGATATTGGGCTTAATGAGATGAAGATTGGATCTTTGAATTCTTCATTGTAGGAGCGGGGACAAATACAAACATTCTTGGAGCTTTAAGAGGTGTCATGAAGTCATCTACTTCCATGATAAATGCATGCTCAACTGAAAGAGATTTGATGTACTCTAAATTATACATAGAAAACATATTAAAAGCACATCAATTATTCCTAAAACTCTTACTTAAAATGATAAAATTGAACTTAAAAGTGTTAATTTGTGTTTTTAGGCTTTCAAAAGACCAAGATGGCCATGCTCAAACATTCGAGAAAGCACATAGATAGGAGCTCATTTGTAACATTTTGAGGAGCTTTTAGGAGGACCAAACTCTACTGATTTCTCTCGGGAATCCAGATTTGAAGATCATCGGGAGGCTTAGGAGGTGCATTTAACACTTAGAAGAAGCTCAGGATTGTGTAAGCATCACCCATTATGTATCACCAGTTTGATTGTTCCATTTCACCGATGAAATCATACTTATGTTTTATTTTAGTTGTTATATCCAAGCTCATTATGAGCTAAACTTTTATTATCATTGTAACCAGATGAAACTTATCTAATTTATGATAAACTAATGGTGTAATTTATGTTAAGTTAATGTTATGATAATATTGGGTAAACTTTTGATGGGTAGCATCTACATTTAAATAGGATGTTATAAACTTATGATTTGTAATTGTAGATGTCATACAAGGTTGAAAAACGTATGCGCTAACATTTATTCGTGAAACCGGTCTTTATAATAAATTCATGGCTAATGAACTAGTAATGGTTATTAGAAATCATATCACCTTAGTCTGAGAAATTTACGATAGTTATTATGGTTTTCTAAAATTAATAGTATGTTAAAAAGGAACTTGATCAACTCTATTTTTAATATTAAGTTATATTTTCAGAAATCATATGGGTGTACAATTATTACTTACACTACTAGAGGCTCGGTGGTTGTGTTGTAAGTGACTAGATGGAACTTTACTTGTTACTACGGAGCTAGTTTATGACAAGTCCATGCTAGCTCGTAATTATGAACATTAACGTAACTATTTTAATCTATATCTTTAATCACACCACGTAATTCATCACCATTACATAATTGTAATATAAATTAGGATGATAGCCTTAATTCCCTGTTCTATCCCTAAAAGTTTCAAACTCAACTTAAATTATTGTTTTAAAAATATTAAAAATTTGGTTATATTAATTCAACTTAGCATTTTTTTCAAATCAAATCAAATCTGATAGTCAATTACTAGAGTTGTTGAGTAGGCTCGGTGTGTCCACAGATTGTTACTCGATATTTACTAACACTATTATCGCATGACAAGTACACTTGCCTTTTGTTTGTCTAGGGTAGGATAAGTGAAAATTGTTTAAAAATAAATTTATACAAAAAGACCTTTATCAAAATATATATAACATTTGCACACATCAAAATTCAACTGGAAATTTGTAAGCTTCAATGACTTGAGGTCCACCCAGATTTCTGGACTTCTCATCCAACTCCATCGCTTCTATTTCTTACCATCATGGTGTCAAGACTGGTTTTGTCAAGATTCTAGCATGTTCTTCATCAGATTCACACTATGCTTCCATGATTCAAGCAAAGAATACAACATCTTCTTGTTAGCTTGTTTCATCTTGTATGTGACCCCCATGATTTCCAAATCATTAATTAACCGTACAAATTTGTGCAATTGTTTAGAGACAGATTCTCTTTACATATGATGGAAGGTCTCATACTGATTAATCAACTTGTCTTTGTTGGTCTCAATGATCTCGTCACTTCCTTCACAGAAGATATGTAATCCATCCCATACACCTTTAGCAGTGCTATATTTTTATAGCCTTTTTAGCACTTCCATTTTCAGTGTCTTGGTGATCACTAACTAAGCCTTCATATTAATCTTTATCTTCTTAGGATTATCAGCTTCAAGGTTTAGTAAGGGATCTTCAACTGGAATCCATACATTCTATATTGATCAGTATCAAGAAGAGTGGGAATGTATGGAACTTTGCGGATAGATATCTAGTAATCAGGTTCTATTAAGGTTATGAAATCCCTGAATCTAATCTTCCATTGTTAAAATTAGATCTATGTCTAAAAACTGATGGTTTCAAACCATGCCCAATATCAGTTGAGCTTTGTGATTCCATTTTTGGTTTCCTGATTTTAACTTTGTTGAATAGTGGTCAATATAATTTTAAACTTAGTGATGTTGATTTAAGGTTGATTTTTAAGTCCAAATGTCCAATCAGTCCTAATAGTCAACAAAAAAGTCAAAATCAGCAAGATCTTCAAGTGATGCAATGAACAATTCAGTACTAAGCTTAGAAATGCGATGAATAGTAATATATCACTAATTCAATGCGATGAATAGTTATTTTGCTACTAAATGCGGTAAACAGTGATCTACCATAAATGCGTTGAACAGTGATCTACCACAAATGCGATGAATAGTGCTCATTCACTGTTTTCAGTTTCGATTTAAATTTCTTGTCAAATTCACTCAATTTTGATGAGTAACCTTTCAAATGAAGTTTGAGTTCAATCCATTAACGATTGATAAACAAAACTTTCTTAATTGATGTATAATTGGTTTGATTACAAGTCTAAGATGTATAACAACTTAGATTTACATATCAATCAGCAGGTCAATCTAATTTCACATCAAATGGGCATTTAATATGAAATCAAGAGCCGAGGCTCTGATACCAATTACCTGGTGGGATTCTGATCTGATCGAATATGATGATTAAGTCTATTTAATCATTGTAGCATAATTACAACAATTAATAATCAAAAAATGAAGAACAGATGATAATACTGATAAATTCTCTTTGTATATTGATAAACTTTCTCAAAATACAAAGTGTGGTTGCTTGCGTATTAGGGTTACGAAATAAGAATGCTAAGTTTCTATTTATAGGGCTGACTGGTAGCCTATACTATTGACCATACTACCCTTGCTAATTTTATTACATCATAAAGATAACAAGTCAAAAAGTACATTAACAGTTTTTGCATTCACTAAGTAACACTAGTGTTCAGTTTTGCTCATCTGCATTGGCTTATGCAGATGACAAGTTCTTGTCTACATTCACAAGTTTTCTTCTGCCATACTGTAATTTGTTCATATGCATTACCAAACTCTTGTCTATATTCACACTTAGATTTCTTTTTCTTCGTCGAAATTCAGTTCATGCGCATACACATACTTGTCATTTTTCTCATTCGCATTCATAATCCACAACATGCTTGTCATTTTCCTCATTCGCATTCATAATTCTCATCATTAACACTTGTGATATACATATTGATAAGCTTGAAGGAGCAAATTTTAGAACTTAAATTAATGACATCTTTAGAAACTTGCAACCACAAGACATTAACTTGAAGAATCAAATATACGTATTGATAAGTTTAAGGGAGCAAACTCAAATTTACAAAACTTTTAGTTTCTCAAATAAACAAGTTGAAAACTAGATTAGATATAGTATTGTCGCTTCTCCATGTAGCTACAGTATTGTTCCTTAGCCAATTGTAGCTAATATCAAATTAAATATTTGGTTAAATGACACTAACAAATTTGACTTCGAAAGCTTCAACTGATCAAATATTACAAAGTATGAAAAAACGTAAAAAAAAAAAATCAAAAGTTGTGTTTTCTTATAAATTAAACTTTTGGAAGTTTTTCAAAAGAAAACTAAGTTTAAGAAAACAAATTGTTCAAAACAAAATAAAAAGCCACAAATTATGAAAGAAAAACAAGTTTTTGATTCAATGTTAATGTAAAACATAAAAGAATAAAGAAAAACTCTAAGAGTTAAGATTGATCTCAAAACTAAGAACACTAAAAGCACTCAAAATCATTTTCTCTTCCTAAAGTATGTGTGATTGTTTAGTATGTAGTGTTCGGACCATATGTAATCCCTTTACGTTTATGATTTTGTTAAATTCTCGCTAATAATAAACCTAACACAATTAATTTCTTCTAAAATGAAATTGTCATCTATAAATAAAAATGATATTAGAGCAAAATCGTAGATCTTAACGCTATGATTACTCTACATCGTTCCGTTTCTTAACCTACTCAATAAAAAGAAAAGAAGACATATTCTTAGTACAATGCATAGCACAAATTAACCTATTAGACCTAATAAATGCCCTAATAATAAGAATAACCCATTAAACCCAATGACAACCACAACACCAACAACAACACAAGTAGCAGCATCACCAACAAGAAGCTGCAGCACCAGCAGCTGCTGCTGCTACTATTGCACCAGCAGCTGCTCAGCACCAGCAGCTGCTCAGCACCAACAACAACAAGAATAAAGGCGCAACTAAGATCCAAATCATGGATCTAGAATAAAAGTAAAGTGCTCGATCATAAAATATTATTAATAATATTTACTCAAGGAACTATGTGTCTGTTCTTAAACGAAATGTGTTCATTTAAACAAAAAGTCAAAGAGAACACATGTTTTACAACAAACAAACATAGATATTATAAGAATAATATCATTACATACCGAGTGAAAAAAAATTTATTTAATAGTTTTGTGTTGATGTGATGGTATGAAATTGACATGCGACACTAGTTAAATAAGCACCGACACCTTACCCTAGCTATATAAGAGCATTCACACTAGCTTTCCGTCCCTATATTTACACTAAAAAATACTATTTTGTATGTTTATTTCAAGATGAAGGTTAAGGAGTCATGTGCTAAAATAACTGTAAACGTGTTTGAGTATGCTTTTTCAGGTAATCAGAATGACTAACAGTGTTATGTTTTCATTCGATGTTTACAACGGATAGGGTGAAGTAATTGAGAAGACATGTGTCAAAATAACTGTAAACGTGTTTGAACCTAGCATAATGGTGGATGCACATATCCACTAATATTGAAGAATAAGAAGCAGTTAGTAGACACTTTTGTATTTAGGTTACATATTAAATAATGTATTAGTCTTTGCATAGACAAATTTTATATAAAACTTATATATAACCTCAAAATATATATATAAATTATGTGATGTTATGTAAAAATTATTGTTACAACTGTTTGGTATGTAATCAATATGTTTTGAGCCAAAGGGTCATACCCAAGCATTTCACACTTCCGTCGGGATGTGACAGGTTGGTATCAGAGCCATTGGCTATAGAGAATTAGATATTATTAGCAAATACCTGGACTATAACCATAAGCTCATATGATAACAAATCATCAAGGATATTATTTTCTTTTTATGATTTTATGTGATCATATTCATGCTTAGATAAGAATGAAACTTGAAATATATATGATCCATATATGAAAATTCTATGAATTCTATGTTATTTACATGAGTTAAATTTGTAAGAATTTTTACAACATGAGTTCTGATAAATCTGATAGTTATTATAACAAAACTGATCGTTTGGATCATAGAGAAACAACACATGAGATAGAAACCAAATAGAAACACCTCAACCTGAGACCCGGATCCAGACCGCGCCAAGTTTTATGTTCAACGTACACCAGTCACCATGGGAGGTTACACAATCCAGACTCCTAGAAAGAGAGTACGTCATGGCAGGAAACTTCTGAATGATGAGATACAGGAAAAAGGATATCCAAACCTAGAAACTTTTCCTCCAATATCTGAAATGACACTCATGAAACAATCTGATGAATCTGAGACAACAAAAGGCAAAAGGCAAATGTTGGAAGAATGGAAAATAAAGGCAACCAACCAGATTCTAAAAAGGGTTAAGAAGATTCAACGAGAGGTTCGGATAATCAAGCAGATGTCAAGAAGTGAAGGAAGAGAGGCAACAGCATCCTCCCCAAACTATGGAAATGAGTTTGGGGAAATTAGAAATCTAGAAAACCTTATGTATGCTAAGATAACTTTAAGAATAAGAGAATAAGAATATATGTTAAATTATTTCCTTTGATTTTATGACCATTAAAATATTGTGTTTACAGTAAAAACTTACATATATCTTCTTATCTTCTTAAGATATTAATACAATTAAAATGTAGTGAAACATGTCGCCAAAAAGGACTGCTCAACCAGTACGGAGAACTGCACAAGTTGAAAGACCAAGAACTAAGCTAGGAGAAGAAGCTCCGCCAGTAACTACCACAACCACTGAGAATGAAAGGCCTTCACAGATAGTGAATCAACAACTAAAAGCAGCAATAGCCACCTTAATAGCTCAATTACAACAAAACCTTAATTTCGAAGATGTACCACCTGGAAATAAGGAACCAGAAAATGCGGACATAGGAGAACACCTGGAGGAAGAGGTTTTAGACAGAGTTAGGAAAGGATGTTCCTATACGACTTTCATTTCATGTAGACCCGGGAGTTTGATGGGAAAGGTGGAGTAGTACAAGCCTTATGCTGGCTAGAAGAAATGGAATCAGTACTAGATATTAGTAACTGTGCTGACAACTACAAAACCCTATTTGCTTCACATTCTGTTAAGAGTGAGGCATAATTTTGGTGGAAAATGGAGGTCCAAACAAAAGGAAGGTACGTTATGAAAGGATTAAGCTGGGAAGAATTTAGGAATCTAGTAATTGAAAAGTATTGCCCTGATAATGAAATAGAGAAAATAGAAACAGAATTTTTGTCATTAGAAATGAAAGATACGCATATTGGGAGCATACTGATAGGTACAATGAACTTTGTATGTTAGTGCCACATCTGGTGACTCCAGAAACAAAAAGGATAGGAAGCTACATCTGGGGCTTAGTACCACAGATAAGAGGAATGGTAAAATCTGCAATGCCCAAAACTTTTCAGGATACAGTAGCTTTAGCAGGAAGTTTAATAGATGAAATGATTAGTAATGGATCTTTGACCAATTCAAGGATTGGAAATAAGAGGAAATGGAACAGCAGCAACTCTGGAGAAAGATTCGGAGGGAATCAGCAGAAGAAAGTAGCCAGAAACCCAGTAAGGAACTTCTAAGGAGTTGCACAAGAAAAGAGGCCTCGGATGAAAGGTCAACCATGGTGTAATACTTTTCAGAGATACCATCATGGTAAGTGCATGATTATGATTTGCTACAATTGTAAGAAGAAAGAGACATATCCCGAGACTGTAAGGGACCTGCAAACCCTAAACCAGTTTGCTATCAATATGGAAATGAAAATCATTTTTGGAACAAGTGTCCGGAGTTGAAAAAGAAAGCTCCCACAAACAATCTACGTGATAAAGCCTTTGTGTTACAAGCTGAGGAAGCACGACAAGAACCAGAAGTAGTAACGGGTACGTTTCCTATTAACAACCAACCCGCAACTGTGTTATTCGATACGGGAGCGACACGTAGTTTTGTTTCACATACATTTAAGTCTTTACTTAGTTTAACATCAGAAAAGCTAAAAATAGATATATGATAGAATTAGCTGATGGAAAAATAATTAAGGCTAGTGAAGTTATCCCTAATTGCATTTTAAATTTAGATGATCATAACTTTAATATTGATTTGATTCCTATTGAATTAGGAGGTTTTGATGTTATTGTGGGTATGGATTGGTTAAGTAAGAATCAGCCTGAAATTATTTGTGAAAAAAGAATGATCAAAATTCCTACAAATAAGAATAATACAATCCTTACCATATATGGTGAAAAACCTAGGGGTACTGTAAAGATAGTTTCATGTAAGAAAGCATAGAAATACCTGAAAAAGAAATGCTTAGCGTTTGTAGCTCATATAGATGATACACAATTAGACATGAAAATTTTAGAAGATGTTCCTATTGTTAGAGAATATCTAGAGGTATTTCCTGATGAATTACCAGGATTGCGACCCCCTCGTCAGGTAGAATTCAAAATTAAGTTAGTACCAGGGACCGCCCCTATAGCTAAATCTTTGTATCATTTAGCACCAACAGAAATGAAGGAATTAATGAGCCAACTTCAGGAATTGTTAGATAAAGGGTTTATACGTCTTAGTGTATCCCCTTGGGGAGCACCAGTTCTATTTGTTAAGAAGAAGAATAGAACTTTTAAAATGTGTATCGATTACCGAGAACTCAATAAGGTAACCATAAAGAATTGGTACCCGCTCCCTAGGATAGATGATCTATTTGATCAATTGCAAGGATCTAGTTACTTTTCCAAAATTGACTTAAGATCGGTATATCACCAGTTAAGAGTGCAAGAGGAGGATATTCCTGAGACTGCGTTCAGAACTCGATATGGTCATTATGAGTTCCTTGTAATGTCATTTGGTTTAACAAATGCTCCTGCATTGTTCATGGATTTAATGAATAGGGTATGTAAATCTTATTTAGATAAATTTGTCATAGTATTTATAGATGACATCTTGATCTATTCTAAGAACAAGGAGGAACATGAGAAACACCTAAGGTTATCTTTAGAACTACTTCGGAAAGAACAATTGCACGCCAAATTTTCACAATGTGAATTCTGGAAAAGGGAAGTACAGTTTTTAGGACATGTGGTTAACAAAAAGGGAATTCAAGTTGACCCAACAAAGATTGAAGTAGTTAAGAAATGGAAAATTCCAAAGAGACCAACTGAGGTATGATAATTCTTAGGTTTGGCAGGATATTATAGAAGGTTTATAGAAAATTTCTCAAGAATAGCCCAACCATTAACAGAGTTAGCTCAGAAAGATAAAATGTATGTATGGGGAGAAAGACAGAACGAAGCATCTGAACTCTTAAAGAATAAGTTATACAGTGGGCTCCTATCTTAGCACTTCCAGAAGGAATAGACGATTTGTAGTATATTGTGATGCATCACATTTGTTTAGGTATTCCACATCTGCCCTTTATAGGTGCAACATGCCGCCTATTTTGATGTATGCTTCTGTGTTATAAATTTTTATGTGTTATATACATGTGTGTTGTTTGCTATATAATATTCATGCTTTTGTTTGCTATTGCTATTACTTTTGTTTCTCGAGTTGGGGGTCTCTTTGGAAGCGATATCTCTACCTCCCAAGGTAGAGGAAAGACTCGCCACCACCTACCCCTCCCAGACCCTACTTCTGAGTGGGATATACTGGGTATGTTTGTTTGTTTATTTGTTTATTGTGATGCATCACATCAAGGTTTTGGATATGTTTAATGCAACGAGATAAAGTGATTACATATGCATCTAGACATCAAGGTTTTGGATGTGTTTAATGCAACGAGATAAAGTGATTACATATTGTCACACCCTCAATTTCCACAAACGGAGTTTTACCGTTAGGCATGTGACAAACTAGGATCTCAGACACAGTCATATCAAACGACACTACATGAATTTTTAAAAATAAACATTTGACTTCAATCAGAGGAACATAAACGAAATAAACATTAGTGCGGAAGCGTATACACAGAATGTAAACCAATACATGAAAGTTACAAGTGCCAAATCAAAACAAAATGTTCAATGCAAGAAATTAAGATTGATGATGCATGTCCTGAGTGCGTTCCTGAAGCGTGCATCATGAGCCTATGCGTTCCTGTGACCTGAGAAAACATGCTAAAGTGTGTCAACATAAAGTTGGTGAGTTCACAGGTTTAACTTCAGATAAAATGTTGGTAATTGTTCAAATGGTAAAGTAATTAAAGCATATCGATAGGTAGCTAGCCTATAGTCAAGTTACTTAGCGTTTCGAACCGAAGCTGACTGTTTGCATGTCCCATATGTTTGTTGTCTTCCCGTCACGTCTCACCATACAGTGACTAATGTTAGGTCAATAATGCACCCGTTTGACCTCCAACCAAGCTAGCACGACTAGCCCGGGCGGGGTTTGTCAAACCTAGTAGTACTACTCAGAATTACCTCACTACACATTACTAACAGTTCGAGAATGTAAGGACTGTTATGTGTGTTTGCACTAACGTAACAGGCGATATCAATAATACTAAAACCATTTATGAAAATATGTTTGCATGTTTTCTCCCCCAAAAGGAAAGAAAGTAAAATAGGGGCCGTGAAGACTCACAGATTATGTAGTAAGTATGTACGATGGAAGCCTCCCAAGTGTTCTTTACAATGAACGGTCAAACACCTATTGATAGTTATGTTAAGCGTTAATGATGTGTCTAGTGTTAATAGTAATGTTTAGTCGGGTCGGGTCGTATCGGTTCGGTAGTGGGTAACACACACATAAACGCACGCAATAGATCTTGTGTAGATCCAAGTATTAAAATCGTTGCCATTGTCGATGATATTTGTGTAAAAGGGTTGTTGTTGTTAGAGAATTACTTAGTAAGCATTAGTGGTACAAATCGATTGTTGTTAATTGTAAAATGTTAAGTTGGTTTGATCTAGAATACCATTTATAAGTTTGATAGTGTAACTTTTAAAGATTGTCATTAGCAATGGTACTCGTGTCGATGTCACCTTAACATCACACGATAAACATACTGCACACAAGATGAAAACTCACTCACAGCAATTCCACTCGCACGACAGGACCAGACGCACGACTCAACACTCCATCCGCACGAATGGGCCTTCAATCGTACGAATCAGCTTCCTTCGTACGATTGAACCCTCCTTCGTGCAACTCAGCATTCAGTCGTACCACACAGCACCCATTCGCACGACTCAACGGCCATTCGCACGATTCAACCTTCATTCATACGAATCAGCTTCATTCGTATGACTGAACCTTCATTCGTACGATTGGACCTTCAGTCGTGTGATACACACAGTCGCACACATTCATCCGCATTGACTCAATCGCACACACTCTCAATAGCATGCATTAATCGCACGACACGCACATACACATAGACTCAGTCGCACGACTCACCCCAGTCGCACCACTCAGTCGCACGATATACTCAGACGCATGGACTCAGTCGCCTGAAAGGTCCAGTCGTGAAACAGCAGGTTCGTAACTACTGGAGGTGCAGAGCAGCGTCTAGCTGCTCCGGGCATGAGTTTCCCACATCAAGGACCTCCAGAAACACTTTTCTAACATCTCTAAGTAAAATGCACATGCAGAAGGACAACACACGCACCCACACGACCTCATGTGCTCGGATTGAACCCGAGCACCCGAAACCCTAAATTCGCAGAAGTGGGACGAGCAAGAAAAGGGTAGCCAAGGTCGCCTACCTACTGAAAATGTGTTAACTCAGCTGTAGCCATGATTTCCCTGGTGAAAACGAGATCAAACGAGGTGGTTTTGGTGCTAGGATGTGGTAGAGAGGTGGAGAAGAAGAAAGTGAAGAAGGAGATGAAGAAGAGGGTGTAGAAATAAAAGTTAGGGCTAGTAAGGGGTTTATATACCCAGCCCTAGTTTGGCAATTTGTCAACTTTGGTCCTCGCACTTAGTCCCCGAGTTCCCGAATTTGTTTCGGTTGATAAGGACGTAAATGGGCGAGTTATATTAATTAACAGGATTCCTTAAGTAATCCCATTTATCCGAATCCTCTACAAACACCATTTTGTATCTTGAAAATGGGGTCATTCATGACGTTAGTATTATATAACATAATATATTTAACGATGACGGTGGCGATGCTTGAAAACGTTTTAGGTGATAACAATGTAAACAATGATAACGACAACAGTCGGAATGGTGTTAACCTGAAATTACGGTGTGTCACATTATCCTCTTGTCGAAGGAATTTTCGTTCCGAAAATTAGAACATCATGTTATGAGGTTCAACGGGGAATACAAGGCTCAGCGGTTTGTAACGTATGTTGAATAGAGTTTCTGCGTATCTTAAGAGGTAGATGCCTGATTCTGGAACAGTTGTGGGTACTTCTTCTTCATCTGATCCTCGCATTCCCAGGTAAATTCTGGTCCACGGTTTGAGTTCCAACAGACCTTGACGATAGGGATACGACTATGTTTTAGTGTCTTGAGCTCTCGGTACATAACTTCCACTGGTTCCTCGATGAAATGTAGTTGTTCGTCAACATGTATCTCGTCTAACGGAACGACGAGAGTCTTGTCTACAAGGCATTTCCTCAGGTTTGAAACATGGAACACATCGTGTACTCCATGGAGTTCTTCGGGTAGGTTCAGCTGATAGGCCACGGGGCCGACCCGTTTGACAATATCAAACGGTCCCACGTATCTAGGGTTTAGTTTCCCACGTTTTCTGAAATGAATCACACCCTTCCAAGGTGACACTTTCAAAAGCACCTTATCACCTATTTGAAATTCCAATGGTCGGTGACGCTTATCAAAGTAACTCTTCTGTCGGTCACGTGCTGCTGCCATACGGTTACGGATCTGAACGATCTTCTCGGTCGTCTCGTGCAAAAGTTCAGGGCCGGTAAGTTGACTTTCTCCAACTTCTGCCCAACAAATAGGTGATCGGCACTTACGCCCATATAGTGCCTCAAATGGAGCAGCTTTTATCGATGTGTGATAGCTATTGTTGTAAGAAAACTCAACTAGCGGTAAGTGAGTTTCCCAACTGCTGCCGAAATCAATCACACAAGTACGTAACATGTCTTCCAAGGTCTGGATCGTATGCTCACTCTGACCATCAGTTTGAGGATGATATGCAGTGCTCATATCGAGTCACGTTCCCATTGCTCGTTGTAAAGATTGCTAGAAATGAGAAGTAAATCGAGCGTCACGATCAGCGATAATGGAAATTGGCATACCGTGCCGAGAGACTATTTCTCTTAAGTATATGCGAGTTAACTTCTCCATTCTATCAATCTCTCTAATTGGTAAGAAGTGTGCGGATTTCGTCAAACGATCTACAATCACCCAAATGGTATCGTATCCGCTAGGAGTCCGAGGCAGTTTTGTGATAAAGTCCATTGATATCTGCTCGCAATTCCATACTAGAATTTCTGGTTGTTGAAGTAAACCAGATGGTCATTGATACTCCACCTTAACCTTAGAACAGGTTAAACATCTGCTTACATAGGTGGCGATATCAGCTTTCATGTTTGGCCACCAGTAAAGAACCTTCAGATCATGATACATCTTGTCTGAACCCGGATGAATAGAGTATCGTGACTTGTGAGCTTCATCCATTACCAGCTCTTGTAGGTCTCCATACAAAGGAACCCCTATTCGGTCCATAAAGTAGCGGATTCCGTCCGATTTGATTTCCAGTTGTTCCTCCATGCCTCGTAGTGATTTGGCTTTCAGGTTCTCGTCTTTCAACGTCTCAAGTTGAGCATTACATATTTGGTCGGGTAATCCGATGTGAATGGTGAGAAATACAAACTTGTCTAAATAAGGTTTGCGCACTCAGTTCATGAGGTCCATAAAAACCGCTGGTGCGTTGGTCAACCCAAACAGCATAACCAAAAACTCATAGTGGTCATACTAGTTAAGTCTTCTGGAAATACTTCCGGGAAGTCTCTGACAACTGGAATATCTTTAACACGCTTCTCATCCGCCTTCTTCTCTGTAATTAGTATCAGTAGAGAGAAATCCCTTTTCTTGAGACATTTATGCACCTTCACGTTTGAGATGATGTCAACCACAACACCAACCCTTTCGTCTTCTACCGTAGGTATTCCATCACTAAGAAGAGGTAACTTAATTAGTTTGTTTCCATAAATGATCTATGTTTAGTTTTTGGACAACCAATCCATTTTGACCACAACATCATAGCTACCATGGGTAATAGAAATCAGACTTATATCGAACGATTGTCTAGACAGACCTAGATTACAACTGCTAAGCACATGGGTGGCGGTTATAGTTCTACCATCGGTAAATTTTATGGTAGGTTTTGGAAATTAAACCGGTAAGAACTACCTCTAGCAGTCCACTCAAGTTACCAGGTATGAAACTTCTATCGGTACTCGAATGAGATAATGTTGGAGCAGAACTACCATTTCTGCTGGTTTCTTATCTTCTTGAGCCTTGGGAGGTTTCCCTTTAATACATAGGTTTTCTGCACTTATAACATCCTTTTTTGTGATTCTTGTGGCAGACGAGACTTGGCCGGTATTTTCACAAGATGGTTCTTGAAGGTATGGCGAAATTTCTCTACAGTGCTCTTAAATGTTCTTATTGCACGAGTCATTGGGAGGGATAGTTACACCTGTTGCTTATAATGGAGAGGCTGAGATATATTGGACGGGGTCGTCATAATGTCTTGCTTTTTGGTCCTACACCAAGCGTAGTAAGGCAGAAAAATCTGATTGGATTCTCACCACCAGGGAGATAAACAAATGTAACGTACGCTTAAACATGATAGATATCAAATGAAATGAATGTTGGAACGTTGGAATTACCGAGACTCTAAGTCTTAAGATCAATCCAGTGAACAAGGACTACACGCGCCAAGAATATTATCACTTTATTGCAACTTTTGAAGATCTGGCACAATGTAGATGGATAGTGTTACACGAACACTGAAATGCTAAAAGAGCATGTCTCATAGAGACTAGGGCTAATGTCATAACATGAATCTCATTAAGGCTCGGGTAGATGAGAACTTTCATACTAGTAGGAATGAAAGATTTGTTTGCATATCAATGGTGAGGTTTTATGAGAACCGAGACCTCATGTCTCCAAGTATAGAAATGAAAATTTGTACTGATTATGACCGTTATCACCCGATAGAGTTGCCATAATTCTCATGCATGACAAACGCTAGGCACTCTCAATTAGTGGAGTGGGCAACTTGCTTTATTACAATTACGTGTGCATCCGTGATTCTAATTTGCTTTGCATGGTCACCCATGGTTCCTCCCATTCGAGATAACATACCTTGTCAAGTACCGAGTGTTATCAATGATAGAGGTATCAAAGATATATTTATTATACCAAGGGTCAAATAACTAAGGTTTTACAAAGGATTCGGTTAAGATAACAACAGGAAAATCAAGACGATTTGGCCTTTTCCCTTTAAAGCTCTAAGCGTCTACATTTCTAAGTCTGATCCTCTGATAGACTTCAAATCTCTTCAGTTGTCCCAAATTTACTGTTCAGACTAGTGTAGAAGATAGGATATGTTAGAAATAGTAACAAGTGTGAAAGAGTTGGAAGAGTAAGGTGTTGTTCTCTTTGTTTGCCATCGTTAGGCTAGTCATGCGGGTAGAAAGGTTTCCGTGTTCCAAAGTGGTATTGTTAGGTTCAATTCGTCATTGCTTCAACTCCGGGAGTGAAGAAACAAGTGTAGATGTTGGAAGTGAGCGAGCGGGATTCTCCGCCCCTCTGTTAGTCGATAATGATACATGTGACATGCGGATAATGTTATTTCGTTCAGCAATGTAATGTTAGTATGCCAGGAGAATGTTCGTACAACAGTTGTAATCATGTAAGAGTGTTTGTGCAATACTAGTGTTGTGTCTAAGGCTATAGTCTAGATGCAAATGCAATCCTAGTTCTCTATAACCAGTGGCTCTGATACCAATCTATCACACCCTCAATTTCCACAAACGGGGTTTTACCGTTAGGCGTGTGACAAACCAGGATCTCAGACACAGTCATATCAAACGACACTACATGAATTTTTAAAAATAAACATTTGACTTCAATCAGAGTAACATAAACGAAATAAACATTAGTACGGAAGCATATACACGGAATGTAAACCAATACATTAAAGTTACAAGTGCCAAATCAAAACAAAATGTTCAATGCAAGAAATTAAGATTGATGATGCATGTCCTGAGTGCGTTCCTAAAGCGTGCATCATGACCCTGTGCGTTCATGTGACCAGAGAAAACATGCTAAAGTGTGTCAACATAAAGTTGGTGAGTTCACAGGTTTAATTTCAGATAAAATGTTGGTAACTGTTCAAATGGTAAAGTAATTAAAGCATATCGATAGGTAGCTAGCCTATAGTCAAGTTACTTAGCGTTTCGAACAGAAGCTGACTTGCATGTCCCATATGTTTGTTGTCTTCCCGTCACGTCTCACCAGACAGTGACTAACGTTAGGACAATAATGTACCCGTTTGACCTCCTATCAAGCTAGCGCGACTAGCCCGGGCGGGTTTGTCAAACCCAGTAGCACTACTCAAAATTACCTCGCTACACATTACTAACGGTTCGAGAATGTAAGGAATGTTTTGTGTGTTTGCACTAACGTAACAGGCGATATCAATAATACTAAAACCATTTATGAAAATATATTTGCATGTTTTCTCCCCCAAAAGGAAAGAAAGTAAAATAGGGGCCGTGAAGACTCACAGATTATGTTGTAAGTATGTACGATGGAAGCCTCCCAAGTGTTGTTTACAATGAACGGTCAAACACCTATTGACAGTTATGTTAAGCGTTAATGATGTGTCTAGTGTTAATTGTATTGTTTAGTCGGGTCGGGTCGTATCGGTTTGGTAGTGGGTAACACACATATAAACGCACGCAATGGATCTTGTGTAGATCCAAGTATTAGAATCGTTGCCATTGTCGATGATATTTGTGTAAAAGGGTTGTTGTTGTTAGAGAATTACTTAGTAAGCATTAGTGGTACAAATCGATTGTTATTAATAGTAAAATGTGAAGTTGGTTTGATCTGGAATACCATTAATAAGTTTGATAGTGTAACTTTTAAACATTGTCATTAGCAACGGTACTCGTGTCGATGTCACCTTAACATCACACGATAAACACACTGCACACAAGACGAAAACTCACTCACAGCAATTCCACTCGCACGACAGGACCAGACGCGCGACTCAACAATCCATCCGCACGAATGGGCCTTCAATCGTACGAATCAGCTACCTTCATACGATTGAACCCTCCTTCGTACGACTCAGCATTCAGTCGTACCACACAGCACCCATTCGCACGACTCAACGGCTGAGATTTAAAGGAAAAATTTGGATCCCTAACAAAAACATGCTAAGGGAAATTATTTTAAAAGAAGCACATAAGTATAGATATTTAGTGTATTTAGGAAACAACAATATGTATAAAGATTTAAAAAACCAGTATTGGTGGTCGAGTATGAAAAGATCTGTTGATGAGTTTGTGGAAAGGTGAGATGTCTGGTCAAGAGTTAAGGCTAAATATCATAAACCCTCAGGATGTTTGCAACAACCAGAAATCACCGAGTGGATGTGAGATCATATCACTATGGATTTTGTAACCAAGTTGCCTGGAACCTCGAGTGGGTATGACACAATATGGTTATAGTTGATAGACAGACTAAGTCAGCTTATTTCTTACCTATAAGAGAAGATTATAAGATAGAAAAGCTGGCAAGAATTTATATGAAAGAAATTGTGTCTAGACATGGGATACCCATATCAATAATATCTGATAGAGATAGTAGATTTACTTCAAGATTCTGGCGAACTTTACAAAAGGCCTTAGGAACTCAGATAAATATGAGTACAACTTACCATCCACAGACAGATGGACAGAGTGAGAGAACAATACAAACGTTGGAAGATATGTTACAAGCCTGTGCAGTAGATTTTGGTGGTAACTGGGACTCACACTTGCCACTGATTGAAATTTCATACAACAACAGCTATCATGCTAGTATTGGAACCGCTCTGTTTGAAGCTCTAAATAGAAGGAAGTGTAGGTCACCTTTGTGTTCGAATGAAGTAGGAGATAGACAACTTATAGGCCCAGAGCTTATACAGAAAACAATTGATAAAATTAGTGAAATTAAGGGCAGATTAAAGGCAGCACGTGATAGGTAAAAGAGTTATGCTAATAAGAAAAGAAAGCCTTTAGTATTTTAGATAGGAGATAAGGTGTATCCAAAGGTATCACCATTAAAAGGAATTATCTAATATGGGAAAAAGAATAAGTTAAATCCTAGGTATGTTGGCCTTTTGAGATAATAGATAGAATTGGTCCCGTAGCTTATAAGTTAAATTTACCTCAGGAACTAAGTGAAATACACAACACATTTCATGAGTCTAATTTAAAGAAATGTCTGATAGATAAGACATTAAGAGTACCAATACAAGAAATCAAATAGATAAGGAACTCCATTTTGTAGAAGAACCAGTAGTTGTTATAGACAGAGAAGTAAAAAAGTTTGAAAACAAGTAAGGTCCCGATAGTAAAAGTAAAATGGTATAACACCCGGTTATTTTTAAAGATATAAAGAAAAGAATATAAGTAAAGGAAAAGAAAGAAAAGATATGAAACCCAAGTTGAAGGAATAAAAGTGTCCAAAAGGACAAAAGGTTTGAAAGTTGGTAAATAAAGTAACATGACCGCCCATGTTGCTTATTCGCATCAAACAATCGGATTTCTGAGAGAAAAACAACAGAGAATTCTCGGAGGTTGTAGAAGAAGAAGGAAAGTCCAAAGTTTTTGGTAAGAATTCTCAGTCTTATAATGTTTTAGATGTTTCTAATCTCGGTTATGTGCCTATAAATGTGACTGCATGTTCGGGTTGCATATGTATGTGGGTTTTAGGTGCTAGAAATGTCTAGGAAGCTCAGAGAAGGGTTCAAACCTGAAAACAAAAAAGGTGAGTTCTAGAATCCGCCTTTTTAACATGTTTTTAACTACTTTGGGGCTGGATAATGCATGTGTATATGTTTTTATAAAAATAAGTTTCTACCCGTATGTGTGTGTGAATGTGTATATGGGTGGGTGTATGTTTTGGGTGTAAATGATGTGATGATTATGATTAAGAATGTGTTATGATTCTTAGAATGTTAGTACTAAGCATAGAATCTGATTTAGGACGAATTGGGGTTGATTTATGTTGTTTAAGTGCAAATGTGATGCCCAGCCATCTAAACAGTGAACCATGCGTCCAACGGTTTGATTTTTCTAAGTATACCCAACGGCCCAAAAAACCCAACCGTCTGAATAGTGCCCATGCGCCTAAACAGGCTCATGCGTCTAAGTAGAAAAATGGCTGTGTAGGCCCAAACGTCTGAATAGGGCCTATGCGCCTAAATAGGCCCATGCGTGTAAGGTAAAAAGTGACTAAGTTAAAGTCCAGGCGTCTGCATAGTGGCAAAACGTCTGAACTGGGCAGAAGCACCCAAATAGTTCCCATGCGTCTAGACCCTTAAAATAAATTTCTGAAATTTCAGGAAAAACAGAAGGACTAGGGTTTTGACTAAGTTGACTTATGGGCAATGATTACCCATTATAAGCATAATTATGAAATGTCTTAGGGTTATAAAATGTATGAATGATGTACAGTACGTATGATGTGTTATCTTTTAATAATGATTAAACGTATTTATATTACATTGTAAAATACGTTATATAATATGTTATTACTTTACGTAGTATGACAAACGAACGAAAGAACGTAAAGAATAATGTAATGAAAGGAAAGATATCAATGATGAAAAGTAAAATGTAATGAATGAACGAATGGCTTGCAAGCAAAATGAAAGGAGGTGCACGGCCATATTGTCGTTAGCTCAACTGTGATGCGGGTTAGCTACCCTAAAGGATGCACACAGGGTCAATCTTTGAGATTGACAAGGCCCTTTGGTATGCCCTAGGTGACTGGATCAGCTTCGTGCACAATGTTCGTGGTTTAATTACCACAGGTCTAGCATCAGCTTCATGCACAATGTTCAGGGTAGGACCAAACGGTTTGTATGAACGGGAGAGATGACTTGCCCTAGGTGACTGAATCAGCTTCGTGCACAATGTTCATGGTTTAATTACCACAGGTCCAGCATCAGCTTCATACACAATGTTCAGGGTATTGTTCATCAATCCATACGAATGTAAAAGAATGACGTAACGTACTAAAGAAAGAAAGTAAGTAAGTAAACAAGCATGAATGTAAAAGAATGATAATGAGTACGTTACGAAAGAATGAGAATGAAAATAAGAGAATGTTAACGAAAAGCATGCTATGAATTTGATGAAGAATGATGAATGTTAATGAAAGTAAAAGTAATATTCTCAATCTGTACGTATGATGCATGACCACCTATGAAAGTAAGAGAGGTTATATTTAAAGTAAAGTATTTTATTTACAAAACTAGAACTCACTCAGCAACGCTGACTTTTATGTGTTTTCCAGTTGGCAGGTAATAGTTGCTGAGGATGGCACGGGGGCAGCTACTTGGCATTTTTGTGATTGCATCCATTCGTATAAAAATGACATTTTTGTGATGTAATGCAATTTATAATATGTTGTAACAGTAAACAGTATTGTATTACGTTGCAGAAGTTGTCATTAAAATATATGAAATGGTTTTGTTTAATTTCCACTGCTATGTTTTAATAATTGTATGTTTTATGTGTGATGAGTGACCAACTGTGAGGTGCCCGGGAACGGAGCCTTACAAGTTGGTATCAGAGCCAAAGTTTATGTGAAACGGATAAATATTTTCAAAAGAAACCTAAAACTGAAAATGGGACAAAGGGAAGGGATGCCAGTCCAAGTAGCTACGTGCCATCAGGTATTTTTCTTTAATGTTAACCGGTATTATGTGCGCATGTTATTTGATCCGTTTGCCCTTAGTAGATTTAGATACTGATGTAGTCAGGATATGGAATGCTTAGGGTGTGAAGAGTAAAATAAGTGGCTAATCACAACTGGCCACTGTAATTAGGGACATACTATACTTGACATAAACTAAGCTATTACCTTGAATGATCGTGTTAGTTTGAATCTTATAGCAATTAGGAATGGCTGGAAGAAGATCTTCTAAGGCCTCATGAGGTGGAGTACGCGGTGGACGTGGTGCTGAACCACGGACCATAAGAGGAAGTCCCAGGGTTGAGAAGGTTACCCACAAGGAGCCTCAGACCCCTCATCCGAAGGGTGGTGATGAGAGTGCTAACTTGAGAGCCTCGGTGAAGGAGGCCGTGGTGGAGGAGGTTCATCAGGTCATCCAAACAAACTTGTTGTCTGTAGTGACCGAAGTGATTAAGGCCGTTAGAGAAGAAGAGATGAGGGATAGGAACAGGTCTTCAGCAGGGAGAGAGCAACCTGAGACAGAGACGGTTATCCCTACTGATGAGAAGGGGGAAGAAGAGCCTGTGCCGGAGGTAGCACGAGGCTATAATTATAGGCCATTCCAAAGACGCAAGCCCCTACCTTCGATGGTAATGGCACTGCTGCTGCTGCTCACGATGGGTGAGGGAGATGGAGGCTGTTCTTGAGATCAGCGAGTGCCGGGAGGACCAAAAGGTAAAATTTTCCACTCACTCGTATGTGAACTCGGCTTTATGCTGGTGGGACAACATTGTCCAAGCTGAGGGTAGCAGGGCAATTCGCAGGATGAGGTGGAGTGAGCTGAAGAAGTTGGTGATCGAGGAGTTCTATCCTCATCGGGAGTTGGACAAGGTGGAAAGGGAGTTCCTACAGCTGGAGGCGGGAATCATGACACATCAAAAATACACCACCAAGTTCAACGAGATGGCACGGCTGGTGCCGGATCAGCTGACACCCTTGTCACGAAAGATCAAAAGATACATCCAGGGCTTGCCGGTGGATATTCGCAGGCACATTATCATCGCCCGACCAAGTACGTTTAGGTCGGTGGTTGACTTGGCTGGGAGGTTGTATGATGAGAGGGAGGTGATGGTGGTCGAAGGGAAGAAGACGAGTGGTGATGATCGGAACCAAAAACAGTTTGGGTGTGGTGGTTTCACCCCGAATAACAAGAAGGCTAGAATGGATGATCGACGGGTGGTCGCCGCAGGCTCAGGAGTGAAGAGATGCTAGAAGTGTGGAAAGGAGCACGCTGGTGAGTGTAGGTTGGGGCTTAACATCTGTTTCAAGTGTGGGAAGCCCGGCCACATCTCTAGAGATTGCAGAGCGGTGAGGTGCTTCAACTGTGGCGAGGTAGGCCACATGAGTAGGGAGTGCAAGAAGCCGAGGGCTGAGAGTTCCGGAGCAGGGAAGAAGACCGGGACTGAGGAGCAAAGGGCGAGCGCCAGAGCGTTCACGATGACCAGGGAGGAGGCGAGGACGGACCCCGATGTTGTGTCAGGTACTTTTCTAGTAGATCAAACTCTTGCTTCTGTGTTATTTGATTCTGGTACTAGTAGGAGTTTTATTTCTGCTACTTTCTGTGCTAAACTGCCTGTTAGTAGAAAATGCATTGATGAGCCCTTTGACATAGAAACTGCTATTAGTAAGTCCACTAGAGTTACTGATGTGATAGAGGACTGTGCCATAGAATTAGAAGGTCATAGGTTTACTGCTAAGTTACATGTGATGCCCCTAGGAGGATACAATGTAGTACTAGGGATGGATTGGTTAGTAACCTATGAAGCAAACATCGTGTGTCAAAAGAAGATGATTAGACTGATAGCGCCTAACGGGAGTTCGGTGATGATATACCGTGATCGAGTTACGATGATTCCGAAAGTGATTTCGATGGCGGTGGCGGGAAGGTGCATGAGACGTGCATGTAGTACTTATTTGGCCTGCGTGAAAAATGTGGACACGTCAACACCACAATTGCCAGATGCGTTGGTGGTGTGTGACTTTCCCGATGTATTTTCAGAGGACTTATCAGGAGTGCCACCAGATCACGAAATCGAATTTAAATTGACTTGATACCCGGTGCTCAGCCTGTCGCTAAGGCACCGTATCGGTTGGCTCCGACTGAGATGAAGGAGTTAATGGAGCAACTACAAGAGTTGCTCGATAAGAGGTTCATTAGACCGAGTATCTCTCCTTGGGGTGCTCTGGTCTTATTCGTGAAGAAGAAGGACGGTAGCATGAGAATGTGTATCGACTACCGTGAGTTGAACAAGTTGACGGTAAAGAACCGTTATCCGTTACCGAGGATTGACGACTTGTTCGATCAGCTCCAAGGTGCCAGTTGGTTCTCGAGGATAGACCTTCGATCTGGCTACCATCAACTAAAGGTAAAGGAACAATACATTCCTAAACAGCTTTCCGTACACGTTATGGACACTACAAGTTCCTTGTGATGTCTTTTGGTTTAACCAACGCGCCAGCTGCTTTTATGGACTTGATGAAACGAGTGTGTCGGCTGATGTTAGACAAATCAGTGATTGTATTCATTGACGATATCCTGATTTATTTAAGAAGCGAAGAAGAGCATGTCGGTCACATTCAGGAAGTGTTGGAGATGTTGAGAAAAGAGAAGTTGTATGCTAAGTTCTCCAAGTGTGCTTTCTGGTTACGCGAGGTGAAATTTCTGGGCCACGTGGTAAATGCGAAGGGAATCATGGTGGATCCTGCAAAGGTTGAGGCCGTGATGCAATGGAAGTCTCCTAAGACGCCATCCGAGATTCATAGCTTCTAGGGATTGGCGGGCTACTACAGGAGGTTTAATCAAGACTTTTCCAAGATAGCCTCACCTTTGACAAAGTTGACTCGTAAGGATGTAAAGTTCGTGTGGGGTCGAGAACAGGAGTGTGCTTTTGAGGAGTTCAAGACGAGACTAACACGAGCTCGTGTCTTGACATTACCCGAAGGTGTGAAGACTTAGTGGTATATTCGGATGCTTCTTATTCTGGATTAGGTTGCGTATTGATGCAACGTGGAAGGGCGATAGCCTACGCATCCCGACAGCTGAAAACCCATGAAGTCAACTATCCCACGCACGATCTAGAACTAGCTGCGGTGGTTTTCGCGTTGAAGATTTGGCGGCACTACTTATACGGGACGAAGTGCACCATCTTCACAGATCACAAAATCTTGAAGTACTTCTTCAAGCATAAAGATTTGAATATGAGGCAGAGGCGATGGTTGGAGCTCACAAAGGATTACGATTGCGAGATCCATTACCTTCCAGGCAAGGCCAACATGGTGGCAGATGCCCTTAGCCGAAGGAGAGACCCTAGCTGATTCGGGTGAAGGCTTATCAGCTGATTATGACCTCTGACGTGATGACACGAGTCAAGGAGTTTCAAGACGAGGCTCTAAAAGAAGATTGTCTTAACTCTGAAAGAATGAGAGGTCTAGTCGCAGAGTTGGGTGAAAACACTCTCGGTGTTAGAACCTGATATGGGCGAATGTGGATTCCTCGTTATGGGGATCTACGTGGAAAGATCATGGACGAGGCTCATAAGACTCGATACTCCATTCATCTCGGTGCTACCAAGATGTATCACGATGTTGGGGTTTGTTAGAACACAAGACATAGTTTAACCACCTAAACTTTGTAAAACGTAGCGGAAGTTTAGCTTTATAACATTGTTTATAAACTGAAAATCTCATGTTCTATTTGATGTTTTAAAGTGTAAACAAACCTAAGAACAAAGGGATCTTTTATGTGAATAAGCAAGCTATGAACACATGTAAATGTACATAAAATCACAGCTACATTTAGCTGTGAAATACTACCTTTCAGCAGCAGCAAAACCGACACAAAAGGGATGTTGGATGATGAAAATTTGGCCAAGGCTCCAAGAGAAGGACCCCTCAAGCTTGTATACCCCAAGTCCTTTGCAAGACACCTTCTTGTTAGGAAGAAAACAACACCAAATCACTCTAAAAACCCTCCAAAGCTGCTGCCTGGCCGTAAGATTTGAGAGAGAGAGAGAGAGGAGATTTTTGAGTCTATTGCATGTAATGAGAGATGATGTTTGGAAGAGTGTGTGAGTAGTTAAAGATTTGTATTCTCAAGAAGGCAAAAGAACCAATCCAATGCAAGGGGGGCAGCCAAAACTTTTAAATAAAAAGGTTTCCCCTTTAAAAAATACACATTGTTTTTAACTACTCTTTTAACTAGATATACAATTAACCTTTTAATTGTATAAGTTATACACTCCTAATATTATTTAATGTTATCTAACTTGCTTAAATAACACTTGAAATAATACTATTGAACAAAATATTCTAATTAAGTTGTTCCTTCTCATATGCAACTTATTTAGAAAACCCATTTTTTTAAAATTGGTGTAAAATATTTAATTGCATGATCATATCATCAATTAAATATTAATTGGTGTTTGCTAAGCTTGTTATTGGGTATAACCCGACTTGGATCATGCCGTACTAACCACATCAATATTCTACGTGTCTTGGGCATATAGAATCCTACAATCTCCCACTTGCACAAGATTCATAGAAGATTGATGCAAGCAGTAAATACCGCCTAACAACGGTTTACTACCCTTAATACGCATGACTTTTATTCATTCAATAACATCATCCCATTCAAGCATCCTACTTGAAATGATTTAGGTGAATCAATCATTTATCCTTTTGTTACAGATGTCATGTTAAATCCAAGGGCACAGAATGATCATTCCTTGTTGATTTAACTTAATCAAGCCATAGACATCTTGCTCTCAACGAATAAGAGGAACAAATCCCATCTTGACTACATACGTTTCTCACAAACACCTCATGTCACACCTAAACATAGCCTTATGTACTGTCCAATAATTCAGGACAGTGAAGAACTAGTTCAAGGTATAACACCTGGTGAATATCAAAACCCAATATGTATCTCAGGTCTGAGGATACCAAATGATTTTCGCCTTTTACTTAAATTTACTTATGATCAATCTAGAATATCTATGAACCTTGGTAGCAACCCATTGCTCTATATTCATCGTTATGAATATCAACCAATCCAAGTTCATAATAATCTTACCCTCACACTTGTTCCCACAAGTCTGAACGACTAAGGACATTTAGAGTAAACAATTTACTCATGGATTAAACATGCTAAATTGGAACATTAATTGAAACATTATAACCAAATAATCTTATTCAAATAATAAAGAGTTCCACATATCCAAATACAAAATTTACAGATCAAATCCAGTCATTAGAATATCGAAGTCCCATGGCACAAGTATGACCTTCATGCTTTGCCTTTTCAAGGAGCTTCGTGAGAGGATCCGTAATGTTTTGATCCGTGTGAACTTTGCGAATACATATCTTTCCCTTTTCAACTTCATCTCGTACGTAGTTGAATCTCCGCTCAATGTGCCTAGTCTTTTGATGAGCATGAGGTTCCTTGATTTGAGCAATCGCACCCTCGTTATCATAAAAGATTCTAGGGGGTCCTGAATGTAGGGACAACCCCTAAATCGGCAATGAATTTCTTCAACCATGCAGCTTCCTGAGCTAGAAATGAGCGGCGACGTATTCTGATTCTGTAGTTGATAGAGCCACCATATCCTATTTGGAGCTCTTCTAAGAGACAGCTCCTCCATTCAGAATGAAAATATATCCCGATTGTGACCGTGAATCATCACGATCGGTTTGGAAACTCGTCGCATCCGTGTAACCTTTTACAACGAGTTCCTCATCACCAGATCCATAGATTAGGAACTTATTTTTCATCCTCCTTAGGTACTTAAGTATGTTCTTAACAGCCATCCAATGACTGCTTCCATGATTTTGCTGGTATCGGCTTGTCATGCTTAATGCGCATGAAACGTCGGGTCGAGTGCATATCATTGCATACATGATGGATCCAATAGCAGATGCGTATGGGATTGCCTTCATTTTATCTTGCTCATCCTTTGAGCTTGGACATTGAGTCGTACTCAATATCGTTCCTCTTTGAATAGGTACCGTACCTTTCTTAGAGTTCTCCATCTTGAACCTTTTCAAGATTTTATCAATGTATGCACTTTGATTTAAACCAATCAACCGCCTTGATCTATCCCTATAGATCTTTATTCCCAGAATATAGGCGGCTTCACCAAGATCCTTGATGGAAAAACAACTTTCAAGCCAGGTTTTTACACCTTCCAAGGTTGGAATGTCATTTCCAAATAGTAGTATGTCATCAACATACAATACTAGGAAGGTGATGATGCTCCCACTAGCTTTCTTATAAACACAAGCTTCATCAGCGTTCTTGATGAATCCGAATTTAATTACTTCTTCATCAAAATGGTGATTCCAACTTCTCGATGCTTGTTTCAATCCATAGATTGATTTCTTTAACTTGCATACTTTATCAGGATGTTTTGGATCGACAAAACCTTCCGGCTCAACCATATAGACATCTTCCTCAAGATATCCATTTAGGAAAGCGGTTTTGACATCCATTTGCCAAATCTCATAATCATAATGAGCAGCTATGGCAAACAATATCCTTATAGACTTTAGCATCGCAACAGGTGAGAAAGTTTCATCATAATCAACCCCTTGAGTTTGAGTGAAACCCTTTGCTACAAGTCTAGCCTTATAAGTATCCAAGTTTCCATGCATATCGGTTTTCTTCTTGAAAACCCACTTACTTCCAACTACCTTGGAATTAAGAGGTGGTACAACAAGTTCCCAAACATGATTGTCATACATGGCTTGCATCTCAACATTCATGGCTTCAAGCCATTTGTCACAATCTGAATTGGACACTGCATTATGGTATGTGGTTGGTTCATCTGAATCTACCACATAGCATCCATCCATGAAAAATCCGTATCTTTTAGGTGGATTACTATTCTACCACTTCTACGAACGTTTTGTGTGTATTGATCAACTGCTTGATCATCCTCAACATCCTCATGTTGAGTGCTAGTTTCAACCAAACGTGCATCGGGTTGTGGTTCTTGATCCTCCTCAAGATCCAATGTTCTACTGCTAGTTCCTTCCATAAGGAACTTTGCTTCTAAGAACTCACCCTTTCTGGTAACAAACACTTTTTGTTCCAGTGGATCATAGAAATAATATCTCATAGAATCTCTAGGATATCCAACAAAAATACACTTAGTGGATGGACTTCCAATTTGTTTGGGGTGGGAGTCTTAACATAAGCCTCACAACCCCAGACCCTTAAGTATGATAGGGATGGAACTCTTCCATGCCATATTTCAAAGGGTGTCCTATCCACCTTTTTGGTTGGGGCCATATTTAAAATACGGGGCGCGGAGAGCAAAGCGAATCCCCAAAATGATAGAGGCAATGTGCTTCTAGCCATCATAGATAGGACCATATCCAATAAGGTTCGATTCCTCCTCTCAGACACACCATTATGTTGTGGTGTTCCAGGTGGAGTGAGTTGTGAGACAATCCCACAACTCCTAAGATGATCTTGAAAAGCATCACTTAGGTATTCACCTCCTCTATCGGTGCGGAGAACTTTAATCGACTTGTTGAGTTGATTTTCTACTTCATTCTTGAAGATTTTGAACGTTTCAAAAGCTTCATCTTTATGCCTTAATAAGTACACATACCCATAGCGACTATAATCATCGGTAAAGGTAATGAAGTATCTTTCACCATTCCAAGTCATTGACTTAAAAGGACCACATACATCCAAATGTATGATACCTAATAAATCTTTTGCCCTTTCGTTAGTTTCACTAAAGGGTGCCTTAGTCATTTTTCCTTGTAAACAAGATTCACATACATCAAATGAATCACATTCATTTGTTTTTAAAAGACCATTCTTTTGAAGTGATTGTATACGTTTCTTGTTTATATGACCAAGACGACAATGCCAAAGATAGGTATCACTCAAATCCAATTTGAGTTTCTTCGTGTTAGATTGGTACAATGAACTATTTAAAGTGTTTTCATGAACCAATTCATAAATACCATTAATGGGAATAGCTTTAAAATAGAACATATCATTTAAAGAAACATGAATATCATTTTCAACAAAAGATAATACATAATCATAATGTCTTAATTGGGATACAGAAATAATGTTCCTAGTCAAACTAGGAGCATACAAAATATTCTTCAAACTAACATCCAAGCCACTTGGAAGTTTTAGGATGTAGTCCCCACGAGCTTCAACTATGACTTTAGTTCCATTGCCCATGAAGAGGCTAACATCCCCTTGATTGAATTCCCTACTTCTTGTGAACCCCTGCAATAAATTGCAAATATGAGTTCCACATCCGGTATCCAATACCTATGTGTTAGAAGATGTAACATTAAGATCAATATGAATCATGTATATTGCACCTGAGGTCTGCCCGGCATCCCTCTTTGCTTTCAACTCTTGGAGATGGACAGGACAATTCCTTGCCCAATGTCCAATCTCCCCACACTTGAAGCATGGGTCATTAGTAGCAACCTTTTGCTTCTTCTCCTATGGTTGGGTGGCACCCTTGCCACCCCCTTCCCCTTTCCCCAAACGGGTCCCTTACCCTTGGCAACTTTTGCCTTGGGTGCGGGATGAGGCCTTTTATTGTTCCACCTTCATTGATGATGAGAACGGGTAAACCCTTTTACCCATGGCCGCCTCGGCCGTTTTGAGCATTGAGTGAAGCTCACCAATGCTTTTGTCCCAAGCATTCATGTTGTAGTTCAACACGAATGTCTCGAACTTCTTGGTAAGGCCATTAAGGATCAAATCCGTGGCCAATTCCTTCAAGACAGGACCATTAAGCCTTTCGAGGCGGTCAATGTGGCTTTTCATCTTAAGTACATAAGATGAAACTGATTGGTTGTCGTCCATACGACATGCATGGAGTGCTCGAACCGTTTCGAAGCGCTCAACCCTTGCCTGCTGTTGGAACGTTTCCTTCAGCTGGGTTATCATGTCATAAGCTCCGTGATGTTCATACTCCTTTTGGAGATCCGGATTCATGCTCGCTAGCATGAGACAAGACACTTGGACGGAGTCCTCAGTGTATTTCAGCCAATCATTATAGGCCTCCTCATCATCCTCAGTAGGTTGATCGGGGATAGGGTCGTCTAAAACATATGATCGTCTTTCTTGCTTGAGAACAATTCTCAAGTTTCGATACCAATCAATGAAATTGTTATGATTTAGACGTTCCTTTTGGAGTATCGCTCGTAAAGATTGGGTGGACGTAGATGAGTTATCATGATTATCATTATTGGTGGCCATCTACAAAATTTAACAAAGATCTATTTTAGTATTTTTGATATAGCTATTTTAATAATTGATACCTTTTAAGGCCATTTTCATATTAAAATCTAGAACCCAACATTACATTTAAATTGTGGTTAGGTGACCTTTATCCCACGATTTAAATTAATAAGGTGGTCAACGATTGACGGTTGCAACCTTTTGCAAGTTCTAGAGGTATGGGATCGACTTTAAACATCATATGTAAAGTCGGAATGTTAATCCCATCAACACCATTTGGAAACCATATTGTAGGTGATCCATTTAACATGGTTTGCAAATCAAGACATCCTACTTACACACACATGTGAGTTTGCCAAAATGAGTGGTTAGGTGACCTTTATCCCACAAATATGGCATTCTCACCTCAAGTCATAAGTTCCCTCAAAATGGTTAGGTGACCTTTATCCCGCTAAGAGTTCCCAAGTGACTTAAGTGTTGTGTAAAAGGACGGTGTTGATCTTGTTTTAGAATATATAGAGGTTTCATAATTCTAGTTTAGAAAACTCTAAGTACTTGTATTTGCATGCTTTCAAATACAAGATACCCTATGGTCCTTTGATTAAACCTATTTTAATCTTTAAAATCATTAAATCATTTTAATAACCTTTTATTAACTTTTAATGATTAAGAACCATTAATTTTCAGCTTGTTAGGTTTGTTAATGAGTTTGTAATGTATGTCCAAATATCAATCAAACAATCAAACAAGCATAAACATATAAACATGAGTGCATAACCATAGCCACTAAGTGACAACACTTGTTTGCCATCACAAGTGTTGTCATAAGGTCTTTCCTAAGGGTTTGTAATGACACATTATATGTGTCCATGGACTCCCACTTGAATCCATATCCAAATACTTCAAGGTTCATGTCTTTGATGTCCATCTTTGGGTCTTCATCTTGTGCATCTTCCGTTTACAAAAATTATATCCTAATACATTTTTCTAATAAAAGAAATGAACCTAATCTATTTATTACATAACCAAATGAATAAATAATTACAACCCAAATAATAAACATAAAAATTACAACCCAATTGAATGAATAAAACAACCATTCCAATCATCCAAATAACATAAGGCCAAAGGCTAGGTTATGCACACTAATAACTAATGACCATATCATCCAAAAATATAATGAAACCCCACTAAAACCACGAAATTTCAGCCAACATAAACTGAAATTTCGGGTTTTAAACATTGTCCAAACAATATACATATCATCATATATCTTTCAAGGTTTAATCACAAGCATATGTGATATGACCTTGAAAGTTTGGGGATTCAACATACAAGAACATAGCAGCCCCTAAAGGGGTTTTAAAGTCCATAAAACAAATTTTTAAAAGACCATACAAGCTAGCTATCCACATAACCGGCTCTAGATGCCATTGTAGGGTTTGTTAAAACACAAGACATAGTTTAACCACTTAAACTTTGTAAAACGTAGCGGAAGTTTAGCTTTATAACATTGTTTATAAACTGAAAATATCATGTTCTATTTGATGTTTTAAAGTGTAAAAAAAACCCAAGAACAAAGGGGATCTTTTATGTGAATAAGCAAGCTATGAACACATGTAAATGTACATAAAATCACAGCTACATTTGAGCTGTGAAATACTACCTTTCAGCAGCAGCAAAACCGACACAAAAGGGATGTTGGATGATGAAAATCGGCCAAGGCTCCAAGAGAAGGACCCCTCAAGCTTGTATACCCAAGTCCTTTGCAAGACACCTTCTTGTTAGGAAGAAAACAACACCAAATCACTCCAAAAACCCCTCCAAAGCTGCTGCCTGGCCGTAAGATTTGAGAGAGAGAGAGGAGATTTTTGAGTCTATTGCATGTAATGAGAGATGATGTTTGGAAGAGTGTGTGAGTAGTTAAAGATGTGTATTCTCAAGAAGGCAAAAGAACCAATGCAATGCAAGGGGGCGACCGAAACTTTTAAATAAAAAGGTTTCCCCCTTTAAAAAATACACATTTTTTAACTAGTCTTTTAACTAGATATACAATTAACCTTTTAATTGTATAAGTTATACACTCCTAATATTATTTAATGTTATCTAACTTGCTTAAATAACACTTGAAATAATACTATTGAACAAAATATTCTAATTACGTTGTTCCTTCTCATATGCAACTTATTTAGAAAACTTATTTTCTAAATTGGTGTAAAATATTTAATTGCATGATCATATCATCAATTAAATATTAAACCTGGTGTTTGCTAAGCTTGTTATTGGGTATAACCTGACTTGGATCATGCCGTACTAACCGCATCAATATTCTACGTGTCTTGGGCATAAGAATCCAACACACGATATGAAGAAAGACTACTGGTGGCCGGGTATGAAGCGCGACGTAGCGGAATATGTGAGTAAATGCCTTACCTGTTTGCAGGTGAAGGCGGAACACCAGAAGCCGTACGGAAAATCCAACCGTTGGATATACCCGAGTGGAAGTGGGAGCATATCACCATGGACTTCATCACGAAGCTACCACGTACCCCGAAAGGGTATGATGCTATATGGGTAATAGTTGATTGTTTGATGAAGAGTGCTCACTTCCTACCGATCCAAGAGACGTATTCTTCTGAGAGGCTCGCGGATCTATTTATCAAGGAGATTGTAGCTCGTCATGGTGTGCCGATATCTATTGTGTCCGATCGTGACACTCGGTTTACATCCAAGTTTTGGAAGAAATTCCACCATGTGATGGGGACGAGACTACATATCAACACGGCTTATCATCCTCAGACTGATGGTCAGTCTGAGAGGACGATCCAGACACTCGGGGACATGCTTCGAGCGTGCATGATCGATTTTAGAGGAAGTTGGGATGACCATCTGCCGTTAGTAGAATTCTCATACAACAACAGTTATCATGCCAGCATTGGCATGCCACCCTACGAGATTCTATATGGTAGGAGATGTAGGACACCCGTTTGCTGGGGTGATATTGGTCAGAAAGAGTTAGGGAGTATTGAAGTGATTGAAGCTACGACTGAAAAGCTCGAAAAGATTAAAGCCTTCATGAAGGCAGCCAAGGATAGGTAAAAGTAGTATGCCGATAAGCGGCGTAGACCGATTGAGTTCTAGGGGTGATAGAGTTATGTTAAAAGTCTCACCCTGGAAAGGTATCATTCGGTTTAGAAAGCGGGACAAGTTGAGCCCAAGGTATATAGGACCCTTCCAATTATTGCTCGAGTAGGAGAGGTGGCCTATAGGTTAGAACTACCCGATGAGTTAAGTGGAATTCACCCGACATTCAATGTATCTCACATGCGGAAGTGTTTAGCAGACGAGGATATGATTGTACCACTAAAAGACATTGAAGTAAATGAACGGCTCAATTACGTGGAGCAACCAGTGGCGATCATTGATCTTAAGGAGAAGAGGTTAAGGAATAAAGTGGTTCCCCTTGTGCGAGTACAGTGGAAGCACAGGAAGGGATCCGAGTCTACATGGGAGATTGAAGGAGAGATGAGGTAGCATTACCCTCATCTGTTTGAGGAATAACAGGTTTCGGGGACGAAACCTATATAAGGGGGGTGGACTTGTAACACCCGGTTATTTTAAAGATATAAAGAAAAGAATAAAAGTAAAGGAAAGAAAGAAAAGCTATGAAACCCAAGTTGAAAGACTAAAGTGTCCAAAAGGACAAAAGGTTTGAAAGTTGGTAAATAAAGTAACATGACCACCCATGTTGCTTATTCACATCAAACAATCAGATTTTTAGAGAGAGAAACAACAGAGAATTCTCGGAGGTTGTAGAAAAAGAAGGAAAGTCTGAAGTTTTTAGTAAGAATTCTCTGTCTTATGATGTTTTAGATGTTTCTAGTCTCGGTTATGTGCCTATAAATGTGACTGTGTGTTCGGGTTGCATATGTGTGTGGGTTTTAGGTGCTAGAAACGTCTGGGAAGCTCAAAGAAGGGTTCAAACCCGAAAACAAACTAAGGTGAGTTCTAGAATGCCCCTTTTTAACATGTTTTTAACTACTTTGGGGCTGGAAAATGCATGTGTATATGTTTTTATAAAATAAGTTTCTACCCGTATATGTGTGTGAATGTGTATGTGGGTGGGTGTATGTTTTGGGTGTAAATGATGTGATGATTATGATTAAGAATGTGTTATGATGCTTAGAATGTTAGTACTAAGCGTAGAATCTGATTTGGGATGAATTGGGGTTGATTTATATTGTTTAAGTGCAAATGTGATGCCCAACCGTCTAAACAGTGAACCATGCGTCCAAACGGTTTGATTTTTCTAAGTATGCCCAACGGCCCAAAAACCCAACCGTCTGAATAGTGCCCATGCGCCTAAACAGGCCTATGGTCTAAGTAGAAAAATGGTTGTGTAGGCCCAAACGTCTGAACAGGGCCCATGCGCCTAAATAGGCCTATGCGTCTAAGGTAAAAGTGACTAAGTTAAAGTCCAGGCGTCTGTATAGTGGCAAAACGTCTGAACAGGGCAGAAGCGCCGAATAGTTCCCATGTGTCTAGACCCTTAAAATAAATTTCTGAAATTTCAGGAAAAACAGAAGGACTAGGGTTTTGACTAAGTTGACTTATGGGCAATGATTACCCACTATAAGCATAATTATGAAATGTCTTAGGGTTATAAAATGTATGAATGATGTACAGTACGTATGATGTGTTATCTTTTAATAATGATTAAACGTATTTATATTACATTGTAAAATACGTTATATAATATGTTATTACTTTACGTAGTATGACAAACGAATGAAAGAACGTAAAGAATAACGTAATGAAAGGAAGATAACAATGATGAAAAGTAAAAGGTAATGAACGAACGAATGGCTTGCAAGCAAAATGAAAGGAGGTGCACGGCATGTTGTCGTTAGCTCAACTGTGATGCTGGTTTGCTACCCCAAAGGATGCACACAGGGTCAATCTTTGAGATTGACAAGGCCTTTTGGTATGCCCTAGGTGACTGGATCAGCTTCGTGCACATGTTCATGGTTTAATTACCACAGGTCCAGCATCAGCTTCGTGCACAATGTTCGGGGTAGGACCAAACGGTTTGTATGAACGGGAGAGATGACTTGCCCTAGGTGATTGGATCAGCTTCGTGGATAATGTTCGTGGTTTAATTACCACAGGTCCAGCATCAGCTTTGCGCACAATTTTCGGGGCATTGCTCATCAATCCATACAAATGTAAAAGAATGACATGACGTACGAAAAAAGAAAGAAAGTAAGTAAACAAGCATGAATGTAAAAGAATGATAGTGAGTACGTTACGAAAGAATGAGAACGAAAATAAAAGAATATTAACGAAAAGCATGAAATGAAAGCATTTATGAATATGACGAAGAATGATGAATGTTAATGAAAGTAAAAGTAATATTCTCTATCTGTACGTATGAAAGTAAAAGTAATATTCTCTATCTGTACGGAAGAGAGGTTATGTTTAAAGTAAAGTATTTTATTTACACAACTAGAACTCACTCAGCAATGCTGACTTTTATGTGTTTTCCAGTTGGCAGGTAATAGTTGCTGAGGATGGCACGGAGGCAGCTACTTGGCATTTTATGATGGCATCATTCGTATAAAAATGACATTTTTGTGATGTAATGCAATTTATTATACATAGTTTGTATTAATTGCAAAGTTGTCATTAAAATATTAATATGTATTGTATTATGTGCGATGAGTGACCAACTGTGAGGTGCTCGGGAACGGGCCTTACAAATGGAATTCAAAAAGAGGACCTGAATTCACATGGAATGGGAAGATGAAATCAAAGAAAGTATCCTCATCTATTTTGAGGTTAAACTTAATGAAAAGGACGGTTGCAAAGAAAAATCCTCTACCATAACTTGAGAATGCTTATCAAGGAATTTCGGGATGAAATTCTTTTTACAAGGGGAGAATGTGACAACCCTAAAATCCAAGGTTAGATAAAACTAAAATTTTAAGAATTTCTTTAAATAGATATTATATACTTATTAGAAATTGTTAAGGTTATTTTATGTAATATACTCTATATGAATTTCTCATGTTTTTGCATGATAATATATGAACATGCATGCATGCATGCATGAAAGTTTACGTGTGCATGTATCTTTTTCATGTGAATTTTGTGATTATATCTTACATGTCTAGTTATCAAAATGTAAGATTATGTGATTAAGTCACTTGATGGATAAATATCTTATGTTTACATGAAATGAATTAGAATCAAAACTTAATCAAATGTTACCAAACAAGGTAACACCTAGAAACTTTGCATCAAAACTAAAACCAAAACAAATCTTAAACAACTACACACTAACATAAACATAACCTTAGCCTTAAATCTCGGTTCATTAGGAGGCTAAACAACCCGTTTAAGCACTTAAGCATTTGACTAATCCTAGCTTAATTATATATATATTAAAGATATAACGCTTAGCTACAGTAATACAGTACCACCACCACCCTCTCCCTTCCCTCGCTCTCCACCGCCACACCCCCACCAGACACCACCATCACCGAACGCATCTTCATGGACTTCAGCATCTGCCTCGGTCGATGATGAAGACGATGAATCGATGATGAAGACGATGAATCGATGATGAAGACGATGAATCGATGATGAAGACGATGAATCGATGATGAAGACGATGAATCGATGAATCGATGATGAAGACGATCCAAACACACCCCCACCAGACACCACCATCACCGAACGCATCTTCATGGACTTCAGCATCTGCCTCGGTCGATGATGAAGACGATGAATCGATGATGAAGATGATGAATCGATGATGAAGACGATGAATCGATGATGAAGACGATGAATCGATGATGAAGACGATGAATCGATGAATCGATGATGAAGACGATCCAAACCGGTGCCCTCCTCGTGAGTTCCGATTGGTGTTCCGATTGGTT
Organism: Flaveria linearis; assembly: GCA_024085815.1. Taxonomy (NCBI): domain Eukaryota; kingdom Viridiplantae; phylum Streptophyta; class Magnoliopsida; order Asterales; family Asteraceae; genus Flaveria; species Flaveria linearis. Next base: position 34,252,047 of record CM044003.1, on the reverse strand, counting down.
TTGGGTTCCGATTGGTGTCGATTTTGGGGGTTTTCTGTGTTTTTGTTGTTCATCAATTCACCAAACATATTCAAAGAACCCCATGGCTCCAAACTAAACACACACACGCACGTGGTGGTGGCTGTTGGTCAGCTGCGAATTTCACTCTCCCGAACCTACTGACAGCGTCGTTGGTGTGCAAATCATGGAGGGATGGCCTCCGGACGCTGCGGGAGGCGATGTTGTTTTTGCGGTGGGGAAGCGGTTTAAGCATGGTCGTGGTGGTGTGAAGAAGAGCCGTGAGAAGCTCTGGATTCGTTTCTGAAAGGGGCGGCGCGTGGGTCTACTCTCGCGATGGTGGATGCGGGGCTGCTGTATTGGGAGATGGGGAGGAAGGAGGAGGGTGTGGCGTTGTATAGGAGAGCTGCTGAGCTTGGTGATCCTGCTGGACAGTGTAATTTGGGGATTTCGTATCTTCAAGGTAATAGAATTGATTGCTGTTGTATTGTGTTTGTATTGATTACTGTTTAAATGTGCTTGGTACCTGAATTTTGATTTTTTTATTGTTGATTTGTGGTCTGATTGGTGTATACTTGGGTATTTCCGATTAGGGGTTTGACAGGGGGTATGGAAGTAGGTGTATAGGTTAATTGTATTGAGTTTCATGTGATATCATCAGTGTTACTAGGGTTTTTTAATGGTTGAGTTTTTGGAGAAACAAGTAAAAAGATGACTGATAAATAAGCATTATGTGCTTAATAGGCTTGTTCATGGTTTGTTGCTATGTTGATGTGCATTAGGGATTGGGGATTTGGCAATATGAAGATTAAGGAGTTTATAATCACTGTTTATGCAATCAGATTCACTGTGATATGATTCTTGCAATTGAAGAACTACTACGGTTTTTCTAGTGGTTGAGCTTGTGGATAACCAAGCGAAAAGATTATGATCACACACACAAACAAATAACACAAATGTTCATTTGTTCATGAGGATAGTGCCATAGTTCATGGGAATTAAAGTAGCCAAGGAGTTTTAAAACACTGTAAATGCAGTTTTTTCTAATGCAGTTCGCAGAAAATAATTTCATGTTGGCTTTTTTGTCTAATCAGTTATCTTCTTTGTTATATTGAAGGTTTTAGAGTTTAGACCGATAAATTTTGACATGTTTTACTTCAACAAATGCAGCTGAACCGCCTAATGTGAAGGAGGCTGTCAAATGGTTATATCAAGCTTCTATTGCTGGCTATGTTCGTGGGCAATACCAGCTTGCCCTTTGTTTGCATGGGGTGTTGGAACAGACCAGAATCTGTCAGAAGCGGTATGCTGCTGAATACTTTATCCTTTATTTATGTGTGGTATTTTTATGCATTCTCCATTTCTGAATTAAATTTTCATGTATCTTTGAATTATGTAAATAGGAGCAATCGTCACATCTTATGGACGTTTGGGATTTCTTATTAAAACAACTTATGCTTATGCAGTGTTATGCTTTTAAACAGAAGCAGATAAACAACTTGTGATTTTGAATCACCTAGAATAAAACTATAAACAAAGCAAGAAAAGTATAAAGTCATCATATATTTTACCGTTTGTACTTCTTTCTTGTAAAATGTAGTGTATATTCTTGCTTTCTTTGGCAAATCGATGTCTTCCTTTATAATAAATTTCCAATTTCACTGGCTTGAAAACTGAATCATTCTTAAACTTTAGATTGAGGTTGAATTTATGTAGTTTTTTTTTTAACAGGCGAGATGGTATTTACGAGCTGCAGGGGGTGGATATGTGCGAGCTATGTATAATGTATCATTATGTTATTCTTCAGGCAAGGGCTTTGTTCAAAACCATAGACAAGCAAGAAATGGATGAAGTTTGCTGCTGATCATGGACATAGAAAAGCTCAGTTTGAGCATGGACTTGCTCTATTTTCGGTAACCACTACTACGATATGAAATAACAGTTTTAATATTAAAAGTCGACATTTAACTTTGAGTTGTTCTGATTTGATGCGGACATTGTGTTGAAAAATGCGGACATTGTGTTGAAAAATCAATTAAATATTTTATCGAAACAAAAACAGACTAAATATTATTACTTTTATTAACAAATCTGCCTTTTTTTTCTGTTGCTATTTTCTCTTTCGTTGAAGTGAGTTCTTACATCTTAATAAATTGTCAAATGTTATACATATACCATGTTGAGTTGGATGCTGCAATATTCATGGGATGAAAGGGAGTGAGGGTGGACGGGAAGTACGGGCCGTGAGCCCACCACCCACCCCCTTCACGACGCATTTTCCTTTTCCATGGCATGTACTTTCGTGCCTCGCCTATCCATTTGAACATTGCAACTAGCTTATTAGTTTTTGTTTTTTTTAAGTTATTTATATTAAAGTAGTTTTTAATTTTAAGTTGTAACTTTTCATATTTTATGAAGTTTTTGTTTAAAAAAAATAAAATTGTGGCATGTAATGGCATGAGTGCCCCCTTCAAATTTTTTGGTGTGGCATGAATTGATGTGGCGTGTTTTCATTGGTTGGTTCATGATGTAGTGGGGCACTCGTGGCATGAGTGCCCCTCCACCCTGATGGGTTTGCTTTTTTCCAAATTCTGATCATTTTGAAACTGACTTTTACAGGCTAACAGCTTTTCAATCGTTTTTATTTATACAAAGTGTTGTTTTTAGGGAAGATTTTGTTTGGTTCATGTGCAGGAGAGAGGAGGGAGCATGAACATGGGTGGTTTGTTTCCTCAATTTGAAAATTTGCAGTCACACTCGCTGCTGCATACTGTTCCACAGGTTAATAATTCCCATTTTGTGTCATGCATCGATATCTGCTCTAAACTTTTAACATATATGTTTGTGTTTCAATCTTTGATTCATTAGGGTTGCGTAAGCTTAGTGGATCAGAGATTTAAACATAGGGGGTTTGAATGCCCTCTTTGATACTTTACAAGATACTGTGTTGGTTTTATCACAGTCACGCTGTTCATACTCAAACACGACAGCCGCAGCAACGCGCGGCATATACTTCTAGTTACTATGAAAGTCATTAATACCATAACTTGCCACATAGCCAATCCTTCCACCCATCACTTCCTTAACCCGCCACCTAAGCACCACCATTAACACTAATCACCACCCAAAACTACCACCTAGCTACCTTGCCACTAACCATGCTCCCAAGCCGCCACCTAGCAACACCATTACACTAAGCATTCATTAGAAATTGCCATCTATCCTAAGTAAGCTAATTAAGCAAACCTATAACCACCACCTCACTATTCTCACGCTAGGCATAATGATGAACCCTTCCACTACTACTTCTCGACCGATGGGTTCACCATAACCATCATCACACACAACATCACTCTCTCTCTATCTTGGCTTGCTATCCATAACCGTAAACCACCTCAACTAAGCACCATCTCTCTCGGTTCACTCTCTCCTACTCTTGGTTTTCAAGGATTCCCGGAGCTCACCATCATCTTGTTTCAGTTTTGTTATCATCATTACCATCTTTGATCATCTTACTTATGATCAGGGACTCTCACACTCACCTGATTATCAAGGAAATCTAGCAAAACAAGTTCTTTAGTTTCTTCCTCAAAACAAGGTTAGATCTCCAAGACAATGGCTAACAAGTTCAAAGGGTTGTATGTGTTAAAATAAACACATAATCAAACTCTTAAAGGTTAATCATCAAGAATACTTACAAGAACTTATGAACACATGATTTTTATTTCAAAAATCATTCGGAAATAGTATTTAAGAGCTAAAAACTTAAAGGTGTTAGGTCTGGAATTCTGTATAGGTTTAGTTTCATGAATTCATAAGTGTAATCACTCTTGTAACTTTCTTATCATTATGTATGCAATATGTTTGTATAGGTTAACCCATATGTTATGCTTTCATTTATATGTATGTTGTAGGGAAAATCATGAGTATTGGCCAACTTCAAGGAACTGACCAAGTGTTGGAAACATCTATGGATGAACAATATGTTCTTCCGTAGATCATCTGAAATAAACCAAGGGACTCTGTGAAACCCTGTGGAAGCATTACAAGATCACCCTTCAAGTTCTTGCTATTCACCAAGGATGGACAAGTTTTCCTGCGGAAGAACTCACTTTCGGCGGAAGAACAATAACTCCTGGGAAGATCAACTTGATGTACTTCCAAGTACGTCAAGTCAACAGAAAACTCTAAAGTTAAAAGTCAACAGCTATGAATGACTTATACTTTAGTTAGAGAATGTCGTATAATAATATTCTCTGAATAATAACCTTACCCCGATAAGGAAGTTATAGTTTCCAAATCAGTAAACCCTAATCCTATAAAATACAAGGCTTAGGTACACAATTAAAGAAATCGATTGCAATCAAACCCTAGTAGCCGCAATGTTTCAAACAATTCATAAGCATCAATATAGCATTAGAACCCTAGCAGTAGCAAGATCATTCATTGATTATGTAATCATTAGTCAATATTTAATGAAAGACAGTTGATATATTTATGTTTGTTCTTCAATTGTCATTCAATTATTATTCATTGGTTTGAGTATTGAGTTTGTTCTTCAGGATATATATTTGTTATTTATACATTCATATTCAATTAATCAAACAACAAAGCAATGGTAATTCCATGATCATTGTTTTGTTAATAACGAAGCTGATAATTTCATGGACGATCCTGATTCACAGGTGGTATCAGAGCAAAGTTGTTGGATCATGATAAGGCTGGTGCAACCAAATTCACTTCATAGTCACTTTTGGTACTACATTAAAGGGCTTCCGAAGCCAAGCAAGAGATCTTCCGAGAGTCTAAGGAACAAAGCTGAAGACATCTTCCGAAGACAAAGTCTGATGAAAGAGCTTCCGAAGACAAAGTCTGAAAGAGCTTCCGAAGACAAAGTCTGATGAAAGAGCTTCCGAAGACAAAGTCTGAAAGAGCTTCCGAAGACAAAGTCTGATGAAAGAGCTGAAGACAAAGTCTGCTTCCGAAGACAAAGAAGACTCCAAGCCTCGGAAGAAGCAGTCTTCCGAAGTATAAGTGCCTTCGGAAGAAGTTATTCTTCCGAAGCACTTTATCCTTCGGAAGACATTGCTATGTCCAGCAGATAAAAGTATGGTCCCTGACAGTCCGCTGCAGACCTCTGATACAGCATGGCATCTTCCTAAAGAGCCATGTTGTTGACCGTACTTTATTCTACTGTTCACCTTTTTATGATAGTACATGTTACCAACTTTAGTTGGTGACAAAAGGTAAGTCAGGGACATGTCCTGACTACCAACTTTCAGACAAAATGTCTGAAAGACCTCACCTAGAGTCTTGTAGTATAGATGTAAGGTTAGAGGTGTCCAGCTGGTATCAAAGTATATCCGGCTGTAGGTAGTATTATATATATCTTCTCCCTGTAACTCTTTATGTAAGCGATTTGAGTCCAAGTGTCTTGTAATCCTTTGAGTTGAGAAGCAATATATAAAAGTACCTTGAAAATTTACTTGCTGTGTTAAATTTTCTTACTGCTTGTTACTTGTTATATTGTGATCAACTCTTCTAAAGACTGCTTGCCGAGTGTTGATTCACAGTGAGTTGAGAGAAAAACCACCGAAATCCGATCCTGCAATTGGTATCAGAGCACCAGGCTCTTGATTGTGAGATCTTACCATCCTAATCAACCTGTTTTTCACTCCTCACCACAATCCACTCACTCAAATGGCTGCTCTCTCCAAGGCTGATATGGAAACTGGTACCTTGACCAAGTCCCCTATGATCACCCCTGAAGACTTTGACACATGGTGTATCAGGATGGAAGGCTTCATCAAGTGTCAAGACTCAAGGATGTGGGACTCCATTGTCAATGGTCCCTTCATACCAAGCACTACATCTGCCACTGGTAATCGCATCATTCTAAAAGATGTTGATGATTACTCAGAGGAAGATAGGAAGAGAATAGAGCTAGATCAAAGGGCTATGGCTTGTCTCCAAACTGCTCTCCCCAACTCCGTCTACAGACGCTTCAAAAGTGCAAGACTACTAAAGATTTATGGGAAGCTTTGAAGCTGATGTATGAGGGATCCAAGGAAACTCAAGAGAACAAGAAAGATCTCTTGAAGCACAGTTTGAGAACTTTACTTTCAAGGCTGGTGAGACCTTGACTCAACAATACTTCAGGTATGTTGAGCTAGTAGATACTCTGGCAGATATTGGAGTAGCTCTTGAGAACAGAGACATAGTTAGGAAGTTCATGTCTTCTCTTCCTAAGCTATGGACTCACTACTGTGTTGTCATCAAGAGAACTTCGGACCTTAAGACTCTTTCTCTCACAGAGTTGTATGGTATCCTAAGTGCATTTCAGATGGAGATGAACATGCAGAACTCCTCTGACCACTCCAATAACCAACAGAGTTCAGCCCTTCATGTGGTTGAAAGGGAAAGCATGGAACCACAACATCAGTTGCTATGCTACCCTGACAACTCACACACTGGACCCTTCATCACTCTACCTGAGACTCCAAAGTCTCAAAAGGTTCAACACAACTCCTTTCAGGATAGTTGTGCCTTTGTCTCTGGAAGTGGACACTCTGGTGATTTTCAATACTGCTTTGATGATCTTGAGTGCTTCAATCCAGATGATGTGGAGTACATGGACATTGTCCAGCAGATGGCTCTTTTAACTTACAGAGCGAAGAAGTTCTTCAAGAGAACTGGAAGGCAATTCCCTCAAAACCCAGTCAACAGCAAGTTTGGGTTTGATAAGAGCAAAGCAAGGTGCTACAACTGCAACCAACTTGGTCACTTTGCTAGGGAATGCAAGGCTCCCAAGAACAACCCGGGAACCCCACAGGCCTCCACACATCCCACTGCTCCCAAGCATGAAGAAAAGTCAACTGAAACAGCTGCTGTTGCTCAGGAAGTTGACTGGAGCTTCATGGTACAGGATGTGACTCCCGCTCAAGCACTCATGGCCGGAACAGATGATGATCAGGTATATGAACATCTTTGTACTGCTGCCTGTATTGCTAAAGTTAAATTGTATAAGGATTACATTTCGGAAATCAGATCTGAGGTTGAGTCTTTAAATGTGCTAAAATCTGACTTTAAAAGAGCTGAATCTGACTATCAAAGAAAATTGATGAGTTAGAGAAAACTGTGTCTCTTTTGAAACATGAAAAGACTAACTACAAGACTCAAATCAAAGATCTGATCTCCAAACTTTCTGAAGTTCAAGCCCAGTTAGTCACAGCTGAGGCTCAGGCCAGGAAGCAAGCTATTGCTGAGCAAAGCTTCCAAACTATTCTTGCATCAACCTCTCATTCCAAAATGTTTTATCAAAACAAAGAAGGGTTGGGAACCAGTGAAATAGCTCCACCACACTCTTATGAGTCTATTAGACTACCTAGATGTGGTACTGAAGAGCAAGAGGTTCCAACTGCTGACCCTTCTCCAGTGGAACTAGAGGATGAAGCAAAAATAGTGGCCTCCACAGGGGAGAAACAGGAGGATACACCCATCTCCACCTGTGATGACCAAATCCTGACCACCAAGGCAAGAAGAAGCAGAGCTAAAGCTGCTAGAAGGACTGCTAAGAAGGTTGCAGAGTCCAAGCTTAAGTTTGACCCTAAGCAAAAGGGTGTCTTCATTTCTGCCGGATTTCAAGTGGTAGGTACTCCTGATTCAGGAAAGGAGTGTAGTACCAGCACTCCTGTCCTACTGAAGGATCAGAAGTTAAAAGGGAAAGTTGCTGATGAAAGAAGAAACCCAAGAAACAGCAACCTGCAAGTTCCCAGAAGACTAACATTGCATGCATAATGTGTGGTCTGCACAACCACATGGCTAAAGATTGTTACTACAATCCAGCGAGCACACATTATGCAAATAATGTTAGAAAAGAAGTAGTCAGAGAAGGTCTCTCAGTTGGACCACTTCAAAAGGTCCAAATGATGAAAAAGGGAAAGTTGGTCTCGGAAGCCAAGTTGCTTTCGGAAGAAACTGCTTCTTCCGAAGGGAAAATGGCTTCGGAAGCCAAACCTTCTAAAGTTCGGAAGAACAAGAAGGTTCCCTTGAAACCATCTCAGAAGAAGACTGCTTCGGAAGAAAAGGTGGTGAAGGCTTCTTCCGAAAAGAGGGAAGCTTCGGAAGAAGACCATGCTGCAAAAGCTTCAACAAGCTCATCCTCGAAGATCAACCAAAGGATGGATTGGAAGATCAAGGAAGATGCTGCAGCCCAAACCTCTTCTTCAACAATGACCTCTATTGAACCCCATTGCATATCTTTTGGTTCAATTATGTCACTATCTTTGGAAGAGCCCGAGACCTGCAAGGCTTGGGCTTCCAAACAAAACTAACCATCTCATCTTATGTGCAGGGACATCCATTTGACAAGAACAACAATATCTGGATTGTGGATAGTGGATGCTCCAGGCACATGACAGGGAACAGATCTCTCCTTCAACAATTCCAGAACTTTGATGGAGGGCCTGTCCAATTTGGAGGTGAGGCCGGAGGATATATTTCTGGCAGAGGAAGTATATCCAATGGCAGAATAAACATTGACAAAGTTCACTTTGTCAAACAGCTTGAACACAATCTGTTAAGTGTTTCTCAATTCTGTGATCAGAAGCATCAGATGCTTTCACAGAACATGAGTGCATTATCCTCAAACCAGGGATGACAATTCCTCCGGAATTGGTGCTTCTCAGATCTCCCAGGAAAGGGGATATGTACAAGCTGGATATGAACAATGCTTCTCCTATGGGTGAAGTATCATGCTTTCTTTCCAAAGCTGATAGTGATGAGTCAACACTATGGCATAAACGCATGTGTCATGTGAATTTTAAAACAATGAATAAATTGGCTAAAAATAACTTGGTACATGGTTTGCCTAAAAAGGAATTTTTCTGCAAAGATAACTGTGTTGCATGCCTGAAAGGGAAACAACACAGATCATCTCATAAATCCAAATGTGTTAACTCTATCACTACTCCATTACACTTATTGCACATGGATCTCTTTGGTCCCACAAGTATAATGAGCATTGGAAGGAAATCATACTGCCTTGTGATCGTTGATGATTTTACAAGATTTACATGGGTATTCTTTTTAAGAAGTAAAGATGAAACTGCTGAAACTTTAAAATCTTTTATTCTTAAAATAGAAAATCAAATTGATCACAAGGTTAAGATTATTAGAAGTGATCAAGGGACTGAGTTTAAGAACTTCGTTCTTGACTCATTCTGTGACTCAAAAGGGATTGCCAGACAATATAGTGCTCCCAGAACTCCTCAACAAAACGGTGTTGCTGAGAGGAGGAACAGGACACTTATTGAGGCTGCTCGGACCATGTTAGCTGATTCAAAGCTGCCTCTAACATTCTGGGCAGAGGCAGTCAGCACTGCATGCTATGTGCAGAACAGGGTTCTTGTAGTTAAGCCCCATGGAAAAACCCCTTATGAGTTATGGAACAAGAGGCCACCGTTCATTGGCTTTCTAAGGTCCTTTGGCTGCAGGTGTACCATACTTAACACAAAGGACAACTTGGCAAAGTTTGCTGAGAAGTCGGATGATGCTATCTTTATTGGATACTCTTCTAGCTCCAAAGCTTATAGAGTATACAATATTAAGAATCAACAATTTGAGGAGTCATCCAACATAGTTGTTAATGAGCACACTCCTTGTGTTAGGGGGAATGGACCTGAGTATATTTTGATTTAGAATTGTTTCCAAACTATTCTAAACCATCTTGTGAGAATGTTTCAGCTGGAACAGGTGCTCAAAGTGATGCTGATGCTGATGCAGGTCAACTATATGAGCTTCCCAGACCTATTTCAAATTCTCCAAGAGCTGAAGGGCAACAAGCTTCAACTATTCACAGATCTGACAGTGTAACTATCTCCAGAAATAGTGAAGCTTCAACAAGTGAATCACTTGATCAACCTCAAAGTTCCTCAGGTGATCCACTACAACACCAGGTTGAGGGAAGCGGTATTCTGAAGGAACAGGCAACTGTTAATACCACTTCACAACCAACCATTGATGATGTTTCTCAATCATTCAATCAGTCCTCATTGAATGACTCTGAAACAGCAGTTGGACAGAGTGATCCAATTCCTGATCAGAATATGTCTAACCTAGACTTATCTCTGCAATTGGAAGTGATTCCTCGTCTTAGGATTCACAACACTCATCCAACTGAGAACATCATAGGGAATGTCTCTAAGGGTGTGAGAACAAGAGGACAAACTCATCATGGGAATGTCTGCTTGTACTCATGCTTCCTGTCTCAGATGGAACCAAAGAAGTAGAAGATGCCTTAAAGGATAGTAGTTGGGTTGAATCGATGCAGGAGGAGCTGCTTCAATTCAAAAGACAAAAGGTCTGGAATCTATGCCCACTACCATCTGGTCAAGTACCCATAGGCACTAAATGGGTATTCAGGAACAAGAAAGATGATAGAGGCTTGATTATCAAGAACAAGGCAAGACTAGTAGTTCAAGGGTACACCCAGGAGGAAGGAATTGATTATACTGATGTCTTTGCACCTGTTGCAAGACTTGAGGCAGTTAGGATCTTCCTTGCTTATGCTGCATCCAAGAACTTCACAGTCTACCAACTTGATGTCAAGTGTGCTTTTCTATATGGGGATATAGATAGGGAAATCTATGTGTGTCAACCTCCAGGATTTGAAGACCCACAGCACCCCACTATGTGTGCAAGCTGGACAAAGCTCTATATGGGCTGCACCAAGCACCTAGGCTGTGGTATGAGACCTTGTCTCAGTTTCTCCTGAAGAATGGATACACTAGAGGTACCATTGACAAGACTCTTTTCATCAGAAGAGTGGAGAAGACATTTTGCTTGTACAAGTCTATGTTGATGACATCATATTTAGTTCTTCAAGACCAAATGTGCAAGGACTTTGAAAGCATTATGAAGCAGAAGTTTGAGATGAGTTCCATGGGAAAAATGGACTTTTTTCTAGGAATCCAGGTGAAACAGATGAAGGAAGGGTTCTTCATAAGTCAATCTAAGTATGTCTCAGACATCTTAGAAAGATTTGAAATGAAGGACTGTAAACCAGCCAAGACACCCATACCCAGAAACCATAATCTTTGCCCTGACCTTGAGGGGGAGGATACTGATCAACATCAGTATAGAGCAATTATTGGTTCTCTGATGTATCTCACTGCAAGTAGACCAGATATCATGTTTGCCACATGCATTTGTGCAAGATATCAGGCTGCTCCGAAGGTGTCTCACCTAGCTGCTGCAAAGAGAATCCTCAGATACCTCAAAGGAGCACCTAAACTAGGTCTCTGGTATCCAAGAAATAGTGACTTCAATCTCTATGGATACTCTGACAGTGACTATGGTGGCTGCAACATTGACAAGAAATCAACATCAGGAGGATGTCAATTTCTTGGTGGAAGGATTATCTCATGGCAATGCAAGAAACAATCCTGTGTCTCTACATCAACTGCTGAAGCTGAATACATTGCTGCTGCTAGCTGCTGTGCTCAACTGCTATGGATTCAAAATCAGATGTTAGACTATGGGTTCAACTTCATGACTACTCCTATCCATATTGACAACAACAGTGCTATCTCCATTACTGAGAATCCGGTGAAGCACTCCAAGACAAAACACATTGATATCAGGTATCATTTCATTAGAGATATTCATGAGAAACAGCTGATAAAGTTAATCAAAGTTGACTCAAATGAACAATATGCTGATTTGTTCACAAAGGCATTTGATGAACAAAGATTTAAGTATCTCATATCAGCAATTGGGATGATAAACATTGAATAACTACCTCTTTTGAAAACCTTTTTAAATGAGTAATGTCTTGTGTCAATACAATTTAAGCCCTGTTACAAAAGATCTTTAAACTATTCCAAGTATAAATTCCTTCCGAAGAGGAATTAACTCTCGGAAGATATTCTTGAATATCTTCCGAAGCCAAATTCCTCATTGGAAATTTTCTTCTCGGAAGAGTTTTTGGTCTCGGAAGAAGCGATTGATTCTATATCAGATCTACTTCCGAAACTTATACAACTCTCCATTCGGAAAGACAACTTTACCTTCGGAAGCAATGCCTGGCTTCGGAAGATAAAGTGCCTTCAAAGGACAATTTTACCTTCGGAAGCACTATCATGCTTCGGAAGAGAAATTGCCCTCGGAAGAAAATTACCTTTGGAAATGTTTTACCCTCGGAAGTAAAGGTTTTTATATGTAACGGATATCTTTTGGGCCCCACTCTGTAAAAAGTAAAGATTTTGTTGATAATGTCAGATTATTTAAAATTATCCTTGCCGCCATCATCATTTCTCAGCCGTAAACCACCATACCACCCACAGTAACCCCAAAACAGTAACCCTATTACCACCACCATACCACTATTCACCCCTTTTTAAATAATCTTGACTTATCAATTTCATCTTCTTTTACCAGTTTACAGCCCTAACTGTTCCCTTCACTGTAAAACCCTAAATTTCACTCAAAATTTCAAGCTTACATTCTTCCCAATGGCGCTAAACCCTCAGCACAATCAAGTCGCATTACTTGACTCGTCAAGGGATGCCGACTTCACCCAGATCATCACCTTTCTCACCGAATCCACCTACCTCACTGCACTCACAGTTAACCCAACCGTATACTCCAACCATATGTCAGAATTTTGGAGCAACGGAGAAACTACAGTGATGAATGGGGTTCGAGTCCTGAGAACCAGAGTTTGTGGCCAAGAGTTGGTCATCAATGAACAGATCATCAGGGAGCATCTCGAGCTTCACGATGATGGGGCTCCTACTGAGTTCCCCAAGGAAGACTTGGAAGGCACCTATATCCTCATAGGATATGGAGGCGATGTCAGCAGGTCTACAGTATACAAGTTCAACTTCTCGTACCATTGGAAGTTCCTGCTGCACATTGTTTTGCACTGCCTCTCTAACAAATCAGGGGGTTGGGATCAAATCCCATATGAACTAGGATGCCTAGTTCATGGGTTGGTGAGAGGCCTCAGATTCAACTACTCACGATTCGTGTTGAACAACCTAATCGCAAATCTCAGCAGGGATACATTCTTCATGTATCCCCGATTCCTTCAACACATAATCAACTGTGAGATGGAACCAAGCAAGCTTGTCTGTGCAGATGCTCTTCCTGTTCCACACATGAGGCCTACCATCTTCAAGACACTGAAGAAGATGTCCACCAACTTCACTGGACGGTACACTCCATTACCTCCAGAGATGACTGAGCGCATAGCTCCTGGTGACATCCCTGTTCTCCCCACAGGTGATGAACCCACACCAGCAACATCCACCACAATAACAAAAGCCTCTTTACCCATCAAAGCCACATATCAGAGACGCCCCAAACAAACCCTTGTTCAATCTACTCTGATTGAACAAGCTCCTCCTGTTCACACCGAAAGGACTAGAGTGGAATCATGGGCTCCCACTCAGTCCGAGGTCACACCATCCTTCACAATTGACCTCAATGTGGGTTTTGAGCCTCCTCAGTCTCAAACCCCTGAGCCCGAACCTCAAGCCTTTAGCCCACAGGGTGAGTCTCTACACTCCCCTGTGCAGCTTTCTAGGGACAGCCCCACCATAGGCTCAATGCCTGTAGACATTGATCAAGGTCCCGGGTCAGTAGGACTAACCACCCTCTCTTTCACTGACCTTTTACTCCGAACTGATGAAGAGATTACATCTCTCCATGGCCATGAAGTTGATCTACAACACCCACTGAGAGATCAACAGAGCCAAGAGGGATCCCTTGTCTCTAGCCCCCATCAGAAGCCTGATACTGAGGTGAGTCCCACTGATGTGGAGGGGACTCATGTAGACTCAGCTGCCACTACTCAGAGTCTCTCATTGAGCTCTCAGGACAGTGGTAACATAATTAGGACTGAGTCTACGGCAACTTTGCCCATTGACATCTCTGAAAGAGATGACTCTGAGCAAAGGAAACCAGGGTGCCAAGAAACCACATCTGGTGGTGAGAGTGAGCATACTAGGTATGTTATCTCATCTCCCCGTGATTCTTCTTATGAAGATGAGGCAAGTATGCAACTAACACTTCAGTACTTGCTTTCTAAGGTCTCCAACCTGGAATCACAGGTGAAGATCTTAGAATCAAGGACTGCCACTCAGCAACTTGAGATTAACTCTCTCAAGGCTAAACTAGCTGAGAAACAGACGGAGAGGTCTGTTAGGCATGTACCAATCCAGGTCTCAATGACTTCTTCCTCTAGCTCATCTAGCTTTCAAGATGATGCTACCAAAAAGGGGAGAAAGTTCAGAGACAAACACCTATGGAACCACAGACCCAACTCATTTCCACCCAACAAATCATTACACTACCTGAGTCATCTCAATCCTTTCTGGAGATTGACTCAAGGATGCTTCAAGATCTCTACAGACTTTTCACACAGTTTGTATTGAGATCATCCCTAGAACAGCCCAGCCCCGACACCACACTTGCATACTTTGGGGCTGAGGAGCTTCAAAGACTGACTGCACCTTCTACCACTGTGGAGGAAGTTGGTCAACCTAAGGTCTTCATGGAACCTGAGATTAGCTTGAAGGGGAAATGGGGACTGATGGCCCAGCAACTGAAACAGATGGGACAGAATCTGCAACAGTCTCATCTTCCGAAGCTCTAGCTGAGGCTTCCGAAGCTTACATGGAAGCCTCGGAAGAACAAGACAAGTCTTCTGAGGCCGAAATAGAAGCTGCGGAAGGCTTATTTCAGATGTCTGAGGAACTGACCATCACAGATGTCATTGTTGAAATTGCAACTGAGGTGAGCAGGGAGGACATTTCTGAAATACCTCCAACCCAAGCACCAGCTGAACTTCTCTCTCAATCACAACCCTCCATCCAAGAACCACCACAGTCAAGCACAATCAAAGACAAAGGCAAAAGAAAATTGACTGCGGAAGAGCTTCAGGAGGAGGAGAAGATTGAGAAGGCTAAAAAGAAAGGTCGGTTTCCTACTGAGAAGCTGTTAGCTGCTAGTTCTAAGGCAGCTGCAGCTAATCAGGAAGAAATCAACCAGAGGAGAAGAACAGCACTCATTGACCAGCTCATCAATCTAGGAGCTGCCAATGAGGAAATACTCCTACTACCATTAGAGGAGTTGGTGACTTTGGAGAGGTCAACCAGGCTACAACAAGAAAGGGAAGCCAGGTTGGCCTTAGAGAAGGAAGAACAAGAGCAGAGGGAGGCAGCCCTGAAGCTGAGAGAGGCTAAGATCAAGTTCCTCCTCTCAAGAGGCTTCAGTCTTCCTGAACTGTCTCCACATGATGATGATATGATCCTGCTGCTCCACAACAAAGAGCAGGATCAAATGGAGAAGGAAAGGAAGAAGGCTGCTAGGGAGAAGTTAAGGTGAAGAGGAAGAGGGAGGAAGAGAAGGAGGTCACTGCTGCCAAGAAGTCAACTGACAAAGCCTGGATGAAGGACTACCTCCGGGCTCATGGCTTCTCTGGTAGGCAGGTGGGACCTATGTCCGAAAAGGACACTCCAGCGGATAGTCAGTGAAATAAAAGCTGAAATCCGTCTGGGGAAAAGGAAGGAGATGTACAGGAGGATGAAGGGAATGGCCTTCACCCCAGCCACTCAACCACAGCCACAACCCACACCAGAACCAACCCCTTTTCCCATCAAACCTGAACCCACTGATGAAACCTTCACCCCTCAACCCACAACTACACCCAAACCTACCACATCACCTCAACCACCCAAACTACCCATCCTAAAACCCAAGACTCAACCAAAACCACTAAACCTAAGCCTACCCATCAACAACCAAGATCATCCCCTCAGCCTCCTAAACATCTCTCCTTTGAGGAAATCAAGGAGTTCAAGACAAGGCTCATTAACTGCACTACCTTGAGCAGTATCTCCTATGAGGGAGAGCTTATCAACATCACCTATGTTGATAACTCTTCAAACTCCCTCACCCTAGGCAAATTTCTTGAACTGCCTAGAGACACCTTGGGCCAGGCTGCAAGACTTCTTGGTCTCAACTCCGATACCCTCAATGCTGAGGAGAAGAGGCTAAGAAGAAGACTGGTGACTCTGCTGGATACCAGGAAAGAGGACAGGATTTCTGGTCAATCTCCTGGACCTAGAAATGCAATAATCCAGTGGAGGTTCGATGAACCTTCTCACAACTTTGTTGTGGAAAGGGAGAATGGTGAAACTAACAGGCTCAATGCCACTTCTCTACTGCATCTCAGCAGATTTGATCTTGCTGAGCTTGCAGAGAAGCCATTCTCCAATCCCTCCAACTCTGAGACTGCTGCACACATCAGAAACCATATCAGTGGTCTCCACTTGGCTGAACGAAGTAGAAGAGCCAAGATTGAAGAAGAGTTGAAACTGAAAAGAGTGGAAGACAAGGAAAGATCAACCACCAAAGGCACAGCCTTTCTACAGATGGTGGAAGGTCCTGAATTGGAACCAATAGTTCGATGGGAATATGACTATACTTCCCACCAACTAACTCTTTTCAGAGGGCCACAACAGAGGGTACACATAATCCAAGGTGACAGAGTAGAGGTTCTGTCCACCAAAGATTTGTACAAGATTCTCAGCATCACAGCAGGAAAGAATGAAGATACTGATAAACACCTGCTCGCCTTGGTGCTGAGAACTTTGAGAAGAAGAGGGAAGTGAAGTTTTGGTAGCATCAGCCTAGGGGGAGTTTGTTGGATCATGATAAGGCTGGTGCAACCAAATTCACTTCATAGTCACTTTTGGTACTACATTAAAGGGCTTCCGAAGCCAAGCAAGAGATCTTCCGAGAGTCTAAGGAACAACAGCTGAAGACATCTTCCGAAGACAAAGTCTGATGAAAGAGCTTCCGAAGACAAAGTCTGAAAGAGCTTCCGAAGACAAAGTCTGATGAAAGAGCTTCCGAAGACAAAGTCTGAAAGAGCTTCCGAAGACAAAGTCTGATGAAAGAGCTGAAGACAAAGTCTGCTTCCGAAGACAAAGAAGACTCCAAGCCTCGGAAGAAGCAGTCTTCCAAAGTATAAGTGCCTTCGGAAGAAGCAATGTCTTCCGAAGCACTTTATCCTTCGGAAGACATTGCTATGTCCAGCAGATAAAAGTATGGTCCCTGACAGTCCGCTGCAGACCTCTGATACAGCATGGCATCTTCCTAAAGAGCCATGTTGTTGACCATACTTTATTCTACTGTTCACCTTTTTATGATAGTACATGTTACCAACTTTAGTTGGTGACAAAAGGTAAGTCAGGGACATGTCCTGACTACCAACTTTCAGACAAAATGTCTGAAAGACCTCACCTAGAGTCTTGTAGTATAGATGTAAGGTTAGAGGTGTCCAGCTGGTATCAAAGTATATCCGGCTGTAGGTAGCATTATATATATCTTCTCCCTGTAACTCTTTATGTAAGCGATTTGAGTCCAAGTGTCTTGTAATCCTTTGAGTTGAGAAGCAATATATAAAAGTACCTTGAAAATTTACTTGCTGTGTTAAATTTTCTTACTGCTTGTTACTTGTTATATTGTGATCAACTCTTCTTAAAGACTGCTTGCCGAGTGTTGATTCACAGTGAGTTGAGAGAAAAACCACCGAAATCCGATCCTGCAAAAGTGCTCATTGATTTAGATCAGTTGATCTATTAGCATTAGTTTTCGTTCGATTAATTGTGCATATCACTAGATCTGTCAAGTTGTTTACTAGATCTATTGATTATTAATACAATTGTTTTAGGGTTTGTTCATACATTCGAAGGTATTAAATTCATCATCGATCGTGTTTTTAAACAAAACAATTAATTCACATGTCGGGATTAGCTAATTAATAGCTATTTAAGATATTTTAATTAACAAATTGGTGCGATTATTAAAGTTATTTAATTGAGCAAGCAGGTACTGTTTCATTGCCCGATTAACTTAAATCTGCATTAAACTTGTTTTAATTCGTAGATATGAGTTTTGTTTAGTTGATAACAATTGTTCAAATCTTATTTGAACATAGGTAACATTAAATATTCTCAAGTGAATTTTCAAAAGAGAATTTATTGAGATTTTGACATAACTATCTTATTTAATTGATAAGTAAGAGGTTGTCATCAATTATCTAAACATGAGTAATTCAGCAATTGGATCAGCCTACCAACCCCCTAAGTTGGAGAACAAAGATGATTTCAAAACATGGAAAATCCGTTTTAGGAACCATGGAAATTATACTGATTTTGATCTGTGGACTTCGATCACCGAGGGTCCACATATTCCACCAGCTCTAGGACCTGATTATAAAGATAATAATCAGCCAATTAGTCTAAAGGATTTATCACCTGAAGATGCAAAGAAGGTTAAAGTCGATATCAGAGCCTATAGTATGCTTACTATGGCTTTGCCTGAAGACCTTCTTGTTAGGTGTGAAGCCTATAAAACAGCAAACTCACTGTGGAAAACTTTGCACACCCTGTGTGAAGGCAGTGATGAAATCATAAGCATCAGAAAGGACACACTCAGATCCTAACATGAGACATTCCATCATATTAAGGGTGAATCTGTTCCTCAACAGCTACATAGGTTTATGCAGCTTGTGACTAAGATGAGCATTTTAGAGCTCAAGTATGATAGTAAGGAACTTAACAAGAAGATGCTCCATACTCTACCTGAGAGTTGGACACAAACAGTATCAATGTTCAAGAACATCATTGACTTAAAAGCTATTAGGCTTGATACTCTGGTGGCTAAAGTTGAAGCTCTTGAACTTGATGAGAAAACAAGAAATAAGAGCATGAAAGCGCCTATAGCCCTATATCACTTTAAAGAATCAAAAAGTGTGGGAAGTGCTTTCATTTCAAATGAAGATAATGACAGCTCTTGTACTGTGAGTGATGAAGAAGAAGAAGCTGGGTTTTATGCATCAAGACCAGCCAGACCATCTAAACATCATTATAGCAAAAAAAGTAAAAGGCAAAAAGAATGATGAAAAGAGTTCAACTTCTAAGGGATCATCCTCAAACAACAAAAGCAAAAATAGTTCAGAACCAATTATAGTGGTCCTTGATTTTGAAGAGCAAAAAGCAGCATTTACAGCATTCAGCTCAAGCTTCCAAGCATACCTGGGAAGCACTCTAACTCCAGCTTATTTTTGCCAGCAAGATCTAGAAGAACTTCATCCTGATAAAGTAGAAGAGATGGATTTGCAGTGGTAGATGACAATGATTGCTTATAGGGCAATGATATATCTATGGAGAAATAAAGGCATATCTGCTCTAGTGAGAAAAACAAAGATAGGTGTTGATAAATCAAAAGTGAGATATTTCTAGTGTAATCTATATAGACACTTTTCAAGGGAGTGCAATCAGCAATCCTCATCTCAGCAACAATATCAACATTCTCAACACAGCAACAAAATCATCAATCAAATCAAAGATCTTTCAATCAACCACAGCTCACCAACTCATCCCCACCAACCACAACTACATCTGCAGCAAGCTCAAACAAAAACCAAGAGACTGGATTAATCATTTTGCAGGATGGTACTTCTGACTGGAGCTTACATGAGAAGGAAGTTTTAAAAAAAATCAAGCACTCATGGAAAACATGGAGAACAAAGTCCCACCAATGTCAAGAGAGGTAAGGGAAAGATTATGTTCATCCAGCTGCATTAAGGAAGTTAAGAGATATAGAACTCATGCTCAACAAATTGCCAATAAAGTAAAAGAAACATTAGTGTTAAATGAATCTCATGTAAGGGAACATAAACTTTATCAAATATATATCACAACCTTACAAAAAGATTTAGATAAACTTGTTTCAGAAAATTATAATTTAAAGGCACAAGTTGAACATTTGACTAAGTCCTTAACAAAATCAATGATAGAACATGCATCCACTGAAGTGAAACTTTAGAAGTTTCAACTATCATCTCAACAATATGAGAAGTTATTAAATTCTCATACTAAATCACAAAACAAATTAGGTTTGGGTTTTCATAATGTTCCACCACCTGTAAATAATAATTATACCATATTACCTGATTCTATGACTAATAGTTCATCAAATCGTTTTGTGTAAAGCACCAATAATCTAGTTAAAATTGATAATAATCAAGTGGAAACGGTGATGATTCTGAGGTGGGTGAAAATAAAGCAACTGATTCATAAGCATCATAACAAGATGAATCAGATTTTGATTGTGATGGATGTGATGATCTGTTTGAGCCGGATGATCACGTTGAAAAACATGGTGATGATAAGGGTAAGGGAAAAAGTTTGATGTTTGAACCTTCAATACCAGAAGTGCTTGAAGAAATCAAAGTACCCTATCCACCTCAACAAAGAAATTTTCTGAAGACTATCTACAAAAGGATAACTCAATTGAATGCTGGAATTCAAAATTAAAAAAGCAGCAAGTCAACTAACCAACATCACCAAGATCTGAAGCTGAAGCAAGTGGAAGATCTACGGGAGAAGTAAAAACTACTTTCACAGAAAAGAACAGGAAGACCAAGTCCAAAAATTCAGTAGATCTTATATGGAAGAAGAAGATTGGTGAGATTTAAGAACCATCAGTAGATCACCATCGGATGAGTACAACTGTTAGTGCATCTAAACAGACATTCGTAGAAGATCTACGGAAGAAGCCAACATCTGCTGAAAGCTTAGCCAAATTAAAGAAATCTTTGGCTGAATCTTCCACATTCAAAAGCATTAGCAAGAAATCTATGAAGGTTGTGCTTCATCAACAAAAATTAGCTGCTAAACCATCCGAACCATTTGATATTATGTCAGGAATTGGAAAAGGTTCTTCAACAGTAAAACTTGAGAAAGAGCTGAAAGAGTATAAAAAGCAATAGAAAAACAAGAAGCTTGAACAAGAAAGTGACGCAGAATACAAATATTTCAAGTGGTGTGATATGACCAATCACAACACTGAAGATTGCTACTTTAGCAGTTATTGCTATCTATATGCAACATGAACAACCATATGACCTCAGATTACTACTTCCACAAGCATTGTGCAATCTGCAACAAGAATAATCATTCAACTCAAGAATGCTACTTCAATAAAGGAACAAAAATAAAGTTCCTAAGAAGAAGCAGTTTGAGACAAATGAGGCAGATACACAATCCGATGAAAGCATAAGGGAGTCAAAGGACCAAACACACAGCCAAAGAACAAGGCTGAGAAGACAAAGAAGACAGTTGTTGCTGGTGATCTATAATAACAAAGTGTGAGAAGGTGAAACATCTATCAGCTGCATCTAATGCCCAACCAAAGAAGAAGGAAAAACAGAAGTCTTAAAGCAGGACACCACATAAAAAGGTGGAGTTGAATGATAAATCAACAAATTCTAATGAGACATTTTTTTGACAAGTTTGATGAAGGTATTAAAGTACCAAGGTCACAGTCAAAGGATGCTGAAACCTTTTTCAACAAAGGGTCTTCATTATCAGGCAATGTAAAGACAAATAAAGGAAAGGTGCAAGAAGAAGTGACTGAGACACAAGTTCAAAATGTCTCAAGTCAAGCTTCATCAGAATCATCCTCACCACCATAAACAGAACAAAATGGATCAATTAAATCTAAATTCAAACCTGAATTATCAAGACTTATTCGTGAAGGAGTGACAATTTTAGACACACTTGGTCAGCCCAAGCTCATTAATACATAGGTTTCCCATTCTAATTGATTTATTTTATGTGCAGGAACATAATGGAGGGTTGACAACAAGTGGTATGTTGACAGTGGATGTTCCAGGCATATGACAGGAAACTGTTCTCTCCTCCATGATCTCAAACACAAAAATGCTTCTTATGTAGCATTTGGTGGGGATAAGAAGGAAGGTAAAATTGTAGGTGAAGGTATTGTAACTAATGGGGTGCTTAAATCTGAGAAAGTGAATTTTTGTGAAAATTTATAATTTAATTTAGTGTTTCTCAAATTCGTTATCAAAACTATACCACTTTGTTTGATAAAACACACTGTTACATTCTTAAACCTAGTTTGCAAATCCTAGATGATTTCATCCTTCTTAAAGCACCAAGAAAAGGAAACACATATGTTTTGGACATGAACAACACATCTTTAACATCAAATGAGACTTGCCTAATTTCTAAGTCATCAGAAGATGAATCTCAACTGTGGCATAGAAGGCTGGTTCATTCTAACATGAAGAACATGAATAGACTGGCTAGAAATGACTTAGTCATTGACCTTCCTAAAAAAAGAATTTAAATGTTCTACTCATTGTATTTCATGTTACAAAGGAAAACAACATAAGGTGTCACATAAGTCCAAAACAGTAAACAAAAATACAACACCACTCAAATTGCTTCACATGTATCTTTTTGGTCCAACCAATGCGATGAGCATTGGAAAAGGCAATATTGTTTGGTGATTGTTGATGATTTCACTAGATTCACATGGGTCTTTTTCTTAAAACATAAGAGTAAAACATCAGAAATATTAAAGGAGTTCATCACTAAAATTGAAAATCAACTTGATTTAAAGGTAAAAATCTGTAGAAGTGATAATGGATTTGAATTTGTTAACTGTGTTCTTGATACCTTTTGCAGGAACAAAGGCATAGCAAGACAGTTTAGTGCACTAAGAACTCAACAACAAAATGGAGTTGCTGAGAGAAGAAACAGAACTCTCATTGAAGCATCTAGAACAATGTTGGCTGACTCACATCTGCTTATTACCTTTTGGGCTAAGGCAGTGAATACAACCTGCACTGTTCAAAACAGAACATTAATAGTTAAAGAATATAACAAAACACCTTATGAGCTTTTGTTTAAACGAAAACCTTTTATAGGGTATCTTAGAGCTTTGGGGTGTCATGTGTCTGTGTTAAACA
The DNA here is from genome assembly GCA_024085815.1 of Flaveria linearis. Taxonomy (NCBI): domain Eukaryota; kingdom Viridiplantae; phylum Streptophyta; class Magnoliopsida; order Asterales; family Asteraceae; genus Flaveria; species Flaveria linearis. Next base: position 34,229,195 of record CM044003.1, on the reverse strand, counting down.
CCAAGGAACACTTAGGAAAGTTTTCAGAATAATCTTTTGATGGTTTCTTTGTTGGTTATTCATCAACATCTAAATCATATAGAGTTTACATTCCACACCAACACATTATGGAAGAAACACCTAATGTCTCGTTTGATGAAACATCATTTACCAAATCTGTGATAGGTTCATCATGGTTGTTTGATATAGATGTATTCATGAATTCTTTTAACTCTGGTTATTTGAATGTTGTAGATTCTACGGATACTTGTTATCCTTATGTGCCTCCAACAATGAGTGAAGTGCCACTATCTGTGGATCCAACAAGACCTCCTGCACTCACTTTAAGTGTTGTAGATCTTGGCCCATCTTCACAATTAAGTAATGGACTATCCGGTGGAAATACCACTTCAGCCTCTCAAGAAGTGAATGAAGTATCCACAGATGTTAACTCTGCTTCCGTAGATGTTCATACTGCCTCCAGAGATGTACCCAATGCTTACGTAGATAACCCATCTACAACTGATGATATAGAAGTTCCTTCAACTGAAGTTCCAAATGCATCAGTACAACCACCAAATCTCTTAACAGCATCAGTAGATCCACAACTTACATCCGTAGATGTTCCTATAACTCATATGAAAGTTCAGACAACATCTGCTGAGGCACAAAATCAGGAAAGTGACACTAATACAGCATCAGTTCATAATGCAGAAGACTTAAACTACTTTGTCAATTCTCCATCTCAGTTGGATACATTTCCATCTGCACCTATGACCAACTTGGACCTTTCGATTCAAGTTGCATCTACTCCTACCACCAGAATTCATAAGAATCATCCAATTGACAATATAATTGGTGATCTACATAAGAACCATAAGAAATCAAGGGGGAGCAGCAAACATTTGTCTCTTCTCCTGCTTTCTCTCTCAAGTGGTTCTACCTAACATCTCAGCTGCACTCAAAGATAACAGCTAGATTGAAGCTATGCAAGAAGAGCTTCAACTATTTAGAAAGTAGAAAGTCTGGAATCTAGTTAACTTGCCTGATGGCCAATATCCAATTGGTACCAGATGGCTTTCAAAAACAAACTAGATGACAAAGGAATCATTGTAAGACACAAAGCCAGGCTGATAGCACAATGTTATACTCAAGGAATAGACTATGATAAGGTCTTTGCTCCTGTTGCAAGGATTGAAGCCCTCAAAGTCTTCCTAGCCTATGCTTCCTACTGGAAATTCACAGTTTACCAAATGGATGTGAAATGTGCTTTCTTATATGGTAAGATTGATGAAGAAGTCTATGTTTCTCAACCTCCAGGCTTTGAAGATCAGGACTATCCTCAGAGAGTATACAAGCTTGACAAAGCTTTATATGGTCTTCATCAGGCACCAAGAAAGTGGTATCAGACACTCTCATTCTTTTAGACTGAAGCATGGATACAAAAGAGGAACTATAGATCAGACTCTCTTTCTCAACCATGAGCATCAAGATCTCTTGGTGGTGCAAATATATGTTGATGACATTATATTTGGATTAACAAACAAGAGATTGTGTGAAGAATTTGAATCATTGATGAAATATGAGTTTCAGATAAGTTCTATGGGAGAGCTAACCTTCTTTCTCAGATTGCAAGTTCATCAAAAACCATATGGCATTTTTATCAATCAAGAGAAGTATATTCATCAAATACTGAAGAAATATTCTCTTACTGATGCAGCTTCATGGAAAACACCAGCATCCACCATTGATAAAATTATATTGGATGCTACAGGGAAGTCTGTAGATCAAAGACCATATGGATCAATGATAGGATCATTAATGTGCTTAACTGCAAGCAGAACTGACATTATGTTTGCTGTTTGTGTTTGTGCTAGGTACCAATCAGATCTAAAGGAATCACATATGAATGTTGTGAAGAGGATATTCAAATATCTTAAAGGGAAGCTAGCTCTTGGCCTTTGGTATCCAAAAGCATGAGAATTCAATCTCTACTCCTATTCAGATAGTGATTTTGGAGGATGTAATAATACAGAAAACCACAATAGGTGGATGTCAATTACTAGGACCTAGGCTTGTTTCTTGGAAGTGCAAGAAATAAACCAATGTCTCAGTATCCACAGCTGAAGCTGAATACATAACTGCTTCAGCTGGTTTCTCTCAAGTCTTATGGTTGCAAAAGCAATTACTTGATTATGGGTACAATTTCATTCATACACCAATTCATATAGATGTAATTCCCGAATGTCTAAGCAAGCAACTTAGTAATAACAGATTAAGTTGGGATAAATAAATAATAATAATAAGGGGGAAAAATTTTATTATTATGGATTTTAGCCCAATTAATCCATGGGCTAAGTGTTAGATGTGTTTAAGGGCCCATAATCAGCCCTTAAACAAACCCTCATCAGCCATTTCCCTCACACTTGCAACTCAAGAAACAAACCCTAGAAAGAGAGTAGAGAGAGAAAGTAAAGATTTTGAGGATTTGAAGCATTGATTGCTTTGAAGATTGAAGATCTGGGGTTGGTGCACGAAAGTAGCAAGGAAAGAGCAAGAAATCAAGGTAAGAATCATCCTCCAAACATTCCTTTTGAACAGATTCGGATTTCTAGGGTTTTGAGTTTAAAAGTTTCAAAGAAACACATAAAGGTCATATTTTACGTATGAAAACGTGTAAAAAGGTTAGATATAGTTTCATGGATGATAAACCAAGGATTTGGACGTAAAAAGTTAAGATTTTGGGTGAAAAACGGGTTGGTTTGTCATTTTTATGCGTCCAGCGAAACTGTGAGTCCGATCAGCGAAACTATGGGCTCATTCAGTGAAACTAAGAGAGTTCCAGTGAAACTACAGTTTCGCTGGTAATTTCGCTAGTGCCTAGGTTGACCTATAGATATTGTAAAACTAGGAAATTCCAATGAAAGTTGGCGCACCTGATAGCAAAACTGTCGTGCGAAACTGCTGGGCGAAACTGGCAGCAAAACTGCCAGCGAGCCTACCTACGAAACTGCCAGCTAAACTGCAGCGAAACTGGCAGCAAAACTGGCAGCAAAACTGCATAGAAATGACCTGTTTGAGTGTTAACTTATGTGCAGGCTGTGTAGTGTGTTTCTAGCCTAGAAAGCTTAGACGAGAAACTATTTACCTTGACCAGGTGAGTACTAAATTCTCTTATTTACAAGTTTTTCCATGTTTTTGGAGCTACTATGCATAGTAAACCTAAGGTTTTCAAGGCAAAGATTTCAAGAGGTTTTAACAAGAAAATCAATTTTCCTATAACAAAATATGTTATATAAAGACATTAAAATAAAAATTTTACGTGCTGACATGGCAGCCCGGCCCCAGCAAGGGACGTTGCCCCTTGGACCCCACTAGGGGCTGCCGCCCCTAGAACCCCGCTATCAGGGGCTGCCACCTATCTCTCATTGTTGAAGAAATATGAATGCATAGACTAAGAGTTTATTTCTTATCATGTGTAAAGTATATGTAAAACTAAAGATGTCAGTGAAACTTAAAGAAATGTTATTGGGCCCATAACGTGTACCTTGAAAAAGTAAAGCCTTGCAAGCAATTGATAAAGGAGGGTTGCATTTGTTGTGCCCTCATGACAGTAAAGTAAAGGCTCAAATAGGCAGGTCAGTAAGGCCTAGATTGGCATGACAATAATGGCCTGTTTGGGTATGACAATAAGGCCTGAATTGACATGTCGGTAGAGTCCTGTGTTTATCATAGGCACCGATGGTAACTGGGAATTGACAGGTAAAGAAGAGTAATAGTTAAAAATTAATCAAAAGTCTTAATGATAAAGTATTTGATAAAGTGATAATATGTGTATATCAATGTTCTGATAGGTGATGATTATTTTCAAATGTTAAGGCTAATATATCTTACAAAGAGTTATTTAATGAAGTAAACCTAGAATTCACTCAGCGAAGCTGACCTTTTTTTATGCATATTAGTTTACAGTTGAGCTTTAAGGCTTAAGGGATGAGAGCATGGATCTAAAGCTTCTTGGCATTTGAAGGCTGGCATCCCTGACTAAGAAGATTGTTAAGAAGATCATTAAAGACTATTTGATGTTTTAAAGACAATATTAAAGTTTTAATTTGATTATGTTGTAATGGATTGAGATTTTCTTTACTTTTCCGCTGCAATATACATCTAAATGAATGTGTTAAATCAATGTTTTGCTGTGAATGACCAACTGTGAGGTTTTCTAGGATCATGGTCTTACAATAGATAACTCAGCTGCTATGTTTATCACTGCTAATCCAGTACAACATAGTAAAACCAAACATATAGAGATTAGATATCATTTTCTGAGAGATTGCTCAAAAAAGGGGTTGATCAAAGTGGATACCAACAATCAGCTTGCTGATTTATTCACTAAAGCCTTTGATTCAATAAGATTTAATTTCTTAATTGAATTATTAGGCATGATCAACTTAGATTAACTATCCCCTCATTATTAAGAAAAACATGATCCATCCACCTTGAACAAGCCAAAAACATACATAAATCTCTAAACATACAAAAAGAATGTTATGTCAATTCGTGTTTCTATTTATAGCTTTTGTATAATGGGATGTGATAGTACATTATAACTTAGCTTACTTTCCTGACTTTAATCTTACATAAAGACAGATCTGATGTGCATTGATATGTGAGTAGGTTCAGCTTGAGTAGAACATAGACAAAAGCATGCCAAACTTAATGTATAGATGACTGATTGTAGGATTCTCCACTTTAAGGAGCAAGCAAGTGAGTCTTATTCTGAGGTGATCAACTTACTCACCCAAACACACTATGTGCTGACCACTTATAATTTCTATCTTTGCAATTCATTTTCCCTCTGTTTTGCGTAAGCAAAGACCTAGGATAATGAAAACCTTGTTTATGAATATAACACTTGGTGACATGATTATGATCATCATCATCCCTGTGTTTTATGTGAACAAAGACCTGGGTTAAAGGCACCTCTATTTTACGTGAGTAAAGACCTGGTGACCTGCGATGTTCATATATCAAGCTCTAAAATAATCCTTAGTGATCACTTGTATATTAATTTAAGAGCATATAACAACAATTTGCATTAATAAGATTTCACAAAAATCTTAAGATAGAACCTATACTTAAAAGTACATAGTTTAAGTGTGAAAAGGTGATAAGATGACTCATTAAGGGAGGACAACCTCTAATGTGACTTGAATGTCGGGTCCATATCAGTTTATCTCTAATCAAATTCAAAACATGATAATTAGCATGCCTAGTTGAACATATGGTCTTGGTTGAATTTAAGTGGATCAACATACTTGCAATCAGTACTAGAACATTGTCTACTTCACTTTCAATCTAACATCATCAGGAGGGAACTTCATGTTATAGTATGATCCTATTTTCAAAGCTTGTACAGATGTTTATGTTTTGTTAATTCTTCTTATTTAACATATTGTGGTGAGATCATTGCTTTTCATGCTCTATTCATGTAAATTTCTGCTAAACACTTCAATATTAAGCACAAATTTAGGGGGGTTAGTAATTATCAGCATGAAAAATGAGTTAAACAAAAACACATTAAAGGAAATTGAATCTTGAGAAACTACATTAGCTGTTGGATATCTGCCATTAGAAAATCTCTGCACAATTGCCAATGGAACAAGTCAGCATGGTCCAACAGCAACATATGATCTAATACCATATTAGCATCATACATCAAAAAAGTTAAATTTTTATACTTCAGCAAAAGTTAGTGTAATACTGCATTTCAGCAGAAGTTACAGTGTAATATTGCATTTCAGCAGAAGCTACAGTGTAAAATTTGAACATCCGTAGACTGGTAGCTTATGGATGTGAATGTTTAAGAAAGTATCTCATTTTCGTACATTGATGGAAATACACATTATACTTCCGCAGTAGTTCAGCAGTTATTAAGTCATCCGTAGATCTCATTCGGAAGATTTATTTTCTTTCAAAAGATTTTTTCTCCTACGGAAGACTTACTTTCCTGCGGATGAGTAGATTTCCTTTAAAAGCTTAATTTTCCTACGGAAGAGTTAATCTTCTGTAGAAGCTTTAACTACTACGGAAGATATAATATATATCTGCGAAAACAAAAACTAGTACGGAAGGGTAATAAGGGTTGAGGGTCCCACCATATTAAAAGGTTATTAATTATGTTTTTGAAAAAGCATATAAAGATACCTTGAACCTGTCGTTTTCATTTACTTTTCTCATAACACTTTTGACCTAGAAAACCATTCATCAACCTTACTAAACCCCCTTCCTCCGATATTCAAATTTCCACTTAAAAACATTAAATCACTCAGATTCCTAAACTTCAGTTCATCATATGAACATACTCAGCAAGGTAAATCACTGATTATCAACTCAATATCGCAGATCATTGCTGAAATATTGTAGAAACTCTTGATCTTCTGTAAAACGTAAAATGTCTGGTTCATGCCTAAATTCTTAAATCATTATTTACTAATATGAAAACAAGCCCCTCTCATCTGTTATAACAGGAAGAGGTGGTATCTGGGAAAGATAGAGAAAGAGGTGATTATGGTATAAGACTCACCAAAGAAAGCTAAAATAGTCTTACCTGAGAATACCCCATCTATCAATCCAGAAATATCGAAACAAATTAAAGAAAAAGATGACAGTGATGCTGAATGGGAGGAGCTGATAAATGAAGAAACTCCCAATGCCACTCAAATGCTCACTGATAAAGACATCTTTGAAGAAAGGCCCGAGTCTATGATTCCAAGCAAGGTATGGCCTCTAGGCACAACCGTGAGAGAAGTGACTGAACACAAGTCAACCTTATTTCAGCTTTTCGATCACATCACTACTCCAAAGTCAGTTGAAGACTTACAGATCATTGCATCAAAATATGATGCTGATTGGGATAGTGCTATCATTAAAAGGGCATCCGGGATGATACAATACTTTCCTCGGATTGAACTAGTCATATCACTCCCAGATGCCGACATCATTCAACTTCAGAACCTACCAAACATCAACTATCCAATTCATCCAAGGGGAAGAGATTTCTCAGGTATGGTTGGTAAGTTGCTATCAAGGTTCAAGGATGATGTAATCAGAGAAGCAAAAAGGGAAGATGAGGAGCACATAAAAAGAAAAGAAAGGCAAAGAAGGCCACACACCAGCTCCTCACACCAGCTCCTCACACCCTATAGAAGATGAATTTTTTATCCGGGCTGGGCATGTAAAGAAAAGCATTCCACCTACAAAGAGGTTTAAAGGAAACCAATTCACTTATCCCATCACACATTAGGAATATGTTGAAAAATCAAAAGAACTTATGCTTAAAAGAACTGCAAATAGGAAGGAAACCTCAAGCATTAGGATATTTGATCCGCTGGAAATCAAGCTCTTGCACCCCAGTTACCCAGCTTACTTATATGATAAGTTCTTCCCAAAGCTCAGCAATCAACAGGCACAAAACGACCTATGTCTCTATGTGCATATGATTCAAGTGATAGACAAGGTGAATGCCTCTGCAAGTAAAAGAAGAAAATTCAAAGCAGGCCAGCTCATAGGATCTGAATTCCCATCTATCACAGAGCTAAGGATATCCGAAGAGGATGAATTGGAGGTGGTGAACAATAGTGTTGTTGCAACCCTGACCACTGAAGAATTTTGGGAATAAAGTATGATACATTAAACAAGATGAGTAGAATGGAGATCAAGTACAAGTACGAAGATCAAAAGGATGATGTATCATGCTTTAATAAAAAGATGGTGTCAAGAGTGAAGGAGCTACAAAGCCTAAGGCAGTGATTAGTATAAGCTAAACCTAAGGGGAGTATTGTTAGGTCTAGAATTTTGTATAGGTTTAGTTTCTTGAATTCATAAGTGTAATCACTCTTGTAACTTTCTTATCATTATGTATGCAATATGTGTGTATAGGTTAACCCATATGTTATGGTTTGATATATATGTATGATGTAAGGAAATCATAAGTATTAGCCAATTTCAAGGAACTGACCAAGTGTTGGAAACATCTACGAATGAACAATATGTTCTTCCGTAGATCATCTGAAATAAACCAAGGGACTCCGTGGAACTCCTGCGGAAGCATTACAAGATAACCCTTCAAGTTCTTGGAATTCACCAAGGATGGACAAGTATTCCTGCGGAAGAAGAAATTTGTTACGGAAGAACTAACTTCCTACGGAAGAACAATAACTCCTGCGAAAGACCAAGTCCCTGCGGAAGATCAACTTGATGTACTTTCAAGTACATTAAGTCAACAGAAAACTCTAAAGTTAAAAGTCAACAACTATGAATGACTTATACTTTAGTCAGAGAATGTCGCATAATAATATTCTCTAAATAATAACCTTACCCCGATAAGGTTGTTACAGTTACCAAATCAGTAAACCCCAATCCTATAAATACAAGGCTTAGTTACACAATTAAAGAAATCGATTGCAATCAAATCGCAGCAGCCGCAATCATCTTCACAATAATTCATAAGCATCAATATAGCATTAGAACCCTAGCAGTAGCACGATCATTCATTGATTATTGTAATCATTAGTCAATATTTAATGAAAAACATTTGATATATTTATGTATGTTCTTCAATTGTTATTCATTGGTTTGAGTATTGAGTTTGTTCTTCAGGATATATATTTGTTTATTTATACATACATATTCAATTATCAAACAACAAAGTAATGGTAATTCCGCAGTGATTGTTTTGTTAATAACTAAGCTGATAATTTCCTGGACGATCCTTGGATTCACAAAAGGTTTTATAAACCAAGGATTTAAACAAAAAAGTACAAATTAAAGAGTTAAAAATATTAGTATTCTTGATGAAATTAGATTAGATAATTGACTGTGATTGTGGGAATAAAATTAAAAAGTTATTAAGAAATATTAGAAATAATAATCTGTAGATTTTCATGTAATAATGTTGAGTAGATTAATTTATATAATTAATGCAAGGAAAAGAAAGATAATAATCATATGAAAGATCCGAACCTGATAAAAATATGGAAACATTATATAATGATCCTTGTATTTTATAGAAGTTCCAGAATAAATTTTGTGATTTAATTTGTTTGTATGACTGAGTTTGTACATTTTAATATAATCTGTAAATAGAAAATTAAACGAAATAGCAAAACAGTGAGTTAAATTATTAAAAATTCACATACATTATGATATTTAGAATAGAAATTATGTATAAATTTCAGAATTTTTAGAAATATTTAACTATTTATGTTAAATTATGTGAAACTTGTAAGAATCATAGTAAACTGCTTATTATGAGTTAATAACTTGGAATTTTATGAGATAATATGGACTTCAGGATAATTATTCTGGTAAAGTTTGGTGATTTTAGAAAACCAGTAGCTATTTCTGTTATTTTATGAAAATCTTGAAGAAATTCTAGAAAATTATCTATAAATAATTATCAGTTAAAATTTTTATATATTAATCTGGATTATTGGATGTTACTGCTATTAAATTTTGATGATATATGGGTAGCAGTAGCTACTATTTTGGAATTTTAAATTTTGGAGATATATGGGTAGCAGTAGCTACTGTTTTGGAATTTTTAAATAAAATGCTGAAAATTTTAAGCAATAAGATATATTTATAACATAAAATTATTTTATATGGTTTCACTGAATTAAGGTGAGATTTATAGTCCCATTTTTACATTATGAGTTTTGAGTGAAAAAACATACTTTTTTGTGATTGATGCTAATAAATAAGACTTTTTGAGATACTGTCATTTTGCCATAAGCTACAACTATTAATTCGGATGTGGAACCGTCTGGTTATATAGGTAGCGCTACTTAGGAAAATATTTTCTGCAACAACATGATGAGTGTTCTGATGTTATATTATCTGATTTTGTGATTTGTATTTGTGACAGTTATAAATCACCTGGCATATAAGTAGGTTTGGTTGTAATCTTATTTATTTTGTATCAATATATTTTGTTTGGTTATTAAACCTATGTTTCTCACCAACATTATGTTGACAGTTTTGAGTATGCTTTTTTTAGGTAATCAGAATGATTAACACTGTTATGTTTTCGTTTGATGTTTATGACGGATGGGGTGAAGTAATTGGGAAGACATATGTCAAAATAACTGTAAACGTGTTTGAACCTAGCATAATGGTGGATGCACATATCCACTACTATTGAAGAATAAGAAGTAGTTATTAGACACTTTTGTATTTAGGTTACATATTAAAAATGTATTAGTCTTTGCATAGACAAAATTTATATAAAACTTATATGTAACCTCAAAATATATATATAAATTATATGATGTTATGTTAAAATTATTGTTACAACTGTTTGGTCTGTAATCAATGTGTTTTGAGCCAAAGGGTCACATCCAAGTATTTCACGCTTTCGCCGGGATGTGACAAAACCGGTACCGGTATCAAATTTTCCGTAGAATTATTTTCTGTCCCAATTCAATACCCACTTTTTGGTGTTTTCGAGATTGATACTTTTGATTCAGTACTGATACGGTACGGCATCGGTTCTCATACTCTACTCGAAGCTGAAGCTACTTTGTCTTTCAAAACCCAAATAAAAAACGAGCTCATCCCTAGTTCATACTATCAGACTTGTTTTCATAGTTGGTAAAAAATGAAATAAGATTTTATCAGAAGAATCTTGTTTGTAATGCACTCTTTATTTATAAAATCCATCCGTATTAAAGCATAAAGAGGTTGATTTGTAGGTAAAGAATCCAATAGATGTGAAATCCTCTTTCTCATACCCGACCCGTTTACCTTTAACCCGAAACAGAAAACCACTTGTTCCTTTTTCTTCTTGCCCCAAATAGGGCAACCCTCGTTCTATCTCCGTGAAACCCTCTTTCTCATCATCGGATACGGTTCAGGATCTAGGGTTCAACAACCTTCTGCCTGCCGTACAATCGGTAGAACCCTTTTTCTGTTTCATCGATTATGTTTCACACTTCATAATTTGAAGTCCCAACAACGAAGTAATTAAGCAATTGTTAACTTTTTACATAATATCTCACCTGGGTTTTGTTTATTATAGCTTCAAACGTTCATGGTAGTTGTAATTTTGAATTTCGAAGAACACGAAAAATATGGTTTTTGGCTTTAATCTGAATTAGTGCTGTATTAACCCACGTTAATTGTGGTTATCTCTACTTCAACAAATTATGGAACCCTGTTTTTATATAGTCTTTGAATTAAGAATGTATTTTAGGGGTTTGGTGGCTTTGTATTTGCAATTAGAATGTTTAAAATGTGTATTAGATTTAGAGCTCTGCACATAATCAATTTAGCACCATGCAAAATTGCAAACCCTAATTTGTCACCAAAGTCTCACAATGTAGGTAATTCGTATTCGATTCGTCAAGGTGTTTGCATTTTTTGTATTATTATTTCTGTATTGTTTTTCTATACCCCTATACACAAAAATCTCTTCACAACATTATAGTTTGGGTATACCTGTTTGGGTGAGAAATGCCAAAATTTTGAATTTTTACCACACAAAACGCTGTAATTTCGATCGAAGTGTTTGATCAGCCTTGTATGACAATATATTGGATTTATATAAATTTCTGAGCCTGGTATGTACTTTTTGCATGATTACTTGCAACTATAATTTTATGGTGGCGTTGTTATTGATCCAAATGTTATGGGTAACTTTATAGAAGTACAATAAGATCAGTTAGATAGAACATGATTTGTATTAAGAATTTTAAATCTCATATGCTTTATTGTCTGAAGATACAAAGATATAATTCTCCCTCCCTTCCAAAATTTGCAATGTTTGGCTTTACATGTGAAGCCTTTTACTAAATTTTTGAATCCTGAAAACACCTTATAATAAAATCAAACAAAGAAAACTTGTGAACCAATTTCAATCTTACCAATATATGTATCTTTCTTTTCTTCCATTTATAAATAATTATTGTTCATGCAGGTTGGTCAACCTCAGCTTAGAGCAATAAGTGCAGGATTGTAGGGATTGAACTGCTATATGACAGCAAACTAACCAAAAATGAGTTATTCATCTGATGACGATGATAAACCCTTGGTTTTTAGAAGGAATTTAAAACCTGATAAAGCGAAGAGTTCTTCCCAGCCTCCTAAACCAAGCAATGACTCAGATTCGGAAGATGATAAACCACTGAGATCAAAAATTACTACTGTATCAAAGGGAAACAGCAATCACGCCAAAAACGGGGCCAATATGAGTGTGAATGCAGCTCCTAAACCACAAGTTGATGATGGAGATTCTGATGATGAAAACCATTATCTTCAAAATTCATTTCTAAACCAAACCTGGGATCTGCAACCAAAGTTCATCAAAATGGCTCTGCATCAAGAGATAAGCAATCTGGGAATGTTGGCGTGAACAAACGACCATTAGCTGAAGATAAATCTTCAGGTCAGTCATCGGTCAAAAAGCCAAAGCTTTCAGATTCATCAACACCAGTCAACCGCAAACCAGTGAAATTGAAAGCAGAAACCAAGTCAGATGATGATGATGATGATCTTCCCATATCAGAAAGAATAAAGAACCAGGCTTCATCAAGTAGTAAACCGTCATCTTCAAAACAAAAGGTGATAAAAAGAATTCCTCAATTTTAAACCAAACAAACAAGAAGTCAAAGAAGGTCGTCAAAAGTCAAAGTATTCAAAGCCATTAAAAGTCCCACCTGGCTCTGGTGAAGGGCAGAAATGGAATACGTTGGTTCATAACGGAGTAATTTTCCCACCTGCATACAAGCCGCATGGTGTTAAGATGCTCTACAAAGGGAAGCCTGTTGATTTGACCCCTGAACAAGAGGAGGTGAACTTTATACACATACAGATATGCATAGATATATGGACTAAAACATTTATGTATATGTAATCTTGATTAACATAATCTTATGTTTGTTGATGGTACATGTTACAGGTGGCAACAATGTTTGCAGTGATGTTAGATACAGATTATATGACAAAACCTAAATTTAAAGAGAATTTTTGGGGTGATTGGCGAAAGATTTTGGGGAAAAACCACCTGATCCAGAATTTGGACGACTGTGATTTTAAACCAATTTATGAGTGGCATCAAAGCGAAAAGAGAAGAAGAAGCAAATGAGTACAGAAGTAAGGAATTATAAAATTTGACTGATCTTTAAGAATATTTGCCTCTTTAACCTGTTAGTAATTATGATAATGTTGATGTTGTTAGTATTGGTTTGGTTGAAGATTAAAACCATTTTCATCATTATTGATAAATATATTAGACATGTGACTGATAGTCAAACACTTTTGGATACTGTATCTAGTGTAATTGGTTATTAATGCAAGAGTTGTTTCATGTAGGAGAAGAAGGCCTTAAAAGAGGAAAAGATGAAGATAGAGGAGAAGTATATGTGGGCAATTGTTGATGGTGTCAAAGAAAAGGTAATATGAGGTTTTCTATTAATTTTAAGTATGATTAAATTCTGCCATCACCCATCACGTCTTGCGTAAAATAATGACAAGAATTGTTATGAATGAAGCTGGTAAAGGAAGCCTAAGTTTTATATTATAGGAATCATAGTCGACCACATTAATTATATAAAATCGGTCTTAAAGACCTTAGTTTCGATTCCTTCATACTTCTTTTCAGTCTCAATTTGTGTTGCACTAATTTTATTGTTTCTCACATCAAATAACTGGGTTCCTATCCCATACGTGAAATCATTAAATAGCCAAAAGAAACTTTAAACTATTTGTTAGAGATATGATAGATAGGGATATAAGTTTATTTAGGTGTCTTTTTGTAGCCATGTGCATATTAATAGAGGTTGGTTACCTCCTGCAAAATGATAAAAATATTTCCACGTGTCGATTTAGTATTTACACTATTAAAAAGAAAGAAATCTGTATATTGATATATAGGTATGTAAGTTTTAAGCAAATGGAATTCATTACCAATATAAATCATTTAAATACATATGCAGATATTGTCTTAGAAAGCACATTTGTCGCTCTTAAAGTTATCTCATATATTTATCTATTATAGCTTATGCGAGTGCAAGAAGTTCAATGCATGTTTATACTCCAGCCATTTGTAAACTGTTATTCTGTTAATGGAGTTCTATTCACTAAGCTATAATGATCATTCCTGAACATAACTAAAAATTTTAAAATATATAATGTATTCACCTTTCTTTTTTATTTTTATTGGCCAATTACAATTTTCTTCAATTGATGTAGGTTGGAAATTTCCGAGTGGAACCACCTGGGTTATTTCGAGGCCGTGGAGAACATCCGAAGGTTCAAATGACATATTTTCCTTTCTAATGAAAAATTTTAATTTAGTTCGCTAGAGATTACTAATTTACTACCTGTGTCCCATGAAAATCACAGCACCTTTGTTCACAATTTCACATGGATTCCAAGTAAAGACTTATCTCTTATTAAATTATGATTTAGATGGTGGTGAGTGTGGCTTGACCAGATATTCTGGTTATTAGATTATCCGAACCAATCGGTTTTGGTAAAAGGGTGAGTTGGTTATTGGATTCCAAGGGTGGTTCATTTTTTGTTTTTCGGCTAAGACCAAAATTTAGGCACTCACCTTCAGCCCAACAATTATTAACATGAAACCTTTTTTGTTCAAAATTTAGCCTGAGGCGATTTTTTGGTATATTCTGCTCAACGGTCTGTTCAGCTAAAGAAATGCCATTATTTAATATGTATAAATAATTAAAAAATATATATAAATTGCTTCATATTCAGGTTGGTTAATAGTTGGCTGGTTTTTACATATAACTATAACTGAACCTTTAACTTCAGTTAATCATATTTTAAAAGGGGAACCAATCGGTTTTAGTTACCATTCAGTTATTTTTTGTTTCGATTTCTGTTTGGTTTTTCTGATTCATGTTCACCCCTAAGTTGTAGAATTTTGACAAATAGTAAAAATTGCAAAATTCATCTGGAAATAACCGTTATCATTGTTTCCTAGATGGGAAAGCTCAAAAAACGTATCCGTCCAAGTGATATTACCATAAACATTGGAAAAGATGCTCCCATCCCAGAATGTCCAATTTCTGGTGAAAGGTCTGTCTTATTATTATTATTTTTTACTTTGGCATAAAAAATGCCCTTTCCTCTAAACGCTTTCTACTTTTGAGATTAATCCAATGTGATGCAGTTGGAAAGAAATTAGGCACGATAATACCGTTACATGGTTAGCTTTTTGGAACGATCCAATCAATATAAAGGAATTCAAATATGTGTTTCTAGCTGCCAGCAGTTCCTTAAAGGGTCAAAGTGATAAGGAAAAATATGAAAAGGCGAGGATGTTAAAGGTATTACTCATAAGTAAAGGTGGCATAATGGGCAACACAATTCACTTGGGTAATGGTTCAAAGATGGATCGATTCGGTTGACTCCATTCCCAAACAGTGTTTGTCCAAAATCTTAAGTTTCTTACATATAATATCGCGTCAATTGTCAAATAAGATGTCAAAGTTATGTTATTTCGATGATAATTTGTTTTCTTATAAGATGATTTAGGAGGTGTTATGCGTTAGAAGTTCACTCTGGGTGACTTTGATCCGTGAATTGGTTTCCTTTTTAGCTAATTTTACTTGTTGGAGAAAAACATTACCTAAATTGACCCATTAGTGATCCATTGGTGTTGAATTCACCACCTCTACATTTCTGGTGATTGCTCTTGTATTGACATTTCATAAATTTACTCGTTTTCTCATTTGGTTTTAGGGCTACATAGAAGGCATTAGAAATGCTTACACTAAAGATTTTGTAAATAAGGATGTGACAAAGAGACAAATAGCAGTTGCCACGTATCTCATTGATAAACTAGCGCTTAGGGCAGGAAATGAGAAGGTACATTCTTTTTATGCCCCTTTTCCCTGTATTTACTTTGTTGTTTATTAATTTAGTAGACGAGTTATAATATATCATAGCCGTATACATATATGCTTATCCCCTCTATGTTCTACAATTGCTCAGTTTAGAGTAGTTGTATATTTAGATTGTTCTAATGACACTTGTGGTCCCCAAACTAATTATTTCATAAAGATGATAGTTTTTATCTCCTTTCTCTTCCATTTAAAAATTGTAGAGATGGCAATATGGATTGGCTGGGAACATGTCAAACATAGGTGTGGGTTCACCCCCCAACACCATTTTGGTCATCCCTGAAGCTAATAAAGAATTAGATTGTAAATATATTATTACAGAACTCCTATATAATAAGCTTTCTTTAAATAATTGGATGTGAAGGTTGTAAATCCTGAATACACTATATGCAAGTTTTTGACTCGTTTTACCCATTTTAGTTTTAACTAAGCTTATAAAATCCACCCATTGGAGATATTAGAGTATAACCGAAATTGGCCCATTTTTATGTTAAAATGTTTTAAAACTTTTGATCTCTACAAATTAGATTGTGGAAAGTACAGGTACATAACAATCCTTTAACATCCTGTTGCATAACACTTTATAATCTTTTGTGGTGTAGGATGACGATGAAGCTGATACCGTAGGTTGCTGTACTTTGAAAGTGGAAAATGTCGAGCCAAGTCCTCCAAATATCTTAAAGGTTTGCTATATATTCAATCTTTTTAGAATTTTTGCCATGTAAGTTGTAACAAGGAAATATGAGAAAATGGATATCTGTAATGTTCATTAACACAAATTGCCTCCATTCCTTATTCTCCAATTGTGTGCCCCACCTCATTACTATCATATCTTCAATTATATTTGCATGATACTAGAAAATGAAAATGTTGGCTTCATCCACACCACAAAGTTGGGTGCATCTTATTTAGACTTCATAACTTTATTCGCAATTCTTGGATTCATCCAGAAAACAAGCTCTGATATACTGTTTGATGTTTCTTTAGTTTGACTTTCTTGGTAAAGATTCTATAAGATACCAAAACGAGGTTGAAGTAGAGCTTCCTGTCTTCAAGGCCATTCAACAGTTTCGAACAGGTCAGTTGACACGCCCTAGAGGTGGCAAAATGGGCTGGTTAAAATGGTGACATTTTGGAAGGGCCTGTAAAACACATTTTCTTCAATTTTATTTGTTCTTTATACATGATTATAAAAGGTGTATATTATTATAATAGTAATCTGAAATTCTGAATGTCATAATATAACAAATTGGGAGGTTGTGTAAAAAAGAAAAAAATAAAATTACCCTTAGGTTATTTTCGACCCATTTGAACTTTTTAAATAAAGCTTAACCCAAAATTTTCATCTCTAACAGGTTCTTTTTAGCATTGTCAGATTTTTTTTATGATCATTGTATCTATATATTATTATTTTATTTTGTTTTGCTCACGTAACTCAGGGAAAAAGGGCGGTGACGATCTTTTTGATAAGCTGGATACAAGTAAATTAAATGCTCATCTGAAGGAACTTATGCCTGGCCTTACAGCAAAAGTCTTTCGTACTTATAATGCATCTATCACATTAGATGATATGGTAACTTTTCCAGTTTAATATCTCCGGTAAAAGTTGCATCATTTCTACTTGCAGCAAGTTTTCAATTTACTAATTCCTATTGTCATAATCACAGAAGTTCCGAATATTATTTTCATCCAAAAGATTCCCTCTTTTTGTCTTTGACCAGGCGTCTAACACTTCCCGCAAACTTTTTGCCTTAATGTAGCATCTTTTTATACTACATCCAACAAAATTTTTAAGCAACGGTTGAATTATTTGTGTCAAACAAACTAACATCTGAACGTCATTTATAGCAAGTAAAATCGTTAATCAGAAATACAGAACTCATCAACCAAATGTCTTGAATACCCTTAAATGATTACAAATGGTGACTATGGGCAAGTAAGTAATTCTGACACATCTATCCTTGTACTTTTTTTCGGCTGCTTGCAGTTAAGTAGGGAAACTAAGGGTAGAGATGTTGCTGAAAACGTAGTCGTTTACCAACATGCAAACAAGGAGGTATTGACCTTAAATTTTCTCACAACTTTACTTCTTGAATCAATTATATATTCAGTTTGGGTTTGCTCATTAATTTTGGTAGGTTGCTATCATATGCAATCATCAGCGTAGTGTTTCAAAGTCTCATACTTCACAGATGACAAGATTGAATGAGAAGATAGCTGAATTAAAGGTGTTAATTTGTTCGTCTCATTGTGTTCTCCATTTTCTTACCATATTTCTATGATCTTTGAGAATTTTCCATTTTATAGGATGTCATAAAAGAATTGGAAACTGATTTGGCTCGTGCAAAGAAAGGGAAGCCTCCATTAAAAAGCTCAGATGGAAAACAAAAGAGAAACTTGAATCCAGAAGCGTAATCACTGGAAATTGATCTGGCTCATTTATTTTTATTATATTTTAAGAAATATCATTTATGTAATAACATAAACTGATTGTGTATTTTATAATTATTGATAAAATATGCAGGTTAGAGAAAAAAATAGCTCAGACTAAAGTGAAAATTGAAAAAATGGAACGAGATAAAGAGACTAAGGAAGATTTGAAAACGGTAGCATTGGGCACTTCTAAAATAAACTACCTTGACCCTAGGATAACCGTGGCATGGTGCAAGAGACATGAAGTTCCCATTGAGAAGGTAAGAAATAAATTTCTTTTTTTATTAGTTTCTATCTTTATCAGTTTTATACAGTTCAGTATTATTACCTGACCCGCTCATTTTACCACACATACTTAAAAGTAGTCTAAATGCATTTTGGTGCAGATTTTCAACAAGTCTTTATTGGCAAAGTTTGCTTGGTCCATGGATGTGGATCCTAGTTTCAGATTCTGATTAGAGGTGGGATCCGCGACTTATAATCTGACAAAAAGAGGCCGGAGAAAATGACATCCGACCTTTATTACATCTTTTTTCATTTCTAATTGATGATGTTGTATGAAGCTTTTTAAGTGAACTGGTGATTACTGATGAGTTGCTTGCTTTAGTGACTGTTTTCTAGTTCTGTCACATGAATTGCCCGGGACAACTTTGTTGAGGAACCAGAGTTTCTAAGCATTGCATCCATCTTTACTTGATGTGTACCCTTTAATTTGGGGTTCTTACTAAATGTACCATTCTTCTCATAGACCTTCAAGCACACACACCATGTTTCATATTTCACCTAGTGTCGTATCATTCTTCACCTCTCACACAATCCATCCTAAAAATGGGTTTAAACCCTCCCCAATGCATCCTAAATATGGGCTTAAATCCATCCTGGAAAAGGGGGTTTACATCCTCTCATTTTAAATTTCATCCATTTTTAATTTTTTTTTCTTATTCTTAAATTAGAAGTAGTTCTTAAAATTTTAAACGATTATCTAATAAATAAAGAATATTGGATTTTAATATTTTAAATTATTTAACTATTTGTAAATATTAATCCCAACTAATAATTTGACTAGTGGCAATTTAATTTTTTAATTTTATTACCAATAACAATTCAAGTCTAGTAAAGCGTTAACTTCGTTTATTTGATGATGTTACATGTGACGTGATAAATACATGACAATGACTTGCACCTTATCAATTTAATTGTTAAAATAGATCAATTTGTTAAAAGTATGTAGACATATGGCGTGTGGTTCTCTCTTATTTATCCAACTGATTGCGTCGTCAATTTTGTCTCTTCTAAATTTGAATCAATTTGTAAAAGGCAAGTTTTTAATCAATTTCTCTTTATTCCTATCATTTGTTTTGAGTTGTAAAAGCTTTTGTTTTTTCTCTTTGGTTAAAGCAACATGTCATCCGTATGAGTTTTTGTTCAAAGAGTATTGCTTGTTTCAGTAACATCACATGCTATGTCACTAAAATAAATATAGCTAACAATGTGTTAGACAAGGATTATTATTGGTAACAAGTATGAAAATTGGGATTGCCACCGGTTAAATTTTAGTTATAATTAATATTAACCTATAGTTTATAGTTAGAATTGTTAAAACTTATTTTCCCACAAAATGAAGATTTTTTGTTAAAAACTAATTTAGAAACATTACAAAATAATAATTAAAAAATACCAATAAAATTACATAGTAACTATTAAAATACCAGCGTTGATTGTTGAGACCAAGTGTGGCAATATGTTTCATTAAGTCCACTCTAGGAGTGTCATCTGTTTAATGGTTATTTATTTGTTGAATATTAGTTGTCCTTTGTGCCCAGGGGCGAAGTAAAAGAGGGGCCGGGGGCGACCGCCCCCCACCTTTTTTCGTTCGTAGTGTTAATTTTTCGGTTCGTATGTAAAACTTTTTTTATATAGTAAATTCGCCATCCTTAAGCTTTATATATATATATATATACATATATATACACACGCACACATATATACATACATACATATATATATATATATATATATATATATATATATATATATATATATATATATATATATATATATATGTATGTATGTATATGTGTGCGTGTGTATATATACATATATATACACACGCACACATATATACATACATATATATATATATATATATATAATATACACACACACACATATATATACACACACACACACATATACATATATATCTATACACATACATATACATATATATACATATAGCTATATATATATACACACATATATATAGCTATATATACGGCGGCGGCATCGACGATATTTTACAATGCGATATTTGTTTTCTGAATACTTGTGTGGCTTCTATTGTACAATCTATTTATGTCATGAGCATCATAAAACTCAATGAATAATAGCACACGAATAAGAAAATGTTTTTTATAAACATAGTACGTTAAAAATTAATATCTGAGCACACGAATAAGAAAATACAAGTCATAAACGTAGTACGTTAAAAATAAATATCCGTGTGTCAACTACTTGGATTTGATGAGATCATTTTTGTCATAAGCCTTAAAAATCTTAATGACTTCATGATCATGCTTTGACCACCATTCTTCGTCGGTGTCCAAACTGGAAGATTCTTGTGTCACTTTCTTTTTTACCGCTACTAATTCTTGATTAGAACTTTCTTGCATTTTCTCCTCTTTGACTAAAACAAGCACTGAAAAAACAATGTTAGTACTATTTTATTAAGAACAGAAAGGTACATATATTAAACTATAATTATATATGTTAAATTGATACCAGGCATCTCCTGGAGTTCCTTGTTTGGTTCATTCATAATAGATTTCAACTTTATGTAAGAGAAAATGAACAAGTCAATATGTTATAACGTATATATTTGATAAGCGAAATCATGTATTAACTTATATTTTTAATTTTTGTTAGCAATTAATATAGAGTAATATGTAATTAACATCTATTCTGAATATAAAAACTTAAGGCACACAAATCTATTTACTTACTTTCATTTAAATACACATGCAGCTCATTCATCACGTAACACTTCCCGATAGACAACATTTGAGGCGTATACTCCGTCTCGTCTAAAATTTTTTGAAGGATGCACTAACACTTTTGTATTTTCACGTGATATCCATGTTGACAATGCCACATAAAGTTGTCCATGTGAAAACACAGATTCTGGTAGATAAACGCCAACATGCGGAATTGTTTGACCTTGAGCTTTATTGATTGTCATTGAAAAGCTAAGTCGAATGAGAAACTGTTTTCTTTTAAGTTTGAACGGGAACATGTCGTCTTCAGAAAGACATAGAGGGATTCTTGGCAAAAATACCCTTTTCCCAATATGTTGGCCAAAACTATTTCCGCATCAATAACATTGTGTTGGAAACCTGTACATATCCGTCTTGTGCCCTTACATAGACCATGTGATGGATCGATATTTCGTAACAATATTATGGGACATCCAATTTTTAGTCGAAGCTTATGAGGTGGCAAACCACTCACAGTTAGTGAGTTTAAGAACTCGATCGGATAGAAGTTGTTATGATCGTTTTCTGCTTCATAAAAACTATAGTATTTTTTTTCCTCCCCTTGAAAAATGTCGATCATTTGATCATTAATCTCATCAATACTCTCATTTCGAGTTGATAATATTGCTCGGGAGATTATATAATCCGAAGAATACAAATTATTTGAAATAGTTGGAAAGATGGCATTAATCAATTATTTTATAGAGTTTATCGAATGGTGCATGGAATTGTCATGTCATCAGGTATGCAGATAAATGTTCCTTGAATTGATTCTTTGGTCCTATCACTGACTCTTAAAAGAAAATCAGAAAACCACAAGTCATCAAGTGCTCTCATATTTATGATCAACCGCATCTTTTTAGTCAAAGACCAAAGAGGCGACATTCGTAGGCTAGAGTCTACAATTTGTGCTCGAGTGCCATGTTTAATAACCGGCAACACCTGTCTGAAATCACCTCCCATAACCATTATCTTTCCACCAAATGGGAGACTAACGCCTACAGTGTCTTGCAAGTCCGATCAACAGCCTCGATCGCCTGTCGTTTTGCCATTGATGCTTCATCCCAAATGATTAATTTAGATGACCTAAGAAGTTCAGTAGCCTCACTTTGTTTTTTGATGTTGCACATTGAATTATTATTAAGATTAATAGGAATCTTGAATCTCGAGTGAGTCGTTCTCCCTCCTGGCATGTTATTGGCTGCAACACCCGATGAAGCTGTTGGGAGAGCAATAAGACCACGTGAACGAACTTCAGCAAGCAAAGCTTTGTACAAAAAAGTTTTTCCCGTTCCACCTGAACCATCTATAAAGAACACACCTGGTAATCATTTCAACGTGTGTCATTATCTCATCAAACATGACTTTTTGTCCGAATTAAGTGAATGTTTGGCACATAAGTGTTCAGCTTCAACAACTATCACATACTCCTTTTATACCGCATGATGACGTACATATTGTAAGTTAGCATCTATTGTTATGTCCGGAAGTTCAAAATCATGGAGATTTTTGCCTATAGATTGTAGAAACATCCTAATTTCGGTAAGAACTATATTTTGCAGTCGTTCACCACTCTGATAATGACCTATGATCTTCGGATAGTGAGTCAAAGTGGTCATTCCATAACTTTCGAACATCTCCAGGTTCGTAAAAGAATATTATAGTCGCGAATAACCTTCTAAGAGCATTGGAAAACTGAAGAGAGGCTTCTGCGAGAGATTATGATAAACTTTCATCATTCTTAATTAAGCCTATCTCAAGAGCTGCTTTCAAAAGAAGTAGGCCCTTTAACATTTGATAAAAGTAGGCGTAAGTAGTACTTTTCTCCTTCAGCTGGATTATCATAAACAGTACGACCTCTTTGTGGTTTTTGCAAATGATGATTCAATGACGCGAGCCTACATTCCACGTGAAGTGTTTTGGAAAATATTTATACAAATATTATCTTGCTCTTTCATCCACTCTATTTGTATCAAAAAATGCAGTTAGCATGGTTCTCTTATCTCTTTCCCTGTCAACAATTTCGGACATTATATCATTATCTCTAAATCTAACCATTTGATGATTAGGGAGATGTAGTGGTAAGGTAAACACAGCAGGATGATTTTGAGAAAGAGAGAAGGAAAAAAACGAGCCACATAGCCTCTGGGGGTGATACACAGCGTGCATCTTGAAATCTCTTTATCTCATTAATGACAACCTTTTGCTCATCTTGATCGATTTGAATAACTTGTTTATCATGTCCTTTGTAAACATATTTGAATAAATATTTCATAGATTTTATACTTGATCAAACCTCTACATTCATGTGATAATTGAACATCATTAAAAGCCTTGGGTTATATGAGACAACCCATCCATTATCAAGAGTTTTTTCTCGTACATCCACTTTTATTCCATTATTTCTCGTTTGATATAACGGATATGCATTGTCTCCTTGTGTTGTCTGTTTATTAAACTGCCTAGGATAGCGAAAGCGACAAATTAAAGGATCAACCTGCATGCAAGGATTGTTTGTTCGTAAATGTCCGCAAGGACCATGAATCATGTGCTTGACAACAAGCTCGTGCAATTTGGGATATCTTGATATGTCAGGAATTTCAGCACACACAATCTTATCATAATGGTCGGGATTATTGATTTTGTGTTGCGGGTACATAATAAGAAGAAAATGTGTATGTGGCAAACCACGCTTTTGAAACTTGATGACATAAACGTATGCTTTGACTTATTCTAGAATATGTTTCTTGAAGAGTTGTTCCTTAAGATCCTCTAATTTAGCATGAAACACTCTTGAAACAAGCTCAGGACGATCTTGTGCGGTTTTTACCAACTTTCAAATTATCACATATCTCAGGCCACCGAGGATTACACGTCACTGTCAGGAGCAAATCAGGCTCTCCGTCATCTTAAACTAAAGTCATCGCATCTAGAAAACGACACCGCATGTCGTGAGGCCCTCTGATGAAAAATGCAGGCAAGACAATCCATTGTCCCACTCTGTTTGGATTAACCTCACCAGCATTAACGCAATCCACAATACCTTGATACAGATATGCTCTTATGTTAGCCTGGTTCACAAAATTGTAAACGTTACTTCTCAATCTTTATGTAAACATCTACAGCAAACTGTTGTAGCAATCTACCATCAAACAGAAGCACGTTCTCAACAGATCGAATTTCGAATTTGTAACAATAGTACTCTCTCATAGCTATGGTTGTTCTACCACGTCGTGTGTTTGCCTCTGAATAATTATGATGTTTAAAAACAAATCATTAATTAAAAATAATACACGTTAGGGTATTATTTTTTATCATCACTTAAAATGATACGGAAATTGTTGGTACCTTCCGTTTCTTCGTCGATGTTGTCATTATTTTTGTAAACTTCATTGAGTATTACTTCTTGACGTGGTATGTTAGGATGCAAACCCGACTCACCATTAGGAAAAAATAGAGGATACGATAATGGATCGTAACAACTAAAGTAAGGCTGGATAGTTTGACTATATTCTGACCTACACAACAATATTTCTTTTGTACGAAGTGATATTGTCGTTACCTTCAACCCAAATACCAACAACCTATAAAATATTGCATTATAAATAAGTAAATCAATATGTAGTGTACGGTAGAGGATCCGCACGTTGAAACTAAAATAAGATTATTTAAACCTCAGATGTCGTTGGTCGGTTGTACACCCTTTGGTCAAGATCCACGAAAGCATTTAAAGTGACTCTATAGTTGTCTAGAGGTCCTAGTTCCGTAAGACTTTAACATGTGTTGACATATGGGTTTGTAGAAAGAGCATGTGTCACCATCTCAGTGATGCTTCAATTTGGCCATTGGAGTCAATGATCTAACTCGGTATCAGGATCATAAAAATACAACTGTAAATACGTAGGTTTTCCATCCCTCAAAACTTATTGGTCGATTTTATGATATATTCCTTTATGTGTACGAAACGTATAGACACCGTCTCTCATATTGTTCATTGTATCATCCAACGTCACACCCATTGAGACGAAAGAAAAATTGGTGTTATAAGCACATATGTTTTGCCTAAACATTTTTCCAACTTCATCTTGCGACGTGAAAAGTCGGTACAATTCATCTAGAATTTCTGATTTGCTAATATTATTTTCCACTCATACAACAAAACGTTGCAAATTCAAATGTGAATCGTTTTGCTTCACAATAAGGTCATGGGCTATGTTCCTTTAAGACACGATGATCTCTAAAATGATGAATTTATCATTGTGTTAAACCTTTAACAATGACCAAAATGTGTCATCTTTAAAACAATAGAATGATACGTGTCAAACCTTCAATCCTTTTTAAGCTTTTTAGATTAAATATTTTTTTTACTATAACCCTAACCATATTGTTATTATTGTTATTAATAATTTCAATGTTCATTCTTACTTGGATTAATGGGGAAGGTTACATATAAAGTGTAAAAAACGTGCGAAGTGTGCGACGTCATAGGGCGTGACACGTGTCTTTTGGGTGAGAGATAATTTTGTTCGCGCCACAACTACGCATATAAGGTGGATAATTACACAAGTTATATTTATTATTACGCAAGTTGTAACTATAATTACGTAAGTTAAAATTACTCAAGTATAAGCAAGTTATAATTATATTTACACAAGTTATTTTCATAATTACGCAAGTTATTTTCATAATTACGCAATTATAATCACGCAAGTTATACACAAAGCACATTCGCGTTTTAAAAAATAATGCTATTTTTTTTAAAAGAAGTATAATAATACTATACTCAAATTAAAGAGAATAAAATACTTGATTTTATGGTATAATTTTTTAGAAAAAATAATATTGTATAAAAAAATTATATGCATTAAAAAATTAGGGAAATTTGAAAAAAGTCAACAATTATATGTGTCACACCCTCAATTTCCACAAACGGGGTATTACCGTTAGGCGTGTGACTTCCAGGATCTCAGCCACTAGTTACACCAAACGACACGTTAATTGTAATACATAATTCATTTTTGAAGTTTGATATTACTAAAGACCAAGTTTTTAAAGTAAACATAACAGAAGTTGCGGAAGCATAATAAATCTTAATTGTTTAAATGGCGCAACACGCGCAAACCGAATAAATGAACGTTACTGAAAAATATTAAATAAGCCACATGAGATAATAAATGCATGAATGAATGCTCCTAATCGTGCGCGTCTTGTGAACCTGAAAGAAACATGCTAAAGTGTCAACACAAGGTTGGTGAGTTCACAGGTTTTGATAAACAGAACATAAAATAAACCGATACAGTAAACAAAGTAATATCAGTAGGTAGCTAGTCTACTAAACCAGTTACTCAGTGTATGAAGTTCGCAACTGAAGCTGACAATCGAAACTGAACGCCTCGGCTGTGAATACCAGGTCACAGCAACAGAACTTAGGTCAATTAAACACCCGTTTGACGAACGTTGTGCTAGCGCGACTAGCCCGGGTGGGGTTTGTCAAACCCAGTAGATCTACTCAGAATTGCCTCGCTATACTACATACATTAACGGTTCGAGAGTGAGGACTTAAGTGGTATCACACTAGTAAACAGGTGATATTACAATAATGCTGATCAATGAAAATGAAATTGTTTCCACGTTTCTACTTGCGTAGTAACGGACCGAAAGGCAAAGTATACGGACATAGTATCATGTATATACAGTATCACAACAATCCAATGTAATGTAACGTTTATGAAAACAACATGTTTCTCTCCCCCGAAAATAGTATAAAGTAAAAGTGGGGCTGTAAACTCACCTTGGATCGATGTAATGTATATGAACAAGAACTTCAAAGAATTGGGCAATGCACGATCAAACACGTTCAATACCTATTATTATTTGTAATGGAGTCTTTAATATAATACGAATATATTTGGTAAGGTTTGGGTCGATTTGATTTAACACGTGGCACACACACAATTAGATGTATATATATGTTACAATATTTTTATAGATCTGTATTAATAAATAATTATCAATAAGCATTAAGTTTTACCAAATAATTATTTACATTTTGATTTTACTAAAAGGGTTTCATATATGTATTTAAATATTTTTAGAATTAAATATAAAAATGATATGGTTTAATTATATAATTTATAATTATCCAAGAATATTTACAAATAAGGATAATCACATTTATAGTATTTTGATTAATAATAAGGTATTAATATATTTTACAAGAAATAATCCACAATTTTATTTGTAAATAATTTGTGAATTTATAAAATATATTAATCTATATTTAAATATAATGTTTATTTTATAGAAATAACTATTTATAATATTTATAAATAATTTATGTATAATTTCTATGATTTTTATGATTATTGCATAGTTATACACGATTTAGAATTTATTTTATAAAAATAAGTATTTTTAATACTTTTAAATAATATTTTATAAAATTTTAAAGTTTTTAAATAAAATAAATTTACAGGAAACTGTTTTGTAAGATTTAAAATAAGGGAAACTTATAAAATTTATTTTTATAATTTTTAGGAATTTTTCCATATTTTTAAAGTATTTTAAAAAGCTTAAAAAAAATAAAACAAATAAAAAGAGGCTGCCCGGGGTCGAACCCGGGTCCTCTCCCTGCATACACACACACCGAACCAGTGAACCAAGGACCTTATCAGCAATAAAATCCCATTCCAATTTCTTTTATATTATGTTTTCCAGTTTCCCCCAATTTCGAAGAACCCTAGTTCGAAACCGATTCAATTGAATATTAATTCGATGTTAATAACCAGATTAAGGTTAGGGCTTTTAATCCCCATGATAAACCGAACATATAGATGTAATTTATTTACCTGATTTGAATCGATTTGATGATATAAACAGTCAAGAACAGGTCGCGGTTCAACTTGAATTCGAATGTGAATCAAATACTGATGAAAATCAAATTAACCTTCCAGATAGCTTCGAATGATTGTAATGGTTGAAAGCCCTATGTTAATTTCAGTAATTATTGCTCGGAGTATGGATTTTGGTAGAGTTGCAGGTCGCGACAATGGCAGTGATCGAACGGAGTGTTTTTGTTTGTTTCAGTAGGAATTGTGAGTTGTGTTTGATTAAGAACAGATACATGGTTATTTATACTGGATTAATTTGATTATCATATTCGATTTGAGTGGGTTCGATTAGGTGTGTGATAGTGGAATCGTTTAGTGGTCCATTACCACAAAAATCCGGATGCTTTACCTAATTAAAGGTTGTATTATTATTGGAAATTCATTCACGATCGTAGTGGTGTGCTTTTGGAGTTTTAAAATCTGCGTTTTAGGTGGTTTCGGGAGTCGTCGGAGCCGCGCCGGAGCATCGCCGGCCGGCGACCGGAAAAGCGGGGGATGGGGGCTTGGGTTTTAGAAATTACAGAAATGGTCCCTGTGGTTTAAGATGTTATCATTTTATGCTAGAACTTCTAAAATAAGTTTTAAAATGGTCAAAATTAGCCCCTGGACTTTATTATTATCATCATATTATTATTATTATTATTATTATTATTATTATTATTATTATTATTATTATTATTAATCTTACTAAATAAGAAAATGGATTAATTCGCGATAGCATTAACCGAAAAAAAAAATTTCGGGTTGTCACAATATGCTATTTCCAAATGGTTGTTATCATTTCGTACATTTCGCACAAATATTTATCACTTTGTTGAGTAAACTTTTCCTCGGATTAATATAGGTATAATATTAAATTATTATAACATAACTTCTTTTATAAACATAAACACTTGTACTTGATGTTTATGAAGGTGTAAATTTAACCAACTGATAAGATTGTTGTTATAAATTTAAGTTTAGCTAAATAACCTTCTACATAAAGTATAGAATAAGGGTGTGAATATCAGATTGTAAAACAATCCGTTCTCTCCCCGAACCATGTGTATAGCGGGAGCTAAATCAAGTATCGGATACGTTCATTTATGCATTCTTACAATTTTCATAAAATTTACACATTTTTAGAACTTTAAAAACCCGTTATACACAATGCAATTGAAAGATGTAAATAGTTGTTAATCATCGTTGACTGTTCACGCCACGTGATGTATTCTTATTGGACCAAGTGTGCTTATTAATTATTATTATTATTTTTTTGCTTTTATCGATTTTTTTTATTATTTTAATAATGTTGAGTGCTTGAAAGATCAAAACATCTCTTGACCTAGTGGTAAGTTGCACGCTTCTTCCCCCAACCAACCCAGGTTCGCGTCTTGCCACCCCCCCCCCCACCCCTACCCCGGCCGTGTTTTCTCTTCCATATTTTTTTTTTCTTTTTTCTTTTGCCATTTTCTCTTTCATATTTTCTTTTCTTTTTTCTTTTGCCATTTTTGATGCTTTCAATCATAGGGCAAATTATCCATCAAAAAGATTGTCTAGTCTAGTGATATGTCACACCCTAATACCTCCAATCAACACAAGTTAAATCTTGCAAAGCCCTTCCCCTAACTTTCAAATTTATTTTACTTTATTTTTAGATTTTTGTTCTTGATTTTCTTTCTAATTTTTTTTTTGTTTTTTTTTTCTAGATTTTTTTGTTATTTTTGTCTTATATTTTGTTGACCCAGGTTTATTGTTTTTGATTTAGAGGTAATGCAAAAATCATTTTCCTCTTATCTTAACATTACATTTTTAACAATATGTTGTATCAATGTTAAAATTATTGCCCGGCCGCGTAGCGCGGGATAAAATTACTAGCTAATTATACATTTCAAACAATCGTACACTAAAGTTTTAATATTTAGATACATATTGCAAAATCATCTATTCTCATTATGATCAATGAAAACCAGGGTTTTCTAACACAAAATTACCAGAAGTTTATTTAAGATTAGAAAAACTGGTAATTTATCCAATTTTTATTTAGGGTTTGGTTACATGAAAATGTATTGTATATATTCTTGTGTTATGCACACAGTTTATGTCCATCGGATCAAGTTTCCATTGAATCTAGACTGTTTGGATATTACGTTTATCCAATTTTAATTTAGTTACAGATGTAGGTTTCAACTTATATCCAATTTTAATTCAGTTTTAGCTTCAGAACTGAAAAGTTGTTCATAAAGAAAAGACCTAGTTTATTAGTTAATGACTTATAATGACCATTAGAAGTAGTTATGTACCTTAGAAGAATCAAGCTCTAAACAATCAGCCATAACAGATGGACTTATACCCTCGAGTGATGCACATAGATGTAATACTACTAGATGAATCTGAATGGATCGTATAAAGTCGATGAGAAGTAATATAACAAAATCACATAATAATAAAACTAAAAGTACAAAAAAGAGGTTGGTACAAGTTGTGCCGGATAATTAAAAAAAATAAAAG
The DNA here is from genome assembly GCA_024085815.1 of Flaveria linearis. Classification (NCBI taxonomy): domain Eukaryota; kingdom Viridiplantae; phylum Streptophyta; class Magnoliopsida; order Asterales; family Asteraceae; genus Flaveria; species Flaveria linearis. Next base: position 34,198,448 of record CM044003.1, on the reverse strand, counting down.
CTTTGTCAATTCACCATTTCCACAAGGTCACAGTATAAGAGTACTCAAAGCGCCCTCTGGTAGTTCGGCTCTATCGGCAACACCTCTCCTGCCCCTCAGCCCTTGGTTCACCCTATTCGGTTTGTCAAATCGGCTTCTACAACCCGAGCCTTTTCTCACTTTTGACCATTATGAATTTGGGTACCCAGGGCATCCTTAGGTAATTGGATTGTGCCCCTATCAATTTGAGCAATTTTTGGTAGACTTAAGTAAAAAAAGGTAGCAGTCCATTGATGATTAATTTGATTTGAGTAGTTTGGGATTTAGTGTTTTGCTTCTACTATCTAAGTGACAAAAGAAACAAGTTGACGTGTAAGATCCCACATGTACATCTGTTGTGAATGGGAACGAAAACTTTCTTATATGAAATTGGATACTTTCTCTCAGATGTGTTTTAAAATCGTGATGGGTGGGCGCTTGAGAGCATGCTGCCAAAATGGACAATATATTTTACGGTTCTTAGACCTTTACAAATGAAATCTAAGCCAGGGGAGGCGCGTTTGAAAATAGCGAGAGGCGGGGCGCCTGAGGGCTTACCGGTTGCCAAAGCGAACAATATCTGGTACAGTACTTGGGGCTGTTACATGACGTAACCAAGAGCTAAACACGTGTTAAAATTGAAAGTGGGGACGGTGGAAATCTTTCACTATAGTTTATATACTAGTCTAGTATTCCGTGTATTACACGAGTTGAATAAATAAAAATATTAAACAATTCGTATATATTTAGATAAGATATAATTGAGTTACATATAAGTATTTCAAGTAAACAATAATAGTATAATTTTAAACTTTCATTTATAAAATTATTTTCTTAAACATTTTGTGTTTTTTGAATAATTTCACTATATAAAACTTTTGTGGAATCTTCATCTCCTTGTCGCACTTGTCAATCCGATTTTCAAGAATATCTTGAATAATAAATCCCTCCATAAAACTAATAAAAGGGTTTTAAAATAGTTCGTTATTAAAAATATTGTTTAAGAAAATTTTTGTATCTTTTTAGCTTTTTACAGTGTGTTTTTTTAGTAAAAAGGTTTTAGTTTTTATAATATCTATTTTTCAATATGAAAACATTTTAAATAGTAGGAAATTTATATTTTAATAATGCAAAACTATTACTTATTAATCAATAATAATTCATAATATTAATTTGGCTAGTAACAATCTAACTTTCATTTTTGTTACCAAAAACAGTCCAACTGACATCATTATCAAATATTTATATTAGATTTGTATTTATTTTATATTTGATTTAATTGTCTGTTATTTCATTTTATTCATAATCATTAGTGTAAACGAAATCGAGTGCAAATCGTGCCCAAATTTTGATAATTATGATACTAGACTATTATCGGTAAGAAAAGTGAAAGTTAGGAGTATTATCGGCCAAATTAATAGTATGAATTATAATCGTCCTGAATAATAGTTTGGATTATTAAAATTTAATTTTTCTAACTAATATAACTATTAGATACTATTATCATTTATCATGAGAGAGATGAACAAATTAAAATGAGAAAGCCTAAAATCATGAAATGTACACCTGAAAACGTTCTTTATATAAAATAGATTTATCGTCTGCTAGTTTTTTAATATATATTATTGAACAGAAAATATGCGATCCTACTTTAAAAAATAAATGTTATCTTAATCGAGCCACCTATCTGTTTTCTAGCCGAAACCACACCATTAACTCCCTCAGAAGAAAACTCATAACTGGGAATATCCATTGACTCAACAGTAAACATATTTGCTCAAAGTGAAACTTGAATCGAATATCTTCTGTTTGTTAATTGTCTTGAGTACGTTACCTTAATTAGTTGAGCTAACAATCATTATCATTTTTAAAGAGTAACATTTTTATATAGTTAGCATTTTATCTAACGGAGAAAGAACCTAATCAAAGCAGCAGATCAATCTGCGAACTTTCTTTTCTTAATTCTTTTACTAATCTACTTTATTAATTATTAATTTGACACTTTGAGCTTTAAAATTAAAATCAACATGTACATTTGTTGATTTTTATGTAAGATGGATCATACAATGAGGAATACGAATTAGTGACGAACATAAGAAATATTTTAAGAAGGCTGGAATGAAAATTATTGATGGTCTGTTATTCGTCACTAAATAACAATTTTCTTTTTTGGTATGACTCGGGTTAGGCGTATGATTTCGCCAAATAATCAAGCATTTAATAAACTAATTAAGTAACAAATCAAAATATTAATCTTTAAATTAATAGGAAATATTCGAAAATCTAGAAAAACTAGAAAATATAAAAAGGATTAAGATGTTTTGCATGCATCTTTTTTATCAATATTAGGTAGAAGGAAAATTTTGTAACATGCCCCTCTCAAGTCTCATTTTTTTTAACGTCCGTAAGTTTTATATACGACATTATTTTTTACAAAAAAAAAAACAACATAAAAACAAGCATTTTTAATCTTTCGTCAGGTCAATGTGTAGTCTTCTACATCAACCAGGATTACACAATACCCTGATTAGTATTACAAAATGAACCGAAAACATAAAATTATTATGTTTTTCAACATTGTGTTATTCAAAATCATCATTTCAGAAAGATACAATGCATAACATAATAGTCAACATTATACACAATGATCAGCATTAGATTTTAACTTAATATTCAGATTTTATTAAATTACGTTATACATTTGTTATTTTTTTCAGGTCTCAAGTAACAAAAATGAAGCTGCTGGTTATACAAAATATAATTTTATGTGTTTACAGGCATAATATGATATTTGTGATAAGCTGGTGAAATACTCCTTTTAAGCGTTGTAAAATTCATAATTCAAAATGTTTTGGTCAACCATTTATAAGCTGGATTGTATTTAGTTTGTAATTGTAAGATGTTATTTTTCAATATCTGTAATTTTTTATTAAAATCAAAATAAACATTTTCATATTTTAAGTGAAATGATCTAACAACCTCACAAATTATAAATTATTAACAAATAAAAGTATCAATGTGTAAATATATTTTGTTACCACGTTTATAGCATGGATAAGATGAAAATATAAACAAAGGGATCAATTTGTAAATGTATTTAAATACCCCCTTTTATTGCATGGTTAAATTGTCTATATTGCCCTCTTAAATGCTTGTTTTTAAGTTGTACATTGTGCTTAAAAGTTTCAAATCTCTTAATTTTACCCGGAATCCTTCCTTCGTGCATTATAATATATTATGGATATCATTGAATTTTCTTAGCCATTAGATCTAATCTAATAGTTACTAATCCTTCTCTACCTTCCTATTTTTTCTTTAGTTTTAGTATAACCCCCCCCAAATTAATAATATAATATTTAATATATAAAATAATCAAATAATAGAGTCATATTTAGAGAAAAAGTTTAAAATAAATCCGTTATGTAAAGATTTTGGGTTTTTTAAAATCAAATTTAAGAGAGAGGGTGTAACCCAAAATAGAGAGGTAGTCGGTGATAGCGGCTCTACCTTAATTCTCATCAAATGACCATCTCTTTTAAGGTTTCATCACTTTAAATTTTTATGGTTGGGCTAATCGAATAATAGATTTAATCATTTTAAAAGTTATTAAGTATTTGAGTAATAAATATTGAGTAAATTGAGTAAATTATTTAAATATGGTAATTGACTTAATTATTTAAATAAATATTGAGTATTTGAGTTTATAAGAATTTTAAAACATAGTTTAATAGGTTTATATTTTTAAGATTTGTTAAATTAAATTTTCTTGAAGGTCCATGTTAAAGTTTTTGAGCGTAGGTGTCAATTTTCATGGGTCAGTGTCAAAATTTCATGAGAATCGTGTTAATTTGGTTTGGGGTTCGGTCGGGATTCGAGCATAAATATTGAAAGATCAATTAAAAGAACAAAAAAATCATAGGATGTGAGTGACCCTTATAAAACTTATATAGTTTTGTCCATGCTATGAATGATGACCCAAATGTAAACTTAAATTCATGTACTATGTCTTCTTTGTTTATTTGATCTATTGATCTGATAGTAAATAAGGGTTAGAGATTTTAAATTATAATTTTCTCATCTTTTTTCCGTCCAACCATTTTACTTAGTGTTGCACGCGTTGTAGCTCCCTCTATAGGCCTCGAGTAGGCTTGCCTTAGTTGTCTGCTATAAGATAGCTAGTTAGTCAATGGGGCAGCAGGTTCAACATCTACTACAAAAGAGAGAATCCACTTCAAATTACCATGCCTCTGCTAAGCAGCCTGTGGAATGGCATAGAACTTTTTCCTTTCTTGACTGGTGGTGAACCCTCCTCTCTTCTTTCTGGATCCGCCCATACCCATATGCAGCTCCGACTTCCTTTTGAATTGATGACTTAAGCCCATACTATCCCCCCATGATCAGATCAGATAGCCCTTTTCTTTTTAGAAAGCATTTTTGACAATTCCATTCAGTTTGGTTTCAGAAAACTTCCCGCCAGAGCCTAACAAATTAACATCTCTTTTTTTACTTCCTCCTTTTTTTATCCGCTGGAGGTTCAATTCAGGACAACGAACCAAATGCAGTGGTGTAGGACTAGATCAGCTCAACCAAGAAAGTGTGTTGTGGATTCCCGTCTTTTTTATTAACAAGTCGGGCCTAAGGCACCAGACACATACCTAGCTCATACCCAAGCCACTGATGCTACTACCGCTCGTTAGTATTATCCTTTTCAAATTGTGATCTCTCAAGATATACTTATACATACACACACACACACACACACACACACACATATATATATATATATATATATATATATATATATATATATATATATATATTTAGTTTGATTAGGTTGACCCGTAGATATTGTGAAACTAGGAAATTCCAACGAAAGTTGGGCGCCACTGGCAGCGAAACTGCGGGGTGAAACTGGTAGCGAAACTGCCGGGCGAAACTGGCAGCGAAACTAGTAAAACTAGCGAAATTACCAGCGAAATTGCTGACGAAACTGTGTAGAGAATGACCTATTTTGTGTTAACTATTATGCAGATCGTGTGACCCGAATCATAGGCTAAGTAGCTTAGACACATGGTTATTTAACGACAAGGTGAGTTTTAGATCCTCTTATTTACAAGCTTTTCCATGTTTTTGGGGCTATTATGCATAGTAAACATAAGGTTTTCAAAGCAAAGATTTAAAGAGGTTTTAACAAGAAAATCAATTTTTCCTATAACAAAATATGTTATATAAAACCCTTAAAATAAAAATTTTGCGTGCTGACCTGGCAGCACGGCCCCAGCCAGGGCCATTGCCCCTTGGACGCCACTAGGGGATGTTGCCCCTAGAACCCTACTATCAGGGGCTTCTGCCCCCGAACCCCCGTTCTCCCGCGAAGGGTCGGTTATATGGTTTATCTCTCATTATTGAAGAAATGTGAATGCATATACTAAGAGTTTATTTCTTATCATGTGTAAAGTATATGTAAAACTAAAGATGTAAGCGAAACTTAAAAAAATGTTATTGGGCCCATGACGTGTACCTTGATAAAGTAAATACTTGCAAGCAATTGATAAAGGAGGGTTGCATTTGTTGTGCCCTCATGACAGTAAAGTAAAGGCTCGAATAGGCAGGTCAGTAAGGCCTGGATAGGCATGACAATAATGGCCTGTTCGGGTACGACAGTAAGGCCTGAATCGGCATGTCGGTAAAGTCATGTGTTTATCATAGGCACCGATAGTAACTGGGAATTGACGGGTAAAGCAGAGTAATAAAGGCGTACCTGGTGCTGCAAAGAGCTCCCGCGTTTTCGCAGGGTCCAGGGAGGGTCCGTCCCATTTAAGGGAAGATGTGCGCGGTCTTTCCCCCACATTTTGTGAGGAGGCCGTTTCCACGGATCGAACCTGAGACCTTCGTAAAGCAGAGTAATAGTTCAAAATTAATCAAAAGTCTTAATGATAAAGTATTTGATAAAACGATAATATGTGTATATCAATGTTCTGATAGGTAACGATTATTTTCAAATGTTAAAGGAAATATATATATTACAAAGAGTTATTTAATAAAGTAAACCTAGAATTCACTCAGCGAAGCTGACTTTTTATGCATATTAATTGACAGGTGAGCTTTAAGGCTTAAGGGATGAAAGCATGGATCTAAAGCTTCTTGGCATTTAAAGGCTGGCATCCCTGACTAAGAAGATTGTTAAGAAAATCATTTGTAACATCCAGAAAATTTTCTAATCGAGTCAAGTGATAGAGATGGGCTCGGATGAAAAACCATTTAATAAATATAAAATGGTTGCGGGTATTACACCGAGTTAACCCAACGGGTCACTAGTTTAACGAGTTTGGGGTCCCGGGAACGCCTGGCATATAAATAGATGGATCAGCTGAGCAACTCTCATTTTCACTCAAACGCCATTCTAGAGAGAGAAAGTGTAGAGAGAGAAAGTGCCGGATTGAAGCTCGGGTGGTCAAGAATCGAAGGCTGGTGTTTGTGGACTCCTAAACTACAAGAATCAAGGTAAGAAACGTATCTAAATTGCTGCATTTGGTGAAAAACCCGAGTTTGGGGTTTTTGGGTTTTAAAGTGGCAAAAATCACCCCAAAACATACGTTTTAGAGTAAGAAAACGCGTAATGAGCTTAGATATAGCTTCCTGGATGATAATCCAAGGGTTTGGGTGGAAAGGATTGGATTTTTGGGCTAAAACGAGCTGATTCGTAAATTTCAGCTCGTTCTGCGAATTTAAGGTCTCGACCAGCGAAACTGTGAGTTCGTCCAGCGAAACTGGAAGGATTTACAGCGAAGTTACAGTTTCGCTGCAGCGAAACTACATATTCGCCTGAGCGAAACTATAGTTTCGCTGATGACTATGCCAATGCCCAAGTTGACCTTAGATATTGCGAAACTAGGGAATTCCAACGAAAGTTGGGCGCTCGAGGTAGCGAATCTGTCCAGCGAAACTGGTAGAATGCTGCCCGGCGAAACTAGCAGCGAAACTGCTGATTCGCCCGGCGAAACTGCTGGTGAATTTACGGGCGAAACTACCTGCGAACTTAGCAGCGAAACTAGGCAGAAATTAACTCAATTGAGTGTTAACTTATCTGCAGGCAGTGTAGTGTGACCCGCGACTTTAAGGCTTGATTGAGAAGCTGCTTGTCAAGCACAGGTGAGTTCTAGGACCCCTCATTTACTGATTTTAAATGATTTTTGGGGCTGGAACACATATAAACTTGTTTACTGACGTATGTATGTATGACCCATTTGGATATAATGTTGTGTTATACGTCTAAGGTATGGTTGTGGACTCGACACGTTATATAAGGTCCTAGTATGAGTCCCCACGGTCTTGGAGGGACAGTTAGTGCTACTGCACCAGGATGACGCATAGTAAGTCCCGGATTAGGGAAGGATACGGGAGTAAGTGCCTAGTGCTGATTGATGATGTAGGCTATGTATGTCCGAGGTTATTTATGACGAGGATGATGATGCATGTATGATGTTATGTATGATGATGTACGTATGATGTTATGTATGATGATGTACGTATAATGCTATGTATGATGATGTATGTATGATATGTGTGTTCCTTATGATAATGTACAGATATCTTTCCATGGCTTTACGTATTAATGAACAAACGAACGAAGTATTATGTAACGTAAAGTGAAAGATAACGAAAGAGGAACACGATGACGAATGCATGTATTAATGAATGAACGAATGATTAAAAGATGATGAATACATGCATTAACGAACGAACGAACGAAAGATGTCTTGCAAACATTGGATAAGGTTAACGGGTCCTTCTTAGTGATTGACCATATGTATGGTATCCCTACCGCTTACCTCTAGTACCGTGGCATACGTTTTGCTGTTCATTTAATGACTTCGGCCCGGTAGCTAATAACGTTTGGGGTATAGCAAAAGGTAGTGATACAGAAGATATCCAATGTGCAAGTAAAGATGTAACGGGGTCCTTGTCATTCGATCACAGTAATCATGGCTGCGTGCCATGAAGTGGGTAAAGCCTGACCGGACCTAAACGAGAAGTGAAAGATAACGATGTATGATGAACGAACGAATGAACGAATGAGATAATAAGGATATTATCTACATGTATGTACGATGTATGATCACGTGTAAATAATGAACGGTTTTAATATAAACAAAGTATGTTTATTATAAAACTAGAACTCACTCAGCAATGCTGACTTTTTATGTGTTTCCAGTTGGCAGGTAGCGTTGCTGGGGATGGCACGAGGCGGCTACTCAGCTCTTTTGGGATGGCATTCTCCATTTGATAATGCTGTAACGTCATGCGTTGTGGGCCCATAACGCACGCAACTCATCACGTTGCATGCCATTACGAGATTTCTTGAGGATTCCTATAAAAGGGATTACTTAAGAAATCTTCTTTAATTTTGATAATGCTGCCACGCACTGGAAGTGCGTGTGCATAGCACATGCAACGAAATATGTTGCATGAGAGTGTCAAGAGTGTTCCTTAAGGGTTCCGATGTACGGAATTACTTAAGGAATATTCTTTAGTATAAAAATATAATTTTTATATTTTTGAACTTAATATCTTCTCTAGAGGTCGCTGTATGACTCTATGAGGAGAGACAAAGTAGAGAAAGCTGTATTTTGTAATCATGTCAATTATGTATGACTTTTATGAATGAATGAGAATGTATATTTTATTAATTCCGCTGCGTTATTTTATGATTATATACATTATGTATGTTTTACGTGCGATGAGCCACCAACCGTAAGGCGCCCGGGAGCGGGGCCTTACAAGTTGGTATCAGAGCAAAAGTTTAAGTAAAATGGGTAAATTTTCAAAAATAAACCTAAAACTTAAACTGAGAAATGGGACAGAAAGGGGATGAATGCCATCTGAGTAGCTGCGTGCCATCAGGTATTTTCTTAATGATAATCAAAGTTATGTGCGCGTGTAATGTGGTTTATGTGTGCTGTTAGATTTAGATACTGATGTAGTCAGTAAGGGTAATGCTTGGGGTGCGAAAAGTAGAGTAAGTGACTAATCATAACTGGCCACTGTAATTAGCAACTTACTGTACTTGACATAAACTGAGCTATTTCCTTGAATGACCGTGTTGGTATTTGAACCTTTCAGTGTGAGATAGAAGATGGTCGGTGGTAGATCATCTAAAGCCCCACTTGGTGGAGGCAGTGGCGGAAGTGGTGCGGAACCACGAGCCACAAGAGGAAGGCCTAGACAAGAGAAGAAGGTTCCTGAAGAACCTAATACTACTCCCTCGGGGGGAGTGGATGAGAGTGATGATTTGAGGGCCTCGGTGAAAGAGACAGTGATCGAGGAGGTGCACCAAGTCATGCAGACGATCTTACCATCTGTAGTGACTGAGGTGATAAAAGCTGTACGCGAAGATGAGAGGCGAGGGAGGAATCGAGCCTCAGGGAGGCGACAACAGCAACAAGGGCCGGAAACGGTTCTTTCTGATGATCAAGAAGAGGAGGAGGAGGAGGTCGAGCGTGAGACAGCCCGGGGTTGTGACTACGAGAAATTTATGCAAGCCCCCGACTTTTGATGGTTCGGGTACGGCTGCGGATGCTCACCAATGGGTGAGGGAAATGGAGGCGGTCCTCTATATCAGTGACTGCCAGGAGGATAAAAAGGTGAAGTTTGCTACCCATTCATTTACGGGGACGGCATTGTGCTGGTGGGACAATATTGTCCAGGCTGAGGGTAGCAGGACTATAGGGAAGATGAAGTGGGCTGAGTTGAAAAGGCTGGTGATTGAGGAATTCAGTCCTCGACGGGAAATGGACCGAGTTGAGAGAGAGTTTCTGCAGTTGGAGGTAGGGACGATGACCCACCAACAATACACTGCCAAATTCAACGATATGGCGCGGTTGGTCCCAGAGCAGGTGACGCCGGTGTCTCGAAAGATCGACCGGTATATTCAGGGTTGCCAGCCGAAATACGTTGGCATTTGATTTCCGCTCGACCAAGTACTTTCAGGTCGGCGATGGATTTGGCGGGGAGGTTGTACGATGAGCGAGATGCATTGGTGAAGGCTGAGGGCAGTAAGAAAGGAGGTGGTGAGAAGGGTTGGCAGGGAAAGAGGTTTGGTCGAGGTGATACCTCGACAAGTAACAAGAAGGCAAGGGTAGACGACCGCCGAGTGGTCGCGAAGGGAGCAGGGATGAGGAAGTGTGGACAGTGTGGGAAAGAGCACTCGGGGGAGTGTAAGTGGGGATCCAACATCTGTTTCAAGTGTGGGAGGACTGGGCATATGGCCAAGGATTGCCGAATGGGCAAGTGTTTTAACTGTGGGGAAGGTGGTCATATGAGCAGAGATTGTAAGAAGCCGAGGGCTGAGGGCTCAGGGGAGAAGAAGACGGGAGGAGAAGCACCGAGGGCAAAGGCTAGGGCGTTCACCATGACGCAGGAGGAGGCTAGAACGGACCCTGACGTTGTGTCCGGTACGTTCCTAATAGACCAAATTTTAGCCTCTGTGTTATTTGATTCGGGTGCAAGTAGGAGTTTTATTTCTACTACCTTCTGTGCTAAATTGCCTGTTAGAAGTAAATGCCTCGATAAGTCCTTTGAAGTAGAAACCGCTATTGGTAAATCCACTAGGGTTACGGATGTGATAGAAGGCTGTGCCATAGAATTAGAGGGCCATAGGTTTGCTGCCGAGTTACATGTGATGCCTCTAGGAGGATTTGATGTAGTGTTAGGGATGGACTGGTTAGCAACCTACGAAGCGAATATCGTGTGCCGAAAGAAGATGATTAGACTGACGGCGACCGACGGAAGTCCGGTGACAATATACGGCGATCGAGTTACGATGATTCCGAAGGTGATCTCGATGGCGGTGGCGGGAAGGTGTATGAGGCGCGGATGTAACGCCTACTTATGTTATGTAAAGAATGTAGAGACGCCAACACCACAGCTATGCGATGTGCCAGTGGTGTGTGACTTTCCAGACGTGTTTCCCGAAGACTTATCGGGATTGCCACCTGACCGAGAGATCGAGTTCCAGATCGACCTGATACCGGGTGCCCAACCTGTCGCAAAAGCACCATATCGCTTGGCTCCGACGGAGATGAAAGAGTTGATGGAGCAGTTGCAGGAGCTGCTGGATAAGGGGTTTATCCGACCGAGTATCTCACCTTGGGGTGCTCCGGTTCTGTTCGTAAAGAAGAAGCATGGTAGTATGAGGATGTGCATCGACTACCGCGAGCTGAATAAGCTGACGGTGAAGAACAGATACCCCTTACCAAGGATCGATGACTTGTTTGATCAACTTCAGGGTGCCAGTTGGTTTTCAAGGATAGATCTTCGATCGGGGTACCATCAACTGAAGGTGAAGGAGCAGGATATCCCTAAAACAGCCTTTCGTACGCGCTATGGTCACTACGAGTTTCTTGTCATGTCTTTTGGGTTGACCAATGCGCCGGCTGCTTTTATGGATTTGATGAACTGAGTGTGTCGGCCAATGTTAGATAAATCAGTGATTGTGTTCATCGATGATATCCTGATTTATTCGAGAAGCGAAGAAGAGCATGCCGGTCACATTCGGGAAGTACTGGAAACGTTGAGAAGGGAGAAATTGTACGCCAAGTTCTCCAAGTGCGCCTTTTGGTTACGCGAGGTGCAATTTCTGGGTCACGTAGTGAATGCAAAAGGAATAATGGTGGACCCAGCAAGGGTTGAGGCCGTGATGCAATGGAAGTCACCGAAGACGCCAACCGAGATTCGCAGCTTCTTGGGGCTGGCGGGCTACTATAGAAGATTTATTCAAGACTTCTCCAAGGTAGCCTCACCTTTGACAAAATTGACTCGCAAGGATGTAAAGTTCGTGTGGGGTCGAGAACAGGAGGACGCTTTTGAGGAATTGAAGACGAGACTGACACAAGCTCCTGTCTTGACATTGCCCGAGGGAAATGAAGACTTGGTGGTCTATTCGGATGCATCCTATTCTGGGCTGGGTTGCGTATTGATGCAACGCGGAAAGGTCATAGCCTACGCATCTCGACAACTGAAGACCCACGAAGTCAATTATCCCACGCACGACCTAGAACTAGCTGCGGTGGTTTTCGCGTTGAAGATTTGGCGGCACTATCTATACGGGACGAAGTGCACCATCTTCACGGATCACAAGAGCTTGAAGTACTTCTTCGAGCAGAAGGATCTAAACATGAGGCAGAGACGGTGGTTGGAGCTGATAAAAGATTATGATTGTGAGATCCATTACCACCCGGGCAAAGCCAATGTGGTGGCTGATGCCCTTAGCCGGAAGGAAAGGCCCGAGCCGATTCGGGTGAAGGCTTATCAGCTAATTATGACCTCTGACGTGATGACGCAGGTTAAGGAGTTCCAAGACGAGGCTTTGAAGGAAGATCGTCTTAACTCTGAAAGGATGAGAGGTCTAGTTACAGAACTGGGTGAGAACACTCTTGGTGTTAAGACCCGATTTGGGCGAGCGTGGATTCCTCGGTACGGGGATCTACGTGGAAAGATCATGGATGAGGCCCATAAGACTCGATATTCCATTCACCCCGGCGCTACCAAGATGTACCAAGACATGAAGAAAGACTATTGGTGGCCGGGCATGAAGCGTGATGTGGTGGAATATGTGAGTAAGTGCATGACTTGTTCACAGGTCAAGGCAGAGCATCAGAAACCGTACGGGAAGATCCAACCGTTGGATATACCCGAGTGGAAGTGGGAGCACATCACCATGGATTTCATCACGAAACTACCACGTACCCCGAAAGGGTATGATGCTATATGGGTGATAGTTGATCGATTGACGAAGAGTGCCCACTTCCTACCGATCCGCGAGACGTATTCATCTGAAAGATTGGCGGATCTATTTATCAAAGAAATTGTAGCTCGTCATGGCGTACCGGTGTCTATTGTGTCTGACCGTGACACCCGGTTTACCTCCAAGTTTTGGAAGAGGTTTCATGATGCAATGGGGACGAGGCTACACATTAGCACGGCATATCACCCCCAGACAGACGGTCAGTCTGAGAGGACGATCCAAACACTCGAAGACATGCTTCGAGCGTGCGTGATCGATTTTGGAGGAAGTTGGGACGATCACCTGCCGTTAGCAGAATTCTCGTACAATAACAGTTATCATGCCAGCATTGGCATGCCGCCCTACGAGATGTTGTACGGTAGGAAGTGCAGGACGCCTGTATGTTGGGGAGACATTGGGCAGAAGGAACTGGGTGGTGTCGAGGTGGTTGAAGCAACGACTGAAAAGTTAGAAAAGATCAAAGCCTTCATGAAGGCGGCGAAAGACAGACAAAAGTCGTATGCTGACAAGAGGCGAAGACCGATAGAATTCAAGGTCGGTGATCGGGTCATGTTGAAAGTCTCGCCTTGGAAAGGAATTATTAGGTTCCGAAATCGGGGTAAACTGAGCCCGCGGTATATAGGCCCTTTCCGAATTATCGCCCGTGTGGGAGAGGTGGCCTATAGGTTGGAACTGCCAGATGAGCTGAGTGGAATTCACCCGACCTTCCACGTATCTCATCTGAGGAAATGCTTGGCCGACGAAGATATGATTGTACCGCTGGAGGATATCGAAGTAGACGAACGGCTCAACTACGTGGAGCAACCAGTGGCGATCATCGATAGAAAAGAGAAACGGCTAAGAAACAAAGTGGTTCCTCTTGTGCGTGTACAGTGGAAGCACAGGAAGGGATCTGAGTCTACGTGGGAGACTGAAGAAGAAATGAGACAACATTACCCACATCTGTTCGAAGAATAACAGGTTTCGAGGACGAAACCTAAATAAGGGGGGTGGACTTGTAACACCCGGAAAATTTTCTAATCGAGTCAAGTGATAGAGATGGGCTCGGATGAAAAACCATTTAATAAATATAAAATGGTTGCGGGTATTACACCGAGTTAACCCAACGGGTCACGAGTTTAACGAGTTTGGGGTCCCGGGAACGCCTGGCATATAAATAGATGGATCAGCTGAGCAACTCTCATTTTCACTCAAACGCCATTCTAGAGAGAGAAAGTGTAGAGAGAGAAAGTGCCGGATTGAAGCTCGGGTGGTCAAGAATCGAAGGCCAGTGTTTGTGGACTCCTAAACTACAAGAATCAAGGTAAGAAACGTATCTAAATTGCTGCATTTGGTGAAAAACCCGAGTTTGGGGTTTTTGGGTTTTAAAGTGGCAAAAATCACCCCAAAACACATGTTTTAGAGTAAGAAAATGCGTAATGAGCTTAGATATAGCTTCCTGGATGATAATCCAAGGGTTTGGGTGGAAAGGATTGGATTTTTGGGCTAAAACGAGCTGATTCGTAAATTTCAGCTCGTTCTGCGAATTTAAGGTCTCAACCAGCGAAACTGTGAGTTCGTCCAGCGAAACTGGAAGGATTTACAGCGAAGTTACAGTTTCGCTGCAGCGAAACTACATATTCGCCTGAGCGAAACTATAGTTTCGCTGATGACTATGCCAATGCCCAAGTTGACCTTAGATATTGCGAAACTAGGGAATTCCAACGAAAGTTGGGCGCTCGAGGTAGCGAATCTGTCCAGCGAAACTGGCAGAATGCTGCCCGCCGAAACTAGCAGCGAAACTGCTGATTCGCCCGGCGAAACTGCTGGTGAATTTACGGGCGAAACTACCTGCGAACTTAGCAGCGAAACTAGGCAGAAATTAACTCAATTGAGTGTTAACTTATCTGCAGGCAGTGTAGTGTGACCCGCGACTTTAAGGCTTGATTGAGAAGCTGCTTGTCAAGCACAGGTGAGTTCTAGGACCCCTCATTTACTGATTTTAAATGATTTTTGGGGCTGGAACACATATAAACTTGTTTACTGACTTATGTATGTATGACCCATTTGGATATAATGTTGTGTTATACGTCTAAGGTATGGTTGTGGACTCGACACGTTATATAAGGTCCTAGTATGAGTCCCCACGGTCTTGGAGGGACAGTTAGTGCTACTGCACCAGGATGACGCATAGTAAGTCCCGGATTAGGGAAGGATACGGGAGTAAGTGCCTAGTGCTGATTGATGATGTAGGCTACGTATGTACGAGGTTATTTATGACGAGGATGATGATGCATGTATGATGTTATGTATGATGATGTACGTATGATGTTATGTATGATGATGTACGTATAATGCTATGTATGATGATGTATGTATGATGTGTGTGTTCCTTATGATAATGTACGAATATCTTTCCATGGCTTTACGTATTAATGAACAAACGAACGAAGTATTATGTAACGTAAAGTGAAAGATAACGAAAGAGGAACACGATGACGAATGCATGTATTAATGAATGAACGAATGATTAAAAGATGATGAATACATGCATTAACGAACGAACGAACGAAAGATGTCTTGCAAACATTGGATAAGGTTAACGGGTCCTTCTTAGTGATTGACCATATGTATGGTATCCCTACCGCTTACCTCTAGTACCGTGGCATACGTTTTGCTGTTCATTTAATGACTTCGGCCAGGTAGCTAATAACGTTTGGGGTATAGCAAAAGGTAGTGATACAGAAGATATCCAATGTGCAAAGATGTAACGGGGTCCTTGTCATTCGATCACAGTAATCATGGCTGCGTGCCATGAAGTGGGTAAAGCCTGACAGGACCTAAACGAGAAGTGAAAGATAACGATGTATGATGAACGAACGAATGAACGAATGAGATAATAAGGGTATTATCTACATGTATGTACGATGTATGATCACGTGTAAAGAATGAACGGTTTTAATATAAACAAAGTATGTTTATTATAAAACTAGAACTCACTCAGCAACGCTGACTTTTTATGTGTTTCCAGTTGGCAGGTAGCGTTGCTGGGGATGGCACGAGGCGGCTACTCAGCTCTTTTGGGATGACATTCTCCATTTGATAATGCTGCAACGTCATGCGTTGTGGGCCCATAACGCACGCAACTCATCACGTTGCATGCCATTACGAGATTTCTTGAGGATTCCTATAAAAGGGATTACTTAAGAAATCTTCTTTAATTTTGATAATGCTACCACGCACTGGAAGTGCGTGTGCATAGCACATGCGACGAAATATGTTGCATGAGAGTGTCAAGAGTGTTCCTTAAGGGTTCCGATGTACGGAATTACTTAAGGAATATTCTTTAGTATAAAAATATAATTTTTATATTTTTGAACTTAATATCTTCTCTAGAGTTCGCTGTATGACCCTATGAGGAGAGACAAAGTAGAGAATGCTGTATTTTGTAATCATGTCAATTATGTAATGACTTTTATGAATGAATGAGAATGTATATTTTATTAATTCCGCTGCGTTATTTTATGATTATATACATTATGTATGTTTTACGTGCGATGAACCACCAACCGTAAGGCGCCCGGGAGCGGGGCCTTACATCATTAAAGACTATTTGATGTTTTAAAGACAATATTAAAGCTTTAATTTGATTATATTGTAATGGATTGAAATTTACTTTACTTTTCCGTTGCAATATACATCTAAATGAATGTGTTAAATCTATGTTTTGCTGTGAATAACCAAATGTGAGGTTTCCTGTGATCAGGGCCTTACAATATATATATATATATATATATATATATATACATATATATATATACATATATATATATATATATACATATATACATATATATATATATATACACACAAACACACACACACACACACACACACACACACACACATATATATATATATATATATATATATATATATATATATATATATATATATATATATATATATATATATATGGTTGGGATTATTACAAAACCATTTTTTATTTTCAGAACCACAGAACTATTGATTTACATAAACGTAAATTAAGTCTGATGTACTTGAGCTGTTTTACATATATGTATATTAGACATGAACAATAAACTATGTGAAACAACTAAATATAATCAGCTTTAACTTACATATATGTAAATCAGTGGTTCGTAATTTACATTTATGTAAACCAATAATTCTTTTGGTTTTGAAAATAAAAATTTGTTCCGTAAATATTGATATTTTTTGTAATTATTTAACCAGATTACTTACTTTTCGCAATCAAAAGAAGAATCGTGTCCATTTCAAATCATAATCTCTCCATATTTAGATGTTCATGATATTTATATTTAATTATCTAAATTATTTAAATTATATTTTCAATCAAACTATATATTACATGAGTTTCTAATTTAATATTTAAATTTTCTTTTTCCAATTTGTTTGCTTTTCACCTTATAAACTTACTAATTTCATTAAACGTTACGTTATATTGTTTAAATACCTGAATAAGTTTTCATTCTGAAATACTCGATTAGTGGATGGATACAAACTAATTTAATTTAATCAAATGAAGGTGATGAAAGGTAAGTTTTGAAGATTTTAGTATATTATAAGAAAATATACAAAATTTATTTCCTATAATAACAATAACAATAATTTATAATAATAATAATAATAATAATAATAATAATAATAATAATAATAATAATAATAATAATAATAATAATAATAATAATTGTTGGGTCATTATAAGGCTGATGCAACCAAAACCACTTCACATAGTCAATTTTGGTGCTACATTCAAAGGATTCCGAAGCTAATTATGAGATCTTCCGAAGTCAAAAGCTGAAGACAACAGCTGAAGTCAAAAGCTGAAGACAACAGCTGAAGTCAAAAGCTGAAGACAACAGCTGAAGTCAACAGCTGAAGACAAAGTCTGAAGACTTCCGAAGACAAAGTCTGAAGACTCCAAAGACAAAGTCTGAAGACTTCCGAAGACAAAGTCTGAAGACTTCCGAAGACAAAGTCTGAAGACTTCCGAAGACAAAGTCTGAAGACTCCAAAGAAAAAGTCTGAAGACTTCCGGAGACAAAGTCTGAAGACTTCCGAAGACAAAGTTTGAAGACTTCCTAAGACAGTCTGAAGAATGAGCTGAAGACAAAGTCTGAAGAAAGAGCTGAAGACAAAGTCTACTTCCGAAGACAAAGAAGACTCCAAGCCTCGGAAGAAGCAGTCTTCCGAAGTATAAGTGGCTTCGGAAGAAGTTATTCTTCCGAAGAAACTTATCCTTCGGAAGACATTGCTATGACCAGTAGACATAAGTATGGTCTCTGACAGTCCGCTGCAGGCCTCTGATACAGCATGGCATCTTCCTAAAGGGCCATATTGTTGACCATACTTTATTCTACTATTTACCTTTTTATGATAGTACATGTTACCAACCTTAGTTGATGACAAAAGGTAAGTCAGGGACATGTCCTGACTATCAAATCTCAGATAATATATTTGAGATACCTTAACCTATAGTCTTGTAGTATAGGCTTTTTGGTTATAGGTTTCTAGCTGGTATCAAAGTATATCCGGCTGTAGGTAGTATTATATATATATCTTCTCATTGTAACTTATTAAGTAGAGAGCAAGAGTTAGAGCCAAAGACTTGAGGTTGTAAGAATCTTGTAATCCTTTGAGTTGAGAAGCAATATATAAAAGTACCTTGAAAATTTACATCCTGTGCTTATTTACTGCCTTGTTACTTGTTATATTGTGATCAACTCTTTCTTGATTCTTTCTGAGTGTTGTTCAAGGTGAGTTTGAGAGAAAAACCACTTGTTGAGTGACCAGCACACGATCCTGCAATTGGTATCAGAGCTTTGGCTCTTGATTGCGTGATCTAACCATCCAAATCAACTTGTTTTTCACTCCTCCCTACAAACCATTCACTCAAATGGCCGCTCTCTCAAAAGCTGATATGGAAACTGGTACCATGACTAAGTCCCCACTGATCACCCCTGAAGATTTTGACACATGGTGCACTAGAATGGAAGGCTTCATCAAGTGTCAAGACTCAAGGATGTGGGACTCCATTGTTAATGGTCCTTTCATACTAAGCACTACTTCTGCTACTGGTAATCGCATTATCCCAAAAGATGTTGATGATTACTCAGAAGAAGATAGGAAAAGAATAGAGCTTGATCAAAGGGCAATGACTTCTCTTCAAACTGCTCTTCCAAACTCCATCTACAGAGGCTTCAAGAAGTGCAAGACAGCTAAAGATTTATGGGATGCACTGAAGCTCATGTAAGAAGGATCCAAGGAAACTAAAGAGAACAAGAAGGATCTCTTAAAGCAGCAGTTTGAAAACTTCACTTTCAAGGCTGGAGAGACCTTGACTCAACAATACTTCTGATATGTTGAGATAGTGGATACTCTGGTGGATATTGGGGTACCTCTTGAGAATAGAGACATAGTCAGGAAGTTCATGTCTTCCCTTCCTAAACTATGGACACACTATTGTGTTGTAATCAAGAGAACTTCGGACCTTAAAACTCTTTCTCTCACAGAGTTGTATGGTATCCTAAGTGCATTCCAGATGGAGATGAACATGCAGAACTCCTTTGGAAACTCCAATAACCAACTGAGTTCAGCCCTTCATGTGGTTGAAAGGGAAATCACAGAAACACAACATCAGTTGCTGTGCTACCCTGACAACTCACATAGTGGACCCTACATTACTTTACCTGAGACTCCAAAGTCTCAAAAGGTTCAACACAACTCCTTTCAGGATAGTTGTGCCTTTGTCTCTGGAAGTGGACACTCTGGTGATTTTCAATACTGCTTTGATGATCTTGAGTGCTTCAGTCCAGATGATGTGGAGTACGTGGACATTGTCCAACAGTTGGCTCTCTTAACTTACAGAGAGAAGAAGTTCTTCAAGAGAACTGGAAGGCAATTCCCTCAAAACCCTGTCAACAGCAAGTTTGGGTTTGACAAGAGCAAAGCAAAGTGTTACAACTGCAACCAACTTGGTCACTTTGCTAGGGAATGCAAGGTTCCTAAGAACAACCCGGGAACCCCACAGGCCTCCACACATCCCTCAGCTTCAAAGCATGAAGAAAAGTCAACTGAAACAGCTGCAGTAGCTCAAGAGGTTGACTGGAGCTTCATGGTACAGGATGTGACTCCCGCTCAAGCACTCATGCCGGAACAGATGATGATTAGGTATATGAACATCTTGTACTGCTGCCTGTATTGCTAAAGTTAAACTCTATAAGGATTACAATATGGAAATCAGATTTGATATTGAGTCTTTAAATATCTTAAAATCTGATTTTAAAAGAGCTGAATCTGATTATCAAAAGAAAATTAAGGAGTTAGAGAAAACTGTGTCTCTTTTAAAACATGAAAAGACCAACTACAAGACTCAAATTAAAGATCTGATATCCAAACTGTCTGAAGTTCAAGCTCAGTTGGTCACTGCTGAGGCTCAGGCCAGGAAGCAAGCTATTGCTGAGCAAAACTTCCAAGCTATTCTTACATCATCCTCTCATTCTAAAATGTTTTATCAAAACAAAGAAGGGTTGGGAACCAGTGAAATAGCTCCACCACACTCTTATGAGTCTATCAGACTACCTAGATGTGGTACTGAAGAGCAGGATGTTCTAACTACTGACCCTTCTCCATTAGAACCAGAGGATGAGGGAAAAATAGTGGCTACCACAGGGGAGAAACAGGAAGATACACTCATCTCTACCTGTGAAGATCAAATCCTAACCACCAAGGCAAGAAGAAGCAGAGCTAAAGCTGCTAGAAGGACTGCCAAGAAGGTTGCAGAGTCCAAGATGAAAATTAACCCAAAGCAAAAGGGTGTCTTCATCTCTGCTGGATTCCAAGTGGTAGGTACTTCTGATTCAGGAAAGGAGTGCAATACCAGTACTCCTGTCCTACCAAAGGATCAGAAGTTAAAAGGGAAAGTTGCTGATAAAGAAAAGAAATCCAAGAAACAGCAATCTTCAAATTCCCAAAAGACTAACATTGCATGCATAATGTGTGGTCTGCACAACCACATGGCTAAAGATTGTTACTACAATCCAGCAAGCACACATTATGCAAATAATGTTAGAGAAGAAGGAGTCAGGGAAGGTTTAACATTTGGACCATTTCAAACGGCCCAAATAATGAAAAAGGGAAAGTTGGTCTCGGAAGCCAAGTTGCTTTCGAAAGAAAGCACTTCTTTCGAAGGGAAAATGGCTTCGGAAGCAAAAGCTTCTAATGTTTGGAAGAACAAAAAAGCTCCCTTGAAACCATCCTAGAAGAAGACTGCTTTGGAAGAAAAGGTGGTGAAGGCTTCTTCCGAAAAGAAAGAAGCTTCGGAAGAAGACCATGCTGCAAAAGCTTCAACAAGCTCATCCTCAAAAATCAACCAAGGGATGGATTGGAAGATCAAGGAAGATGCTGCAGCCCAAACCTCTTCTTCAATGATCTCTATTGAACCCGATGCATATCTTTTGGTTCAATTATGTCATTATCTTTGGAAGAGCCCAAGACCAGCAAGGCTTGGGCTTAAAAATAAAACTAACCATCTCATCTTATGTGCAGGGACATCCATTTGACAAGAACAACAATGTCTGGATTGTAGATAGTGGATGCTCCAGGCACATGACAGGGAATAGATCTCTCCTTCAACAATTCCAGAACTTTGATGGAGGGCCTGTCCAATTTGGAGGTGAGACCGGAGGATATATTTCTGGCAGAGGAAGTATATCCAATGGTAGAATAAACATTGACAAAGTTCACTTTGTCAAACAGCTTGAACACAATCTGTTAAGTGTTTCTCAATTCTATGATCAAAAGCATCAAATGCTTTTCACAGAACATGAGTGCATTATCCTCAGACTAGGGATGACAATTCCTCCAGAATTGATGCTTCTTAGATCTCCTAGGAAAGGGGATATATACAAGCTAGATATGAACAATGCTTCTCTTATGGGTGAGGTATCATGCTTTCTTTCCAAAGCTGATAGTGATGAGTCCACACTATGGTATAAACGCATGTGTCATGTGAATTTTAAAACAATGAAAAAATTGGCTAAAAATAACTTGGTACATGGATTGCCTAAAAAGGAATTTTTCTGCAAAGACAACTGTGTTGCATGCCTGAAAGGGAAACAACACAGATCGTCTCATAAATCCAAATGTGTCAACTCCATCACTACTCCATTACACTTATTGCACATGGATCTCTTTGGTCCCACAAGTATAATGAGCATTGGAAGGAAATCATACTGCCTTGTGATTGTTGATGATTTTACAAGATATACATGGGTATTCTTTTTAAGAAGTAAAGATGAAACTGCTGAAAAGTTAAAATCTTTTATTCTTAAAATAGAAAATCAAATTGATCACAAGGTTAAGATCATTAGAAGTGATCAAGGGACTGAGTTTAAGAACTTTGTTCTTGACTCATTCTGTGACTCAAAAGGGATTGCCAGACAATATAGTTCTCCTAGAACTCCTCAACAAAACGGTGTTGCTGAGAGGAGGAACAGGACACTTATTGAGGCTGCTTGAACCATGTTAGCTGATTCAAAACTACCTCTAACATTCTGGGCAGAGGCAGTTAGCACTGCATGCTATGTGCAGAACATGGTTCTTGTAGTTAAGCCCCATGGAAAAACCCCTTATGAGTTATGGAACAAGAGGCCACCGTTCATTGGCTTTCTAAGGTCCTTTGGCTGCAGGTGTACCATACTTAACACAAAAGACAACTTAGCAAAGTTTGCTGAGAAGTCAGATGATGCTATCTTTGTTGGATACTCTTCTAGCTCCAAAGCTTATAGAGTATACAACATTAAGAATCAACAATTTAAGGAGTCATCCAATATAGTTGTTAACGAGCACACTCCTTGTGTTAGGGGGAATGGACCTGATTATAGCTTTGATTTAGAATTGTTTCCAAACTATTCTAAACCATCTTGTGAGAATGTTTCAGCTGGAATAGGTGCTCAAGGTGATGCAGATGCTGATGCTGAACAACTATTTGAGCTTCCCAGACCTCTTCCAAATTCTCCAAGAACTGAAAGGCAACAAGCTTCAACCATTCACAGATCTGATAGTGTAACAATCTCCAGGAATAGTGAAGCTTCAACAAGTGAATCACCTAATGAACCCCAAAGCTCTTCAGGTGATCCATTACAACACCAGGTTAAAGGAAGTAGTATTCTGAAGGAACAGGCAAATGTTAATACTACTTCACGACCAACCATTGATGATGTTTCTCAATCATTCAATCAGTCCTCATTGAATGACTTTGAAACAATAGATGGAAAGAGTGATCCAGTTCCTGACCAGAATATGTCCAACCTGGACTTATCTCTGCAACTAGAAGTGATTCCTCGTCTTAGGATTCACAACACTCATCCAACTGAGAACATCATAGGGAATGTCTCTGAGGGTGTGAGAACAAGAGGGCAAACTCATCATGGGAATGTCTGCTTATATTCATGCTTCTTATCTTAGATGGAACCCAAGAAGGTGGAAGATGCCTTAAAGGATAGTAGTTGGGTTGAATCGATGTAGGAGGAGCTGCTTCAATTCAGAAGACAAAAGGTCTTGAATCTATGCCCACTACCATCTGGTCAAGTACCAATAGGCACTAAATGGGTTTTCAGAAACAAGAAAGATGATAGAGGATTGATTATCAAGAACAAGGCAAGGCTAGTAGTTCAAGGATAGACCCAAGAGGAAGGAATTGATTATACTGATGTCTTTGCACCTGTTGCAAGACTTGAGGCAGTTAGGATCTTCCTTGCTTATGCTGCATCCAAGAACTTCACAGTCTACCAACTTGATGTCAAGTGTGCTTTTCTATATGGGGAAATAGATAGGGAAATCTATGTATGTCAACCTCCAGGATTTGAAGACCCACAGCACCCTAACTATGTGTGCAAGTTGGATAAAGCTCTATATGGGCTGCACCAAGCACCTAGGCTGTGGTATGAGACTTTATCTTAGTTTCTCCTGAAGAATGGCTACACCAGAGGTACAATTGACAAGACTCTCTTCATCAGGAAGTCTGAAGAAGACATTTTGCTCGTTCAAGTCTATGTTGATGACATCATATTTGGTTCTTCAAATGACCAAATGTGTAAGGACTTTGAGAGCATTATGAAGCAAAAGTTTGAGATGAGTTCCATGGGAAAAATGGACTTTTTCCTTGGAATTCAGGTAAAGCAAATGAAGGAAGGGTTCTTCATAAATCAATCTAAGTATGTCTCAGACATCTTAGATAGATTTGAAATGAAGGACTGTAAACCAGCCAAGACACCCATACCCAGAAACCATAATCTTTGCCCTGACCTTGAGGGGGAGGATACTGACCAATATCAGTATAGAGCAATTATTGGTTCTCTGATGTATCTCACTACTAGTAGACCTGATATCATGTTTGCCACTTGCATTCGTGCAAGATATCAGGCTGCACCAAAGGTGTCTCATCTGGCTGCTGTTAAGAGAATTCTCAGATACCTCAAAGGAGCACCTAAACTAGGTCTCTGGTATCCAAGAAATAGTGATTTCAATCTCTATGGATACTCTGACAGTGATTATGGTGGCTGCAACATTGACAAGAAATCAATATCAGGAGGATGTCAATTTCTTGGTGGAAGGATTATCTCATGGCAATGCAAAAAGCAATCCTGTGTCTCTACATCAACTGCTGAAGCTGAATACATCGTTGCCGCTAGCTGCTGTGCTCAGTTACTATGGATTCAGAACCAGATGTTAGATTATGGATTCAAATTCATGAGTACTCCTATCCATATTGATAACAACAGTGCTATCTCCATCATAGAAAATCCAGTGAAGCACTCTAAGACAAAGCACATTGATATCAGGTATCATTTCATTAGAGATATTCATGAGAAAAATCTGATAAAGTTAATCAAAGTTGACTCAAATGAACAATATGTTGATTTATTCACAAAAGCTTTTGATGAACAAAGATTTAGGTATCTCATATCAGCTATTGGGATGATAAACATTGATTAACTACCTCTTTTGAAAGCTTTTTAATGTGTAATGTCTTGTGTCAATACAATTTAAGCCCTGTTACAAAAGATCTCTTTGAAATATCCCAAGTATAAATTTCTTCCGAAGAGGAATTAACTCTCGGAAGATATTTCTAAATATCTTCCGAAGACAAATTTCTCCATGGAAATTTTCTTCTCGGAAGAGTTTTTAGTCTCGGAAGAAGCGATTGATTTCACATCAGATCTACTTCCGAAGCTTATAAAACTCTTCATTCGGAAAGCAGCTCTTACCTTCGGAAGCAATGTTTTGCTTCGGAAGAAAGGCTAGCCTTCGAAAGACAAATTACCTTCGGAAATGTTTTATACTAGGAAAGAGAATTCTTACTGTGTAACGGATATCTTTTTGGGCCCCACTCTGTAAAAGGTAAAAAATTTGCTAATGATGGTCAGATTATTTAAAATTATCCATTGCTGCCACTGTCATTTCATAGCCGAAAATCACCATAACCCTAAACAGTTACCCTATTACCGCCACTACCACAATTCATCCCCTTTAAATAATCCAGACTGTTCAATTTCATCTTCTTTTACCAATTTACTGCCCTAAATATTTCCTTCACTGTCAATCCTAAAACTTACCCAAATTCAAGCTTACTTTCTCTTGCAATGGCGCTAAACCCTCAGCACAATCAGGTCGCATTACTTGATTCGTCAAGAGATGCTGACTTCACCCAAATCATCACCTTTCTTTCTGTTCAACTTACTTCACGACGCTTACTGTTAACTCCACCGTTTACTCCAACCACATGGCTGAATTTTGGAGTAACGGTCAAGCTGAAATCCTGAATGGGGTTCGCGTCCTGAGAACCCGCATTTGTGGACAGGAGTTGATCATTAGTGAACAACTCATCAGGGAGCATCTCGAGCTTCATGATGATGGAGCTCTTACTGAATTTCCCAAGGAAGACTTGGATAGCACCTACATCCTCATGGGATATGGTGGAGATGTGAGCAGATCAACAGTCTACAAGTTCAACTTCTCATATCATTGGAAGTTACTGCTACACATCATTCTGCACTGCTTATCCAACAAGTCTGGGGGATGGGATCAAATCCCATATGAACTAGGATGCCTAGTTCACGGGTTGGTGAGAGGCGTACACTTCAACTACTCAAGGTTTGTGTTGACCAACCTAATCGGGAATTTTCAAAGGAACACATTCTTCATGTATCCCCGATACATTCAACACTTCATCAACTGCGAGTTGGAACAAAGCAAGCTTGTCTGTGCAGCTGCTCTAACTGTTCCTCAAGTGCGGCCTACCATCTTCAAAACTTTGAAGAAGGTGTCCATCAACTTTACAGGAAGGTATACTCCTTTACCTCCACAGATGATTGAGCGCATAGCTCCTGGTGACACCCTGTTAACCCCATAGGTGATGAACCCACACCAGCAACCCTCACCGCACATGTCCAAATACCTTCTCCACCCATCAAATTCACATATCAGAGACGCCCCAAATGAACCCTTGTTCAATCTACTCTGATTGAACAAGCTCCTCCAGTTCAATCCAAAAAGGCTAGAGTGGAAACATGGGCTCCCACTCAGTCCGAGGTCACACCATCCTTCTCCTTTGACCTCAATTTGGGTTTTGAGCCTCCTCAGTCTCAAACCCACGAGCCCAAAACCCAAGCCTTTAGCCCACAGGATAAGTCTTTACACTCCCCTGTACAGCCAACAAGGGACAACCCCACAAGAGGCTCAATGCCTGTAGACATTGATCTAGGTCCCGGGTCAGTAGGTTTAACCTCTTTATCTTTCACTGACCTATTACTCCAAACTGATGAAGAGATAACATCTCTTCATGGCCATGAGGTTGATCTACAACACCCTCTCAAAGATCAACAGAGCCAAGAGAGATCCCTTATCTCTAGTCCCCATCAGCAGCCAACTACTGAGGTGAGTCCCACTGATGTGGAGGGGACTCATGTAGGCTCAGCTGCCACTACTCAGAGTCTCTCATTGAGCTCTCAGGACAATGGTAACATCAATAGGACTGAGTCTGCGACAACTTTGCCCATTGACATCTCTGAAATAGATGAATTTGAGCAAAGGTATCCAGGGTGCTAAGAGGCCATATCTGGTGGTGAGACTGAACATACTAGGTATGTTATCTCATCTCCCCGTGATTCTTCACATGAAGATGAGGGAAGTATGTAACTCACTCTTCAGTACTTGATCTCTAAGGTCTCAAGCCTTGAATCTCAGGTAAGGATCTTAGAGACAAGGACAGCCACTCAGCAACTTGAGATTGACAATCTCAAGGCTCAACTAGCTGAGAAACAGATGGAGAGGTCTGTTAGGCATGTACCTGTTCAGGTCTCATTAACATCTTCCTCTAGCTCATCTAGCTCTCAAGATGATGCTACCAAAAAGGGGGAGAAAGATCAGAGACAAACATCCGGGGAACCACTGATCCAGTCCTCTACTTCCCAACTCATCACCCTACTTGAGTCATCTCAATCAACTCTAAAGATTGAATCACAGATGCTTCATGATCTCTACAGACTTTTCACAAAGTTTGTATTAAGATCCTCCTTAGAACAGCCCAGCCCCGACACCATACTCATATACTTTGGGGCTGAGGAGCTTCAAAGACTGACTGCACCTTCTACCACTGTGGAAGAGGTTGGTCAACCTAAGGTCCACATGGAACCTGAGATTAACTTCGAAGGGGAAATGGGGACTGATGGCCCAGCAACTGAAACAGTTGGGACAGAACTTGCATCAGCCTCTTCTTCTGAAGCTCAGGCTGAAACTTCCGAAGCTAAAGTTGAAGCCTCGAAAGAACAAGATAAGTCTTCCGAAGCTAAGATGGAATCTGCGAAAGGCTTGTTCTGAATGTCCGAGGAACTGATCATCACAGATGTCATAGCTGAAATAACATCTGAGGTGAGCAGGGAGGACATTTCTGATCTACCTCCATCCCAAACACCAGCTGATCCTCTCTCTCAATCCGAACCCTCTATCCAAGAACCACCACAGTCAAGTTCTGCCAAAGACAAAGGCAAAAGGAAAATGACTATGGAAGAGCATTAGGAAGAGGAAAGGATTGAGAAGCTCAAGAAGAAAGGTAGGTTTCCTACTGAGAAGCTGTTAGCTGCTAGTTCTAAGGCAGCTGCAGCCAATCAGGAGGAAATCAACACCAAGAGAAGGACAGCACTCATTGATCAGCTTATCAAATTAGGAGCTGCCAATGAGGAAGTACTCTTGCTACCACTAGAGAAGTTGGTAACTTTGGAGAGGACAACTAGGCTAAGGCAAGAAGAAGAAGCCAGGTTGGCCTTAGAGAGGGAAGAAGATGAACAAAGGAAAGCAGCATTACAGCTGAGAGAGGATAGGATTAAATTCCTACTCTCAAGAGGCTTCAGTCTTCCTGAACTTTCTCCACATGATGATGATATGATCCTGCTGCTCCACAATAAAGAGCAGGATCAATTGGAGAAGGAAAGGAAGAAAGTTGTAAGGGAGAAGATGAAGGAGAAGAAGCGGAGGAAGGAGGTAGAGAGGGTCACTGCCACCAAGAAGCTCAGTGATAAAGCCTGGATGAAAGACTATCTTCGGGCTCACGGCTTCTCTGGTAGGCAGGTGGGACCTATGTCCGAAAGGACACTCCAACGGATTGTTAGCGAAATAAAAGCTGACATCCTTATGAGGAAGAGGAAGGAGATGTATAGGAGGGGACAGGGAATGATCTTCACCCCAGCCACACAACCACAACCAACCACTCAACCACAACCCACACCAGAAGAACCAATCCTATTTCCCATCAAAACCGAACCCTCAGATGAAACCTTCACCCTAAACCCACAACTCTACCCAAGCCTACCTCATCACCTCAACCACCTAAACTTCCTATCCTTAAACCCAAAACACAACCTAGAACCACTGAACCTAAACCTACCCAATAGAAACCAAGATCATCCCCTCAGCCTTCTAAACATCTCTCTCTTGAGGAAATAAAGGAGATCAAGACAAGGCTCATCAACTGTACTACTATGAGTAGCATTTCCTGTGAGGGAGACCTTATCAACATCACCTATGTTGATAACTCTTCAAGCTCCCTCACTCTAGGTCAATTTCTGGATTTGCCTAGAGGAACTTTGGGCCAGGCTGCAATACTTCTCGGTCTCAACTCTGATTCCCTAAATGCTGAAGAGAAGAGACTAAGAAGGAAACTGGCGACTCTACTGGATACAAGGAAGGAGGACAGGATTCTTAGTCAGTCTCCTGGACCTAGGAAAGTTATAATCCAGTGGAGGTTCGATGAACCTTCTCACAACTTTTTGTGGAAAGAGAGAATGGTGAAACCAACCGGCTCAATGCCACTTCTCTATTGCATCTCAGCAGATTTGACATCGCAGAGCTTGCAGAGAAGCCATTCTCCAATCCCTCCAACTCTGAGACTGCTGCTATCATCAGAAATTATCTCAGCAGTCTTCATCTAGCCGAGCTAACTGTGAAGGCCAAGATCTAAGAAGAGTTGATGTTGAAAAGACAGGAAAACAAGGAAAGACCTACCACAAAGGGCGCAGCCTTTCTACAGATGGTGGAGGGTCCGGAATTGGAACCAATAGTTAGATGGGAATATGACTATACTTCCCATCAACTAACTCTTTTCAGAGGTCCACAAGAAAGGGTACATATAATCCAAGGTAACAGACTGGATGTTCTGTCTACCAAGGATTTGTACAAACTTCTCAGCATCACATCAGGAAAGATAAGGAAACTGATAGATACTTACTTTCCTTGGTGCTAAAAGTTTTGAGAAGAAGAGAGAAGTGAAGTTTTGGTAGCATCAGCCTAGGGGGAGTTTGTTGGGTCATTATAAGGCTGATGCAACCAAAACCACTTCACATAGTCAATTTTGGTGCTACATTCAAAGGCTTCCGAAGCTAATTATAAGATCTTCCGAAGTCAAAAGCTGAAGACAATAGCTGAAGTCAAAAGCTGAAGACAACAACTGAAGTCAACAGCTAAAGACAAAGTCTGAAGACTTCCGAAGACAAAGTCTAAAGACTCCAAATACAAAGTCTGAAGACTTTCGAAGACAAAGTCTGAAGACTTCCGAAGACAAAGTCTGAAGACTTCCGAAGACAAAGTCTGAAGACTTCCGAAGACAAAGTCTGAAGACTTCCGAAGACAAAGTCTGAAGACTTCTGAAGACAAAGTCTGAAGACTTCCGAAGACAGTCTGAAGAATGAGCTGAAGACAAAGTCTGAAGAAAGAGCTGAAGACAAAGTCTACTTCCGAAGACAAAGAAGACTCCAAGCCTCTGAAGAAGCAGTCTTCCGAAGTATAAGTGGCTTCGGAAGAAGTTATTTATCCGAGGAAACTTATCCTTCGGAAGACATTGCTATGACCAGTAGACATAAGTATGGTCTCTGACAGTCCGCTGCAGACCTCTGATACAGCATGGCATCTTCCTAAAGAGCCATGTTGTTGACCATACTTTATTCTACTGTTTACCTTTTTATGATAATACATGTTACCAACCTTAGTTGGTGACAAAAGGTAAGTCAGGGACATGTCCTGACTACCAAATCTCAGATAATATATTTGAGATACCTTAACCTATAGTCTTGTAGTATAGGCTTTTTGGTTATAGGTTTCCAGCTGGTATCAAAGTATATCCGGCTGTAGGTAGTATTATATATATCTTCTCATTGTAACTTATTAAGTAGAGAGCAAGAGTTAGAGCCAAAGACTTGAGTTTGTAAGAATCTTGTAATCCTTTGAGTTGAGAAATAATATATAAAAGTACCTTGAAAATTTACATCCTGTGCTTATTTACTGCCTTGTTACTTGTTATATTGTGATCAACTCTTTCTAGATTCTTTCTGAGTGTTGTTCAAGGTGAGTTTGAGAGAAAAACCACTTGTTGAGTGACCAGCACACGATCCTGCAATTTATTTCATATAATAACAATAACAATAATTTATAATAATAATAATAATAATAATAATAATAATAATAATAATAATAATAATAATAATATTGTTGTTGTTGTTGTTATTATAAGAAAATATACAAAATTTATTTCATATAATAACAATAACAATAATTTATAATAATAATAATAATAATAATAATAATAATAATAATAATAATAATAATAATAATAATATGTTGTTGTTGTTGTTGTTATTGCTGCTGCTGCTGCTGCTGGTGGTGGTGGTGGTGGTGGTGGCGGTGCTGCTGCTGCTGCTGCTGCTGTTGTTGCTGGTGCTGCTGCTGGTGCTGGTGCTGGTGCTGCTGTTTTTTTTGTTGCTGTTTTTTTGTTGTTGCTGCTGCTGCTGATGCTGATGTTGTTATTGTTATTGTTAGGCAAATTGCATTTTAATAATTCAAACTGTAATATATTGGCCAATAATAATCCATCTATCAAATTGGCTGATAATAATTAGTTTTGTTATCAATAACGATCCTAGTAGCATAATTTTTATTGATTTACACTTGATATTCATTTGTTTTTATTTCATTGTACGTCTTACTATTTTATTCACAATCACCAACGTGAGCAAAATCAAGTGCAAATCAAGTGTAAACAAATAAATAATTATGCTACTAGGATGCTTTTAACAAGATAAATCAAAGTGGGGATTATCATTGAACAATTTAATAGTATGGATTATTATCGGCCGATAGGTCATAGTTTGAATTATTAAAATTCAATTTACTTTATTATTTATTATTATTATTGTTATTTTGTGTTTAAGTTCAAGCTCTTTTCTCTGTGCAAGAAATAATTGTGAACCCAATAATGTGATTTTGTAGCAAAGCAGCAAAAGTACAAATTACGACCTACTAAAGTAATATCAAGCAACAACTTAAAACCTTGTGTATTTTAGAAAAAAAAGTATGAGGAAAAGTTCGAACTTCTCCTCATCGACATTCAAACCTACTTCGGGGATTATAGTTTCGATAGTTTTAATGATTTTAATTTTGATAATTATAACCTCCTTAAGTCAATTTTAATAATTATAAGTTATATTGAAAAAAACAACTTTGATAATTAGATTGTGAAAAGTTACAAGATGAAATGTAAAAACTTCTATATAGAGATAATAAAGGCGTCATGGTTTCAGCCAATTATAATGAAAATTTTAAGCTAAGAACATTTATGCAGGATCGATTATGGGTGGTTTTTCTCTCAACTCACTGTGAACAACACTCAGCAAGTAGTCTATGAAGAGTTGATCACAATATAACAAGTAACAAGCAATAAGAAAATTAACACAGGAAGTAAATTTTCAAGGTACTTTTATATATTGCTTCTCAACTCAAAGGATTACAAGACTCTTTGACTCTAAAAATCACTTCTAATAAGTTACAAGGAGAAGATATATATAATACTACCTATAGCCGGATATACTTTGATACCAGCTGGACACCTCTAACCTTACATCTATACTACAAAATTCTAGGTGAGGTCTTTCAGACATTTTGCCTGAGAGTTGGTAGTCAGGACATGTCCCTGACTTACCTTTTGTCACCAACTAAAGTTGGTAACATGTACTATCATAAAAAGGTGAACAGTAGAATAAAGCATGGTCAACAACATGGCTCTTTAGGAAGATGCCATGCTGTATCAGAGGTCTGCAGCGGACTGTCAGGGACCATACTTTTATCTGCTGGTCATCGCAATGTCTTCCGAAGAATAAAGTACTTCGGAAGAATAACTTCTTCCGAAGCCACTTTTACTTCGGAAGACTGCTTCTTCCGAGACTTGGAGTTTTCTTTGTCTTCGGAAGCTCAGACTTTGTCTTCAGCTCTTTCATCAGACTTTGTCTTCGGAAGCTAGACTTTGTCTTCAGCTCTTTCATCAGACTTTGTCTTCGGGAGATAGTCTTCAGCTGTTGGCTTCAACTGTTGTCTTCAGTTGTTGACTTCAGCCGTTGTCTTCAGACTCTCGGAAGATCTCTTGCTTTGCTTCGGAAGCCCTTCAATGTAGCCCAAAAAATGACTATGAAGTGGTTTTGGTTGCATCAGCCTCATCATGATCCAACAAACTCCCCCTAGGCTGATGCTACCAAAACTTCACTTCCCTCTTCTTCTCAAAGTTCTCAGCACCAGGGAAAGTAAGTGTTTATCAGTATCTTTATTCTTTCCTGACGTGGTGCTGAGAATCTTGTACAGATCCTTGGTAGACAAAACCTCCACTCTGTCTCCTTGGATTATATGTACCCTTTGTTATGGCCCTCTGAAGAGAGTTAGTTGATGGGAACTATAGTCATATTCCCATCTAACTATTGTTTCCAATTCAGGACCTTCCACCATCTGTAGAAAGGCTGTGCCTTTGGTGGTTGGTCTTTCCTTATCTTCTGGTCTTTTCAACTTCAACTCTTCTTCAATCTTGGCTCTTGTATTCAGTTCAGCCAAGTGGAGACCGCGGATATGATTTCTGATGTGTGCAGCAGTCTCAGAATTGGAGGGATTGTAGAATGGCCTTTCTGCAAGCTCAACAATGTCAAATCTGCTGAGATGCAATAGAGAAGTGGCATTAAGCCTGTTGGTTTCACCATTCTCCCTTTCCACAACAAAGTTGTGAGAAGGTTCATCGAACCTCCACTGGATTATAGCTTTCCTAGGTCCAGGAGATTGACTAGAAATCCTGTCCTCTATCCTTGTATCCAGTAGAGTCACCAGTCTCCTTCTTAGTCTCTTCTCCTCAGCATTGAGGGTATCGGAGTTGAGACCAAGAAGTCTTGAAGCCTGGCCCAAAGTGTCTCTAGGCAACTCAAGAAATTGGCTTAGGGTGAGGGACCTTGAAGAGTTATCAACGTAGGTGATGTTGATAAGGTCTCCCTCACAGGAGATGCTGCTCAAAGTGGTGCAGTTGATGAGTCTTGTTTTGAACTCCTTTATTTCCTCAAAGGAGAAATGTGGAGGAGGCTGAGGGGATGGTCTTGGTTTTTGTTGGGTAGGCTTAGGTTTAGTGGTTTTGGGTTGTGTTTTGGGTTTTAGGATGGGTAGTTTGGGTGGTTGAGGTGATGTGGTAGGTTGGGTAGTGTTGTGGGTTCAGGGGTGAAGGTTTCATCAGTGGGTTCTGTTTTGATGGGGAATGGGGTTGGTTCTTCTGGTGTGGGTTGTGGTTTAGTGGTTGACTGTGGTTGAGTGGCTGGGATGAAGACCATTCCCTTTACCCTCCTGTACATCTCCTTCCTTTTCCCCAAACGGATGTCAGCTTTAATTTCACTGACTATCCGCTGGAGTGTCCTTTCGGACATAGGTCTCACCTGCCTACCAGAGAAGCCATGAGCCCGGAGATAGTCTTTCATCTAGGCTTTGTCATTTGACTTCTTGGCGGCAGTGACCCCCTTCTCTTCTTCCTTCCTCTTCTTCTCCCTCAACTTCTCCCTAGCAGCACTCTTCCTTTCCTTCTCCATTTGATCCTGCTCTTTGTTGTGGAGCAGCAGGATCATGTCATCACCATGAGGAGACAGTTCAGGATGACTGAAGCCTCTTGAGAGTAGGAATTTAATCCTGTCCTCTCTCAGATTCAGGGCTGCTTCTCTTCTTTCTTCTTCTTCCTTCTCCAAGGTCAACCTGGCTTGTTCTTCTTGCTTTAGCCTGGTTGACCTCTCCAAAGACACCAACTCCTCTAATGGTAGCAGGAGTACTTCCTCATTGACAGCTCCTAGGCTGATGAGCTGGTCAATGAGTGCTGTCCTTCTCTTTTGGTTGATCTCTTCCTAATTGGTTGCAGCTGCCTTAGAACTAGCAGCTAGCAGCTTTTCAGTAGGAAACCTACCTTTCTTTTTGAGTTTCTCAATCCTCTGCTCCTCCTGAAGCTCTTCCGCAGTCAGCTTTCTTTTTCCTTTGTCTTTGGCAGTGCTTGACTGTGGTGGTTCTTGGATGGAGGGTTGTGCTTGAGAGAGAGGTTCAGCTGGTGTTTGGGTTGGATGAATGTCAGAAATGTCCTCTCTGCTCACCTCAGATGCTATTTCAACAATAACATCTGTGATGGTCAGTTCCTCGGACATCTGGAATAAGCCTTCCGCAGCTTCTATTTCGGCCTCGGAAGACTTTTCTTGTTCTTCCGAGGCTTCCATGTCAGCTTCGGAAGCTTCAGCTTGAGCTTCGAAGATAAGACAGCTGCAAGTTCTGTCCCAACTGTTTCAGTTGCTGGGCCATCAGTCCCCATTTCCCCTTCAAAGATAATCTCAGGTTCCATGTGGACTTTAGGTTGACCAACTTCTTCCACAGTGGTAGAAGGTGCAGTCAGTCTTTGAAGCTCCTCAGCCCCAAAATATATGAGTGTGGTGTCGGGGCTGGGCTGTTCTAGGGAGGATCTCAATACAAACTTTGTGAAAAGTCTGTAGAGATCTTGAAGCATCTTTGAGTCAATCTCTAGAAAAGATTAAGATGACTCAGGTAGTGTGATGAGTTGGGAAGTAAGAAATTGGGTCTGTGGTTCCTCAATTGTTTGTCTCTGAACTTTCTCCCCCTTTTTGGTAGCATCATCTTGAGAGCTAGATGAGCTAGAGGAAGAATTCAGTGAGACCTGAATTGGTACATGCCTAACAGACCTCTCCGTCTGTTTCTCAGCTAGTTTGGCCTTGAGAGTGTTAATCTCAAGTTGCTGAGTGGCAGTCCTTGATTCTAAGATCCTCACCTGTGATTCCAGGTTGGAGACCTTAGAAAGCAAGTACTGAAGTGTTAGTTGCACACTTCCCTCATCTTCATGAGAAGAATCACGGGGAGATGAGATAACATACCTCGTATGCTCAGTCTCACCACCAGATGTGGCTTCTTGGCACCCTGGTTTCCTTTGCTCAGTGTCATCTCTTTCAGAGATGTCAATGGGCAAAGTTGCCGTAGACTCAGTCCTAATTATGTTACCACTGTCCTGAGGGCTCAATGAGAGACTCTGAGTAGTGGCAACTGAGTCTACATGAGTCCCCTCCACATCAGTGGGACTCACCTCAGTAATTGGCTGCTAATGGGGGCTAGAGACAAGGGATCCCTCTTGGCTCTGTTGATCTTTCAGAGGGTGTTGTAGATCAACTTCATGGCCATGGAGAGATGTAATCTCTTCATCAGTGTGGAGTAAAAGGTCAGTGAAAGATAGGGAAGAAAACCTACTGACCCGGGACCTAGATCAATGTCTACAGGCATTGAGCCTATGGTGGGGCTGTCCCTAGAAGGCTGCACAGGGGAGTGTAGAGACTCACCCTGTGGGCTTAAGGATTGGGGTTCGGGCTCTTGGGTTTGAGACTGAGGAGGCTCAAAACCCACATTGAGGTCGAATGTGAAGGATGGTATGACCTCGGACTGAGTGGGAGCCCATGATTCCATTCTAGCCCTTTTGGTTTGAACTGAAGGAGCTTGTTCAATCAGAGTAGATTGAACAAGGGTTCGTTTGGTTCGTCTCTGGTATGTAGCTTTGATGGGTAAAGAAGATTTTGGCATTGTAGTGAAGGTTGCTGGTGTGGGTTCATCACCTGTGGGGATAACAGAGATGTCACCAGGAGCTATGCGCTCAGTCATCTCTGGAGGTAATTGAGTGTACCTTCCAGTGAAGTTGATGGAAACCTTCTTCAGTATTTTGAAGATGGTAGGCCTCATTTGTGGAACGGTAAGAGCAGCTGTGCAGACAAGCTTGCTTGGTTCCAGCTCACAGTTGATTATGTGTTGAATAAATCTAGGATACATGAAGAATGTATCCCTGCTCAGATTGCTGATAAGGTTGGTCAACACAAATCGTGAGTAGTTGAATCGGAGACCTCTCACCAACCCATGAACTAGGCATCCTAGTTTATATGGGATTTGATCCCAACCCCCTGATTTGTTGGAGAGGCAGTGCAGGATAATGTGCAGCAGGAACTTCCAATGGTAAGAGAAGTTAAACTTGTAGACGGTGGACCTACTTACATCCTCTCCATATCCCATGAGGATATAGGTGCCTTCCAAGTCTTCTTTAGGGAACTCAGTAGGAGTCCCATCATCATGGAGCTCGAGATGCTCCCTGATGAGCTGTTCAGTGATGACCAACTCTTGGCCACAAATGTGGGTTCTCAGGACTCGAACCCCATTCAAAACTGCAGTTTGACCGTTGCTCCAGAATTCGGACATATGGTTGGAGTATACGGTGGGGTTAACTGTAAGTGCAGTGAGGTATGTGGATTCGGTAAGAAAGGTGATGATTTGGGTGAAGTCGGCATCCCTTGACGAATCAAGTAATGCGACTTGGTTGTGCTGAGGGTTTAGCGCCATTGAAGAAAAGGTAGGCTTGAAATTTGGGTGAAATTGCAGGTTTGACAGTGAAGGAATAGTAAGGTCAGTAAATTGGTAAAAGAAGATGAAATTGATCAGTCAAGATTATTTAAAAAGGGATGAATTGTGGTAGTAGCGGTAATAGGGTAACTGTTTGGGGTTACTGTGGGTGGTATGGAGGTTTACGGCGGAGAAATGATAGTGGCGGCAAAGGATAATTTTAAATAATCTGACCATCATGGACAAAATCTTTACTTTTTACAGAGTGGGGCCCAAAAGATATCCGTTACATATAAAAACCTTTACTTCCGAATGTAAAACATTTCCGAAGGTAATTGTCTTCCGACGTCAATTTCTCTTCCGAAGCAAGGCATTGCTTCCGAAGGTAAAATGGTCCTTCAAAGATACTTTCTCTTCCGAAGCAAAACATTGCTTCCGAAGGTAACGTTATCTTTCCGAATGGAGAGTTTTATAAGCTTCTGAAGTAGATCTAATGTAAAATCAATCGCTTCTTCCGAGACCAAAAACTCTTCCGAGAAGACAATTTCCATTTAGGAATTTGGCTTTGGAAGATATTCAAGAATATTTTCTGAGAGTTAATTCCTCTTCGGAAGGAATTTACACTTAGAATAATTTAAAGATCTTTTGTAACATGGCTTAGATTGTATTGACCCAAGACATTACACATCTAAAAAGCTTTTCAAAAGAGGTAGTTAATCAAAATTTATCATCCCAATAGCTGATATAAGATACTTAAATCTTTGTTCATCAAATGCCTTTGTGAACAAATCAGCATATCGTTCATTTGAGTCAACTTTGATTAACTTGATCAGATGTTTCTCATGAATATTTACTAATGAAATGATACCTGATATCAATGTGCTTTGTCTTGGAGTGCTTCACCGGATTCTCAGTAATGGAGATAGCACTATTGTTGTCAATATGGATAGGAGTAGTCATGAAGTTGAATCCATAGTCTAACATCTGATTTTGAATCCATATCAGTTGAGCACAACAGCTAGCAGCAGCAATGTATTCAGCTTCAGCAGTTGATGTAGAGACACAGGATTGCTTCTTGCATTGCCATGAGATAATCCTTCCACCAAGAAATTAACATCCTCCTGATGTTGATTTCTTGTCAATGTTGCAGCCACCATAGTCACTGTCAGAGTATCCATAGAGATTGAAATTACTATTTCTTGGATACCAGAGACCTAGTTTTGGTGCTCCTTTGAGGTATCTGAGGATCCTCTTTGCAGCAGCTAGGTGAGACACCTTTGGAGCAGCCTGATATCTTGCACAAATGCATGTGGCAAACATGATATCTGGTCTACTAGCAGTGAGATACATCAGAGAACCAATGATTTCTCTATACTGATGTTGATCAGTATCCTCCCCCTAAGGTCAGGGCAAAGATTATGGTTTCTGGGTATGGGTGTCTTGGATGGTTTACAATTCTTCATTTCAAATCTTTCTAAGATGTCTGAGACATACTTAGATTGACTTATGAAGAACCCTTCCTTCATCTGTTTCACCTGAATTCCAAGGAAAAAGTCCATTTTTCCCATGGAACTCATCTCAAACTTCTGCTTCATAATGTTTTCAAAGTCCTTGCACATTTGATCATTTGAAGAACCAAATATGATGTCATCAACATAGACTTGTACTAGCAAAATGTCTTCTCCACTCTTTCTGATGAAAAGAGTCTTGTCGATGGTACCTCTAGTGTATCCATTCTTCAGGAGAAACTGAGACAAGGTCTCATACCACAGCCTAGGTGCTTGGTGCAGCCCATATAGAGCTTTATCCAGTTTGCACACGTAGTTGGGGTGCTGTGGGTCTTCATCCTGGAGGTTGACATACATAGATTTCCCTATCTATATCCCCATATAGAAAAGCACACTTGACGTCAAGTTGGTAGACTGTGAAGTTCTTGGATGCAGCATAAGCAAGGAAGATCCTAACTGCCTCAAGTCTTGCAACAGGTGCAAAGACATCAGTATAATCAATTCCTTCCTCCTGGGTGTACCCTTGAACTACTAGTCTTGCCTTATTCTTGATAATCAAGCCTCTATCATCTTTCTTGTTCCTGAATACCCATTTAGTGCCTATGGGTACTTGACCAGATGGTAGTGGGCATAGATTCCAGACCTTTTGTCTTCTGAATTGAAGCAGCTCCTCCTGCATCGATTCAACCCAACTACTATCCTTTAAGGCATCTTCTACCTTCTTTGGTTCCATCTGAGACAAGAAGCATGAATACAAGCAGACATTCCCATGATGAGTTTGTCCTCTTGTTCTCACACCCTCAGAGACATTCCCTATGATGTTCTCAGTTGGATGAGTGTTGTGAATCCTAAGACGAGGAATCACTTCCAGTTGCAGAGATAAGTCTAGGTTAGACATATTCTGATCAGGAACTGGATCACTCTGTCCAACTGTTGTTTCAAAGTCATTCAATGAGGACTGATTAAATGATTGAGAAACATCATCAATGGTTGGTTGTGGAGTAGGATTAACAGTTGCCTGTTCCTTCAGAATACTACTTCCCTCAACCTGGTGTTGTAATGGATCACCTGAAGAACTTTGAGGTGATCAAGTGATTCACTTGTTGAAGCTTCACTATTCCTGGAGATAGTTACACTATCAGATCTGTGAATGGTTGAAGCTTGTTGCCTTTCAGCTCTTGGAGAATTTGGAAGAGGTCTGGGAAGCTCAAATAGTTGACTTGCATCAGCATCAGCATCAGCATCAGCATTCTCTTGAGCACCTGTTCCAGCTGAAACATTTTCACAAGATGGTTTAGAATAGTTTGGAAACAATTCTAAATCAAAGATATACTCAGGTCCATTCCCCTAACACAAGGAGTGTGCTCATTAACAACTATGTTGGATGATTCCTCAAATTGTTGATTCTTGATATTGTATACTTATAAGCTTTAGAGCTAGAAGAGTATCCAATAAAGATAGCATCATCCGACTTCTCAGCAAACTTTGCTAAGTTGTCCTTTGTGTTAAGTATGGTACACCTGCAGCCAAAGGACCTTAGAAAGCCAATGAACGGTGGCCTCTTGTTCCATAACTCATAAGGGGTTTTTCCATGGGGCTTAACTACAAGAACCCTATTCTGCACATAGCATGCAGTGCTGACTGCCTCTGCCCAGAATGTTAGAGGCAGCTTTGAATCAGCTAACATGGTCCGAGCAGCCTCAATAAGTGTCCTGTTCCTCCTCTCAGCAACACCTTTTGTTGAGGAGTTCTGGGAGCACTGTATTGTCTGGCAATCCTTTTGAGTCACAGAATGAGTCAAGAACGAAGTTCTTAAACACAGTCCCTTGATCACTTCTAATGATCTTAACCTTGTGATCAATTTGATTTTCTATTTAAGAATAAAAGATTTTAAAGTTTCAGCAGTTTCATCTTTACTTCTTAAAAAGAATACCCATGTAAATCTTGTAAAATCATCAACTATCACAAGGCAGTATGATTTCCTTCCAATGCTCATTATACTTGTGGGACCAAAGAGATCCATGTGCAATAAGTGTAATGGAGTAGTGATAGAGTTAACACATTTGGATTTGTGAGATGATCTGTGTTGTTTCCCTTTCAGGCATGCAACACAGTTATCTTTGCAGAAAAATTCCTTTTTAGGCAAACCATGTACCAAGTTATTTTTAGCCAATTTATTCATTGTTTTAAAATTCACATGACACATCGTTTATGCCATAGTGTTGACTCATCACTACCAGCTTTGGAAAGAAAGCATGATACTTCACCCATAGGAGAAGCATTGTTCATATCCAGCTTGTACATATCCCCTTTCCTAGGAGATCTAAGAAGCACCAATTCCGGAGAATTGTTATCCCTGGTTTGAGGATAATGCACTCATGTTCTGTGAAGAGCATCTGATGCTTCTGGTCACAGAATTGAGAAACACTTAACAGATTATGTTCAAGCTATTTGACAAAGTGAACTTTGTCAATGTTTATTCTGCCATTGGATATACTTCCTCTGCCCGAAATATATCCTCCGGCCTCACCTCCAAATTGGACAGGCCCTCCATCAAAGTTCTGGAATTGTTGAAGGAGAGATCTGTTCCCTGTCATGTGCCTGGAGCATCCACTATCTACAATCCAGACATTGTTGTTCTTGTCAAATGGACGTCCCTGCACATAAGATGAGATGGTTAGTTTTGTTTGGAAGCCCAAGCCTTACTGGTCTTGGGCTCTTCCAACGATAGTGACATAATTGAACCAAAAGATATGCATTGGGGTTCAATAGTGGTCGTTGTTGAAGAAGAGGTTTGGGCTGCAGCATCTTCCTTGATCTTCCAATCCATCCCTTGGTTGTTCTTTGAAGATGAGCTTGTTGAAGCTTGTGCAACATGGTCTTCTTTCGAAGCTTCTTTCTTTTTGAAAAAAAAACCTTCACCACCTTTTCTTCCGAAGTAGTCTTCTTCTGAGATGGTTTCAAGGGAGCCTTCTTATTCTTCCGAGCCTTAGAAGGTTTGGCTTCCGAAGCCATCTTCCCTTCGGAAGAAGTAGTTTCTTCCGAAAGCAACTTGGCTTCCGAGACCAACCTTCCCTTTTTCATCATTTGGACCTTTTGAAGTGGTCCAACTGAGAAACCTTCTCTGACTCCTTCTTTTCTAACATTATTTGCATAATGTGTGCTTGCTGGATTGTAGTAACAATCTTTAGCCATGTGGTTGTGCAGACCACACATTATGCATGCAATGTTAGTTTTCTGGGAACTTGCAGGTTGCTGTTTCTTAGGTTTCTTCTCTTCATCATCAACTTTACCTTTCAACTTCTGATCCTTCAGTAGGATAGGAGTGCTGGTATTACACTCCTTTCCTGAATCAGAAGTACCTACCACTTGAAATCCGGCAGAAATGAAGACACCCTTTTGCTTTGGGTCGATCTTAAGCTTGGACTCTGCAACCTTCTTGGCAGTCCTTCTAGCAGCTTTAGCTCTGCTTCTTCTTGCCTTGGTGGTTAGGATTTGGTCTTCACAGGTGGAGATGAGTATATCCTCCTGTTTCTCCCCTGTGGTGGCCACTATTTTTGCCTCATCCTTTAGTTCCAATGGAGAAGGGTCAGCAGTTGGAACCTCTTGCTCTTCAGTACCACATCTAGGTAGTCTAATAGACTCATAAGAGTATGGTGGAACTATTTCATTAGTTCCCAACCCTTCTTTGTTTTGATAAAACATTTTGGAATGAGAGGT
This sequence comes from Flaveria linearis, assembly GCA_024085815.1. Lineage (NCBI taxonomy): Eukaryota > Viridiplantae > Streptophyta > Magnoliopsida > Asterales > Asteraceae > Flaveria > Flaveria linearis. Next base: position 34,156,115 of record CM044003.1, on the reverse strand, counting down.
TGATGCAAGAATAGTTTGGAAGCTTTGCTCAGCAATAGCTTGCTTCCTGGCCTGAGCCTCAGCTGTGACCAACTGGGCTTGAACCTCAGATAGTTTGGATATCAGATCTTTAATTTGAGTCTTATAATTAGTCTTTTCATGTTTCAAAGAGACACAGTTTTCTCTAACTCCTCAATTTTCTTTTGATAGTCAGATTCAGCTCTCTTAAATCAGATTTTAGCACATTTAAAGACTCAACCTCAGATCTAATTTCCGAAATGTAATCCTTATAGAGTTTAACTTTACAATACAGGCAGCAGTACAAAGATGTTCATATACCTGATCATCATCTGTTCCGGCCATGAGTGCTTGAGCAGGAGTCACATCCTGTACCATGAAGCTCCAGTCAACTTCTGATCCACAGCAGCTGTTTCAATTGACTTCTCTTCATGCTTTGAAGCAGTGGGATGTGTGGAGGCCTGTGAGGTTCCGGGTTGTTCTTGGGAGCCTTGCATTCCCTAGCAAAGTGACCAAGTTGGTTGTAGTTGTAACACTTTGCTTTGCTTTTGTCAAACCCAAACCTGCTGTTGACTGGGTTTTGAGGGAATTGCCTTCCAGTTCTCTTGAAGAACTTCTTCGCTCTGTAAGTTAAAAGAGCCATCTGCTGGACAATATCCATATACTCCACATCATCTGGACTGAAGCACTCAAGATCATCAAAGCAGTATTGAAAATCACCAGAGTGTCCACTTCCAGAGACAAAGGCACAACTATCCTGAGAGGAGTTGTGTTGAACCTTTTGAGACTTTGGAGTCTCAGGTAGAGTAATGTAAGGTCCGCTGTGTGAGTTGTCAGGGTAACACAACAACTGATGTTGTGGTTCCGTGATTTCCCTTTCAAGCACATGAAGGGCTGAACTCAGTTGGTTATTGGATTGACCAGAGGAGTTCTGCATGTTCATCTCCATCTGGAATGCAGTTAGGATACCATACAACTCTGTCAGAGTAAGAGTCTTAATCATAAATCTTTAGCAGTTTTGCACTTCTTGAAGTGTCTGTAGACGGAGTTAGGGAGAGCAGTTTGGAGAGAAGTCATAGCCCTTTGATCCAGCTCTATTATATTCCTGTTTTCTTCTGAGTAATCACCAACATCTTTTGGAATGATACGATTACCAGTGGCAGAAGTGGTGCTTGGTATGAAAGGACCATTGACAATGGAGTCCCACATCCTGAATCTTGACACTTGATGAAGCCTTCCATTCTGATACACCATGTGTCAAAGTCTTCAGGGGTGATCAGTGGGGACTTGGTCATGGTACCGGTTTCCATATCAGCCTTGGAGAGAGCAGCCATTTGAGTGAGTGGTTTGTAGTGAGGAGTGAAAAACAGGTTGATTTGGATGGTAAGATCTCACAATCAAGAGCCTAGAGCTCTGATACCAATTGCAGGATCGATTATGGGTGGTTTTTCTCTCAACCCACTGTGAACAACACTCAGCAAGTAGTCTATGAAGAGTTGATCACAATATAACAAGTAACAAGCAATAAGAAAATTAACACAGGAAGTAAATTTTCAAGGTACTTTTATATATTGCTTCTCAACTCAAAGGATTATAAGACTCTTTGACTCTAAAAATCAATTCTAATAAGTTACAAGGAGAAGATATATATAATACTACCTACAGCCGGATATACTTTGATACCAGCTGGACACCTCTAACCTTACATCTATACTACAAGATTCTAGGTGAGGTCTTTCAGACATTTTGCCTGAGAGTTGGTAGTCAGGACATGTCCCTGACTTACCTTTTGTCACCAACTAAAGTTGGTAACATGTACTATCATAAAAAGGTGAACAGTAGAATAAAGCATGGTCAACAACATGGCTCTTTAAGAAGATGCCATGCTGTATCAGAGGTCTGCAGCGGACTGTCAGGGACCATACTTTTATCTGCTGGTCATCGCAATGTCTTCCGAAGAATAAAGTATTTCAGAAGAATAACTTCTTCCGAAGCCACTTTTACTTCGGAAGACTGCTTCTTCCGAGGCTTGGAGTCTTCTTTGTCTTCGGAAGCTCAGACTTTGTCTTCAGCTCTTTCATCAGACTTTGTCTTCGGAAGCTCAGACTTTGTCTTCAGCTCTTTCATCAGACTTTGTCTTCGGAAGATAGTCTTCAGCTGTTGGCTTCAACTGTTGTCTTCGGTTGTTGACTTCAGCCGTTGTCTTCAGACTCTCGGAAGATCTCTTGCTTTGCTTCGGAAGCCCTTCAATGTAGCACCAAAAATGACTATGAAGTGGTTTTGGTTGCATCAGCCTCATCATGATCCAACAATTATAATGGTGTCTTTATCATCATCTCCATCTCTATTGTTTAAATTTTTTTTTGTATTTTACATCTTTATCAGAATCTCCATCTCTGTCGCTATATCTAAAGTTTTATTAATAGTAACACTTTAAACATGTATAAATTTATTACTTATAAATCTATATAATTTTATGAGTGTTTAAGAAAGAGTATTGATAATAAAATAAATGTTTATTAGTGAGATAAAGAAAAAAATTAAGACTTAGATATGGGTTGCTAAACAAATTTTAGAGATAAATTTAAGTAAATGAGTTATTTATTTAAGTTCTAAAGATCAAGAAACATCTCATTCTTATCTCCATCTATATAATTACATTATAAATTATTACTTCTTTTAATTAAATAATATCATTACTTTCTCTATCTTCCCCATTCACAACCATTTTAAAAACTACTAAAAATATATAGAGGTTTACACAGTATTTTCTCAAAATACAGATTGAACGGTAATATTTTTTCTCTAATCCACTCACAACCACTTATAAACATACCATATATTATAAGAATACACTCATATTAATTTAGGAAGTAGGATGTGAATGCTCTTACAACAAATCTTTGAGCTTTTAAGTAAGGTTTTGAAGACCATAAATTATATCCGCTAGTTGGGGTGAATAATTTGGTTTAACTAGACTGTTTAACTTTACTTTATATCTTCTAGATAGTTTAAACAAGTTTTATTTATATTTGCAAGAATTGATGGTTTCTATTAACCTTTTGAAAACAAAAATGAGCTCTTTACTCTAAAAGCTTTATAAAATTCCTAGAATATCTAATCTTTGCAATTTGACTGGGTTTTGAGTTTTAATATATCTATACTATGTTAGTATCCCGTTTATTACTCTGACTGAATAAATAAATTATTAAATAGTTAGTAATGAAAAATTATTATAAGGTAATATTTTAAGATAAGATATTATTGAAATTATGTATGAGTTAGAAAATTTAAATAATAAAATGACAATATCAATTTTTAAACTTTTCACTTTATTTTTTTTTGAAAAAGTTGTTTTTTAAACAATAAATCATTTTTAAAAATGCCATTTTAAATATATTTTGTTATAACTTTGAAGTTTAATTATTTTTGTTTCATAAAAAATAGTTTTTTAAAAACACATGTTTTAAAATATTTTGTATTATAAAGAAGTTTGATGTTTGAGAAAAATTTATTACTTTATAAAAGGTTATTTATTTACAAATTGTATTTATAGAAATATCTCATTCTTAATATATTAAAAAGCATTTTTAATAAGAAAAAATAGTTATATAATATGATTGGTTGTTAATGTAATTAGTTATTAGAAAATAGATGAGCGCAAATTTGATTTAGAATGTGTAGATCTATGTCATGGGTCTCTAAGAAACTTTTTTTATTAGTATAAATAAATATTGTGTCCGGTTCAAATACAAAGTAAATATTATGTAAAAAGTGTGAGAAGCAATCAGGGAGTGACATGTGGCATATTTTTAAAAATAGAAGGAGGGATATTTTAAGAAGTCTACTTTATTGTTACGCAGGTGGGGATATATGTATTGACTTTTTCTATACGAAATCAATGGGAAATTCTCTATTGATCGATTCAAACGGTTGAAGATTTTTAGCTTACATCAATTCAATCGTTGAAGATTCAAACGATCGATTTCAGCTGTTGAAGATTGCTTTTATGTTATTTCTGTTGAAGATTATTGAGTTCTGTTGAAGATCGTGGATTTCTGTCCGCCGATGTCGACAATTGAAGATTCGTTTGGTACGTATGAGGACGATTATATACTATCAATTAAAATAGTATGTTACTTTTCGCACAGTAATTGTGTCTTTTAAATCATCATTGTGTCTATACTGTCAGATTTTTATGAATTTTATTATTGATTGACATCATCTTTGTGTCTTAGGTATCATCGTTGTGTATTTTTGTTCATCGTTGTGTATTTTTGTTCGTCATTGTGTCTTTTGTATTGTCATTGTGTCTGAATAAAACAGTCATTGTGTCTATACTGTTAGATTTTATACTGTCAATTGAAATAGTTTGTTTTTTGCATCGTAATTGTGTCTTTTGAATCTTCATTGTGTCTATACTGTCAGATTTTTGTGAATTTTGTTATTGATTGACATCATCATTGTGTCTTAGGTATCATTGTTGTGCATTTTTATTCGTCATTGTGTCTTTTGTATTGTCATTGTGTCTGAATAAAACAGTCATTGTGTCTATACTGTTAGATTACTCTGGACATTATCAATATGTTGTTGAACATATTTACAAATATTAGGTGAGTCTATATATGTTGTGTCTTTTATGCTGTTGTGTTTCTTATGTGATACTAATTATACTGATTGTGTCCTTTTATATTGTGTTTTTGTATGATATCAATTGATCTCATTATGTCTTTTATGCTGTTGTGTCTTTTTATGACATGCAGTTTTTATTCATACAGATGCTGAAAATTACAAAGATGTTAGCAAACAATGTGTATCCCCAGGTTCTGGAAGAGTATCTTACATACCTTTTGCAAAGAGTTCAATTAAACCTACTATAGGAATGGAGTTTGTTTCTATTGAGCATGCGTTTGCATTTTACCAAAGGTATGCTCTTTCCTGTTGGTTTGAAGCTAGGAAACATACAGAATATGTACAAGCTGGTAAAATACTTTTGAAGTATTTTTTTTGTTCAAAACAAGGGTTTAAAAAGGTAAAAGTATTTGATTCTTCAAATGATGAGGATGATAAATGTAAGTGGAAGCGTAGTAAACCATCTAAGAGAGTTGGGTGTGAAGCGATTCTTAAGCTACGTTTAGTTAATAGTAAGTATTGTGTTTATTCTTTCAAAGAAGAGCACAACCACTTGTTTGTTGATCAAGATGATGTGCATCTTTTGCCTGCTGCTAGGAAGGTTGATCACGTAAAAGAAGGTGCAATTCAAGCTTTGTCCGATATAAATATTGGTCCTGTTCGAGCTTTTCATATAATGAGAACTTTGTGTGGTGGTTATGCAGAAGTAGCTGCGACAAAAAATGATTTCAAGAATTATAAGAGGGATTTAAATAAATATATTGGTGAATATGATGCTGATATGCTTGTTTAAATTCTTATGAAGAAAAAGGATTAATTGAGGAATTTTACTTGTGAATATATTGTTAAAGAAGATGGAACATTAGGTGGTTTATTTTGGGCTGATGATGCTATAAAGAATAATTACTTGATCTTTGGTGATGTTGTTGGATTTGATGCTACTTATAGATCTAACAAGAATGATTCTAATCTCTTCATTCTGTCATATTTTCATTGTGTCTTTTTTCCATTGTGTCATATATTCATTGTGTCATAAGATTCATTATGTCATAAGACTTATTGTGTCATGATGTTAATGTGTCATATATATCATTGTGTCAAAATATATATCATTGTGTCTAATTATAGTTATTGTATCATATATGATAGGTATGATATGGTTTTTGTACCTTTCACTGGTATAAATCACCACAACAGAAATGTTACTCTTGGTGCTGCTCTTCTTGGATCTACAACTGCAGATTCATATAGGTGGTTATTGCGTAACTATGTCAAAGCTTTTGGTAATCCACCTAAAGTTACTGTTAGTGATCAAGATCCTGCAATGAAGAGGGCTATACTAGATGTTTTACCAACTTCCCGGCATAGGTTATGTATGTGGCATATATGGGACACAGTGACTTCTAAGGTATCAAGTGTTTACTCATTGTGTCTTTTTCTAATTTACTCAGTGTGTCTTTTTTCTTTTTTAAACATTGTGTCTTTTTTCTTTTTTACTCATTGTGTCATTTTATATTCTGCTATTCCTTTTTCAGTCATTGTCTTTTTATATTATCTGATATTGCTTTTCGCTCATATTTATAGGTAGGACCAGTTTTGTGTAACAGTACAAATTTTAAAAAAGGATTGGCTGCTATTGTATGGGCAGAATCTATTACTCCTGCTGAATTTGAAAAAGAATGAGATGTACTTCTATCTGAGTTTGGTTTAACTACTCATCCATGGTTGTGTGAAATTTTTAATATCAGAGGAGATTGGATTCCTGCATATTATCAAAATGAGAATTTTTCTGGGCTTATGCGTACAACATTAAGATGTGAGAGTGAAAACCACTTTTTTAATCAGTTTTGCAACCCAAGATCAACTTTATTGGAGTTTAATAGTCATTTCGAATCCGCTATGGAGGCTCAGAGGTATGAGCATAGGAAGAATGATCATGACACTCGATTTGCTAATGTGGAGTTGTGTAGTTCATTTGCTCTTGAAAAACAAGCTGCACAGATTTTTACGCGAACTATTTTTTTGGATCAACAGTTGGAGATAAATAATGCAATCAATAGTTGTGCATCTGTGAGAATTGAAACAGTTGATGATTTTGAAAAGTTTGAAATCAAAGATTTCAGGCAACCATGCACTGATTACTTTAAGGTATCAATTTCTTTGTTCTTGTTTATATATTGTGTAATATTTTACTTGATGTGTGTTTTACTTTATCATTGTGTCATGTTTTGGGGTTCATTGTGTCACGTTTTGAGGTTCATTGTGTCACGTGTTGAGGTTCATTGTGTCACGTTAAATGTAATTGTGCATTTTGTGTATTTTGTTGTAGGTTATGTTTCGAAAGGAAGATTTGACCATATCATGCAGTTGCAATAGGTTTGAACAGTTTGGGTTGATATGTAGTCATATTTTCTATGTTCTTCGGCTTTGTGATATTTGAGAGTATCCAAAAAAGTATGTTCTTAAGCGTTGGACAAGGGAAGCTGTGCCGAATACTTTTCTAAGATCTGATTTTATACTTCCTGGTTGTGACAACAACTGGCATTTTATAGAAGCTGTGGTTCATGACATAAAAAGTGCCAATGATTATATTGTTAATCAATTGGTTACGAACAAAGACGAGTTGTGTTTTTATCTTGATTATTTGAATAGTTACAAGTCTAAGGCTGATGAAGTTCAAATGGTCACCCCACCTCCAAGCAGGAGAGATAGGTTTGCAGAGTTAACTAGAGGGAGCGAACGAAATGAAGCAAAATTCCGTGTACCTGTTAAGCAAAAGACAAAAGGTAGGCCGAAAAGAATGAAGTCAGCTCGTGAGTTAGCCATCGAACAAGCAGGAAAAAAGTTGAGAAATTGTGGGTTTTGCAAACAACCTGGTCACATTATACGCAATTGCAGTTTATATCTTCAAAGCACTAAGGATAAACAAGCTTCAAGCAGCTCAACAGTTGATTCTATGCCTATTCAAGAATAGGATTCATTGTCATAAGATTCATTGTGTTGTATACTCATTGTGATATTATATTCATTGTGTCATTATATTCATTGTGTCATAAGACTCATTATGTCATATTTGAAGAGTTTTGTTTACGTTTGATTTTGAAGATAAATACAAGTTACCAAAATACTATTGTGTAATGTAAAGCAACATATAGCAACAAATATTAATATGCCAACACATAGCAAAATATAACAACATGCCAACATATTAAATTACTATTATTTCAAATTACCATGTGTCAAACTACCATTGTGTCAAACTACCATTGTGTCAAACTACCATTGTTTCAAACAACCACTGTGTCAAACAACCATTGTGTCAAACAACAATTGTGTCAAATTACCATTGTTTCAAACAACCATTGTTTTGAACTACGCCATTCCAAATGTCAGCCTTTTAAAGATTCTGTCTTTTGATGTTTTTTGGAGGTTGATTTTTTAGGACCATGTAACTCCATGTAGTTCTTCACATCTTGTATTACCAAATTCTTTGCTTTATTTATGTCATGCAATAGAATTTTTGCAGCATACTTTCGGCGCAAGTCTTCCAATTCTGCCGCCTGCTTATTATCTTTTTCATCAATGAATCCATAATCCCAGAAGTTCACATCTTCTCCCAGGTACATCTCCATATGTTGCATGAGAAATACTCCACAATCAATTCCATTTTTTGATGATCTCCATGTCATTTTTAACCGTTCAATTGATGTTTCCTTCATTTTTTTTTGCTTTTCTATGTGAAATACTTGTAAGGTAATTTGCAAAAACATCTCTCTGGGGAAAAAATCAACATTGTGTTATATTTAAATAGTATATGTTGTGCTATATTAATTATACGGGTTTCAAGTACTTACTGCTCTCTCAGGTAGACCAAGGTAATTTGCTTCATATTCACCAGATGCATTGTTATCAATCAAGATTGTCCTTGTCTATTTTAGCTTGAAACAAATAAGGTAATAATGACCCATTTGAAGGATTGGTAGCATCACCATATCAAACTTCTTTATATCTTTCACCAACTTCTCATTTTTTAAAAGGTTGTTCATGTTTTTTGTGAAGTCCTTAAGAACAACCTCATAATCTCTCATATAAGTATTAGCGTTCTGTAAATCAAACAATATAAGATATAATAAAATAAAATGAGACTTGACACAATGATATATCATTGTGTCATAAGATTCATTGTCTCATATATATCATTGTGTCATAAGATTCATTGTGTCATATATTCATTGTCTCATAAGATTCATTATGTCATAAGACTCATTGTGTCATGGTGTTAATGTGTCATATATATCATTATGTCATAAGATACCTTGTGTCATTTATATCATTGTGTCAAAAGATTCATTGTGTCATATTGTAAGACCCCGTTCCCAGGACGCTTACAGCTGGTTGATCATCGTACAAAACGTACATTTCTATTAACTTCAATAAACATTGCAGCGGAATCGATCAAAATGACATCTCATTTTATCATAAAAGCTTTTGCAAAATAATACATCGTTAATCAATTACAAAATATATATTGTTGCATTACATCACAAAAGCATTATATAAATGGATGTCATCCGAAAGAGCTAAGTAGCCGCCTCGTGCCATCCTCAGCAACCTTACCTGCCATCTGGAAACACTTAAAAAGTCAGCGTTGCTAAGTGAGTTCTAGTTTTATAATTAAAACATATTTTCCTTTCATTAAAAACCGTTCTTTACTTTCATGCGATCACACATCATACGTACACATAGGTAATATCATTATTATTTTCATCATTCTTTTCTTTTACCTCTACTAGATCCTATCAAACTTTACCCTCTTCATGGCACGCAGCCATGAATACTGAGGTCGAGTGACAAGGATCCCATTTCATACAGTGTTATTATATTTCGTCCGTTCATTTCTTTCGTTCGTTCATTCTTTAACTTTCGTTCATTCAATGTACGTTATTACCATTCACATTCGTTACTTTCCTTCACATTCGTTCATAAATTCTTTCTTTCATTCGTACGTTCATTACTTTCGATGACATGTACATTACCCCGAACATTGTGCACGAAGCGGGTAACGGAGCCTGAGGTCTTACATAGACCTCAAACATTGGGCACGAAGCTGGCTCCAGTACCTAGGGTAAGTACATTCATCACTTATCTTTCCTCTTTCATTTTGGATCAATGCCATATGCTATACCCCGAACATTGTGCACGAAGCTGATGTTGGACTTGTGGTAATTAAATCACGAACATTGTGCACGAAGCTGATCCAGTCACCTAGGGCAAGCGGCAAGGATCCCATACATATGGTCAATCACAAAGATTGGACCCCAGTGTGCATCCTTCGGGGTAGCTAACCCACACACCGTTGAGCTAACACCTTCATTGGGTGTGCACCTCCATACATTTGCTTGCAAGCCTTTCTTACATTCATTCATTCATTCGTTAATGCATGCATTCTTTCGTTTAATTCCTCTTTTCATTATCTTCCACTTTACGTTACGTAATACTTTTCATTCATTTGTTAACATAACACATAAAGCCACGGGAAAGATAAACATTCATCATAATAAGGAACATCAACATACGCAGTACTAACATCATACAGGGCATTATCATACATACATAACATACATCACGCGTAACATGCAACATCATCATGCCTAACATACCCTCTAAGTCCTCAATAGTCATCTTACATGTACCTACGGGAACTTCCACGTCTAAACTTACATCCGCACTTCCCCCCGAAAGTAAGAGACTATTCTACACTTTCCCTTGGGTACACCAGCCCTATTTGGGCGTATGGGCACCCTTCAGTCACATGGCCTCTATGAGACTGAACATCATGCGAATGGACCAATACGGATGGACACCAATGCGGATGAACACTATGCGAATGGACCTTATGCGAATGGACCTCATGCGAATGGACTTAATGCGAATGAGCACCTAAGCGTATGGACCCTCAGTCGCATGACTCCCCATGCGACTGGACCCCCAGTCGTGCGACTAAACCTCAGTCATGCGAATGAACTCCAATCGCACCACAATCGGCCGAATGGCCTCCAGTCGGTCGCCTAGCCCTAGCTGATGCAGAATGCAGTTCATCCCGAACCTAATCTACCATTTTCAACCTCCAAGCTCATCCAAACCCATTCTAAGCCCAAATCAACCATCCTAAACCTTAGGAATGCATACTACAACACCATTCAAGCACACACAAGCCCGGAAACAAACTCCAAACGTATCACACACAATCACACCCAAATGGGTCAAACACACACAAATACAAAAACGGGTTTACTATGTGTTCTAGCCCTAAATCAGTTGAAAACGAGTAAAATAGGGGTCCTAGAACTCACACAAACTACAAGAAGAAGAAGAGCTTCATTTTGACCCGCTAGGCGACAATTTTTGCGCTTGAATCTACCCGAACCAACCTTTTTCTCTCTTTTCTCTCTTCTTTCTCTCTTCTTCTCTTTTTGCTGAGTTTTCACAAGTGTGGGGAGGGTGTGGCTGCCCTCCCCCTCTTAATCCCCACTTTTACAAATTTTCTCCCGTTTTGACCAGTTTGGTCCCCCGACTTTGGACTTTATTTCTTTTTCTTCTTTTGTCGTCTTCAAGGAAAATATCCGGGTGTTACAAGTCCACCCCCCTTATATAGGTTTCGTCCCCAAAACCTGTTATTCCTCGAACAAACGTGGGTAATGATGTCTCATTTCTTCTTCGGTCTCCCACGTTGACTTGGATCCCTTCCTGCGCTTCCACTGTACTCGCACAAGAGGAACCACTTTATTCCTCAGCCTCTTCTCTTTTCGATCGATAATTGCCACTGGTTGCTCCACATAATTGAGCCGTTCGTCTACTTTGATATCCTCCAGTGGAACAATTATATCTTCGTCTGCCAAACACTTCCTTAGATGAGATACGTGGAATGTCGGGTGAATTCAACTTAACTCATCTGGTAACTCCAATCTATAGGCCACCTCTCCTACTCGAGCAATGATTCGGAAAGGGCCTGTGTACCTCGGGCTCAACTTGCCCCGCTTTCGGAAGCGAATGATACCCTTCCAAGGTGAGACCTTCAACATAACCCAGTCGCCCACCTGGAAATCAATCCGTCTGCATCTTTTATCAGCATACGAATTCTGTCTATCTTTGGCTGCCTTCATGAAGGCTTTGATCCTTTCAAGCTTTTCAGTCATAGCCTCGATCACCTCGACGCTCCCTAACTCTTTATGACCAATATCACCCCAACAAACGGGTGTTCTGCATCTCCTATCGTATAGCATCTTATAAGGTGGCATACCAATGCTGGCATGATAGCTGTTGTTGTATGAGAATTCAGCTAACGGTAAGTGGTCATCCCAACTTCCCTCAAAATCAATTACACATGCCCGAAGCATGTCCTCCAATGTCTGAATGGTCCTTTCTGACTGACCATCAGTCTGGGGATGATAAGTCATGCTAATATGTAACCTCGTCCCCATGGCGTTGTGGAATTTCTTCCAGAATTTGGATGTGAACCGGGTGTCACGATCAGACACAATAGACATCGGCACACCATGACGAGTCACAATCTCCTTAATGAAAAGATCCTCCAACCTCTCAGATGAATATGTCTCGCAAATCGGTAGGAAGTGAGCATTCTTTGTCAAGCGGTCAATAATCACCCATATAGCATCATACCCTTTCGGAATATGCGGCAGCTTCGTAATGAAATCCATGGTGATGTGCTCCCACTTCCATTCCGGTATATCCAAAGGTTGGATCTTCCCATACGGCTTTTGATGCTTGGCCTTCACTTGCAAGCAAGTAAGGCACTTACTCACATACTCCACCACGTCACGCTTCATACCCGGCCACTAATAATCTTTCTTCATGTCTTGGTACATCTTTGTAGCACTGGGATGAATAGAGTATCGAGTCTTGTGAGCTTCATCCATAATCTTCACCCGTAGATCCCCAAGACAAGGAATCCACATTCGTCCAAACCGGGTTCTAACACCAAACGTATTTTCGCCCAACTCCGTGACCAGACCTCTCATTCTTTCAGAGTTAAGATGATCTTCTTTCAATGCCTCATCTTAAAACTCTTTGACTCGCTTCATCACATCAGAGGTCATAATCAACTGGTACGCTTTCACCCAAATCGGCTCGGGTCTCTCCTTTCGGCTAAGGGCATCCGCCACCACGTTGGCTTTGCCCGGATGATAATGGATCTCACAATCATAATCCTTTATGAGCTCCAGCCATCTTCTATGCCTCATGTTCAAGTCCTTCTGCTCGAAGTACTTCAAGCTCTTGTGGTCAGTGAAAATGATGCACTTCGTCCCGTAGAGATGGTGCCTCCAAATCTTTAGTGCAAATACCATAGCTGCTAGCTCCAAGTCATGAGTAGGATAGTTAACCTCATGAACCTTCAACTGTCCGGATGCGTAGGCTATAACTTTTTCTCTTTGCATTAACACACATCCCAACCACGAGTAGGAAGCATCAGAATAAACCACTAGATCCTCACTTCCATCGGGTAATGACAATACAGGAGCTTGAGTCAACCTCACCTTCAATTCCTCAAATGCCTTCTCTTGAGCTTGACCCGACACAAACTTTACATCTTTCCGGGTCAACTTGGTTAGTGGAGAAGCGATCTAAGAGAAGTCTTGAATAAACCTTCGGTAGTAGCCCGCCAAACCCAAGCAACTGCGGATCTCGGATGGCGTCTTTGGAGACTTCCATTGCATCACTGCCTCCACTTTAGCCGGGTCCACCGTAATCCCGTTGGGATTTACCACATGACCCAAGAATTGAGCCTCGTGCAACCAAAACGCGCATTTGGAGAACTTAGCATACAACTTCTCCTTTCTCAATGTCTCTAACACCTCCTGAATGTGACCGGCGTGCTCGATCTCGCTCTTCGAATAAATCAGGATATCATCAATAAACACAATCACTGATTTATCCAACATTGGCCGACACACTCGATTCATCAAGTCCATAAAAGTAGCTGGCGCGGTGGTCAAACCAAAAGACATAACGAGAAACTCGTAATGACCATAACGCGTGCGAAAAGATGTTTTAGGAATATCATGCTCCTTCACCTTTAGCTGATGGTAGCCAGATCGAAGATCTATCCGTGAGAACCAAGTGGCACCTTGAACCTGATCAAACAAATCATCAATCCTCGGTAACGGGTACCGATTCTTCACCGTCAACTTGTTCAGCTCCCGGTAGTCTATACACATCCTCATGCTACAGTCTTTCTTCTTTACGAATAAGACCGGAGCACCCCCAGGAGAGATACTCGGTCTAATAAACCCCTTGTCAAATAGCTCTTGCAATTGCTCCATCAACTCTTTCATCTCAGTTGGAGCCAACTGATACGGTGCCTTGGCAACAGGTTGAGCATCCGGTATCAGATCAATCTGAAACTCAATCTCTCGGTCAGGTGGCACTCCTGATAAGTCTTCTGGGAACACGTCTAGAAAGTCACACACAACCGAAACATCGGATAGTTGTGGTGTTGGCGTTTCCACATCCTTTACATAACACAAGTAGGCACTACATCTACGCCTCATACACTTTCCCGCTACCGCCATCGAGATTACCTTCGGGATCGTCATGACTCGATCCCCATAAATAGTTACCGAACTCCCGTCAGGCGCTATCAAATGAATCATCTTCTTGTGACACACAATGTTCGCCTTGAAATCTGCCAACCAATCCATCCCAAGAACCAAATTGAAACCACTTAAGGTCATCACGAACGGGCTAATAGGAAATTTATGACCTTTTAGTTCCACATCACAGTCCTCTATCATCTCAGAAATCCTGGTAGACTTACCTATGGCAGTTTCTATATCAAAGGGCGCATCAACACGTCTACTACGAAACGGCAGCATAGTACAGAAAGCAGCAGAAATAAAACTTTTACTAGCACCAGAATCAAACAACACAGAAGCTAAAGTTTGGTTCACTAAAAACGTACCAGACATAGCATCAGGGTCCGTCCTAGCCTCCTCTTATGTCACAGTGAATGCCCTGGCACTCGCCCTCGGTCCTTCACTCCCGTCTTCTTCACCCCGGAACCCTCAGCTCTCGGCTTCTTATAGTCTTTACTCATATGACCACTTTTCCCACAGTTGAAGCACTTCGTACCCCTGCAATCTCTAGCCATATGACCAGGCTTCCCACACTTAAAACAAATGTTCGACCCCCATCTACACTCGCCACTGTGCTCCTTCCCACATTTGCCACACTTTCTCGATCTCGTACCCGGTGTGGCTACACGGCGATCATCCACCCGTGGCTTCTTGTTACCCATCAAGGCATCACCCCGACCAAATCTCTTCCCACTCCAGTTTCGATCACCACCACCTTTCTTACTACCTTCAGCCACCACCACTACCGCCCTCTCATCATATAACCTCCCGGCCAAGTCCACCGCCGACCTGAACGTGCTCGGTCGGGTAGCGATCATGTGCCTGCGGATATCCGCTGGCAAACCCTGAATGTACCTCTTAATTTTCCATGACAGAGGCGTCACCTGATCCGGCACCAGACATGCCATCTCGTTGAACTTCGTGGTGTACTGTTGGTGTATCATGGTTCCCGCCTCTAGTTGCAGAAACTCCCTCTCAACCTTGTCCATTTCCCGGTGAGGACAAAACTCCTCAATAACCAACTTCTTCAGCTCCGACCATCTCATCCTCCCAATAGCCCTGCTACCCTTGGCTTGGACTATATTGTCCCACCAGCACAGAGCCGAGTCCACAAAAGAATGGGCAACAAACTTTACTCCGACACTCGCTGATTCAAAACAGCTTCCATCTCTCTCACCCATCGGTGAGAAGCAGCAACAGTGCCATTACCATCAAAAGTAGGGGGCTTGCATCGTTGAAACACCCCATAGTTACAACCTCATGCCGCCTCCGGTGCAGGCTCCTCTTCTTCCTCTTCTTCATTATCAGAAAAAACCGTTTCAGGCTCCGGTTGCTCCGTCCTCCCGAGGACCTGTTCCTCTCTTTCCGTTCTCCTTCCTGTACAACCTTAATCACTTCAGTCACCTCAGACGGTAAGATCATCTGTATGACTTGATGAACCTCCTCCACTACAGCCTCCTTTACCGAGGCTCTCAGATTGGCGCTCTCATCTACACCCTCCGGATGAGGGGTCTCCGGTTCTTTTGGAACCACCTTTTTAACTCTAGGCGTCGCGATGCAGCACCAAGCCCACCACGGGAGGCTTTAGATAATCTACCACCGGCCATCCTCTATCACACACTGAAAGATTCAAACACCAACACGGTCATTCAAGGGAACAACTCAGTTTATGTCAAGTATAGTAAGTCCCGAATTATAGTGGCCAGTTGTGATTAGCCACTTACTTTACTCTTCATACCCCAAGCATTACCTCTCCTGACTACTTCAGTATTTAAATCTACATACAACACATAACCACATACCATGCGCACATAATACCGGTTAACATTAAGAAAATACCTGATGGCACACAACTACTCAGACTGGCATCCCTTCCCTTTCCGTCCCATTTTCAGTTTAAGTTAAGGTTTATTTTGAAAATTTACCCGTTTCACTTAAACTTTGGCTCTGATACCAACTTGTAAGGTCCCGTTCTCGGGATGCTTACAACTGGTTGATCATCGTACAAAACGTACATTTCTATTAACTTTAATAAACATTGCAGCGGAATCGATCAAAATGACATCTCATTTCATCATAAAAGCTTTTACAAAATAATACATCGTTAATCAATTACAAAATATATATTATTGCATTACATCACAAAAGCATTATATAAATGGATGTCATTCAAAAGAGCTGAGTAGCCACCCCGTGCCATCCTCAGCAACCTTACCTGCCAACTAGAAACACATAAAAAGTCAGCGTTGCTGAGTGAGTTCTAGTTGTATAATTAAAACATATTTTTCTTTCGTTAAAAACCGTTCTTTACTTTCATGCGATCACACATCATACGTACACATAGGTAATATCATTATTATCTTCATCATTCCTTTTCTTTACTTCTACTAGATCCTGTCAAACTTTACCCTCTTCATGGCACGCAGCCATGATTACTGAGGTCGAGTGACAAGGATCCCATTTCGTACAGTGTTATTATATTTCGTCCGTTCATTTCTTTCGTTCGTTCATTCTTTAACTTTTGTTCATTTAATGTACGTTATTACCATTCACATTCGTTACTTTCCTTCACATTCGTTCATAAATTCTTACTTTCATTCATACGTTCATTACTTTGAATGGCATGTACATTACCTCGAACATTGTACACGAAGCGGGTAACTGAGCCTGAGGTCTTACATAGACCTCGGATATTGGGCATGAAGCTGGCTCCAGTACCTAGGGTAAGTACATTCATCACTTATCTTTCCTCTTTCATTTTGGATTAATGCCATATGCTATACCCTGAACATTGCGCACGAAGCTGATGCTTGACCTGTGGTAATTAAATCATGAACATTGTGCACGAAGCTGATCCAGTCACCTAGGGCAAGCGGCAAGGATCCCATACATATGGTCAATCACAAAGATTGGACCCCAGTGTGCATCCTTCGTGGTAGCTAACCCACACACCATTGAGCTAACACCTTCATTGGGTGCGCACCTCCATACATTTGCTTGCAAGCCTTTCTTACATTCATTCATTCGTTCGTTAATGCATGCATTATTTTGTTTCATTCCTCTTTTCATTATCTTCCACTTTACGTTATGTAATACTTTTCATTTCATTCGTTAATATAACACATAAAGCCACGGGAAAGATAAACATTCATCATAATAAGGAACATCAACATACACAATAGCAACATCATACAGGGCATTATCATACATACATAACATACATCACGCGTAACATGCAACATTACCATGCCCAACATACCCTCTAAGTCCTCAATGGTCATCTTACATGTACCTACGGGAACTTCCATGTCTAAACTTACATCCGCACTTTCCCCCGAAAGTCAGAGACTATTCTGCACTTTCCCTCGGGTACACCAGCCCTATTTGGGCGTATAGGCACCCTTCAGTCGCATGGCCTCCATGAGAAACATCATGTGAATGGACCAATACGGATGGACACCAATGCGGATGAACACCCAATCGTACGAATGGACCTCATGCGGTTGAACACTATACGAATGGACCTTATGCGAATGGACCTCATGTGAATGGACTTAATTCGAATGAGCACCTATGCGTATGGACCCTCAGTCGCATGACTCCCCATGCGACTGGACCCCTAGTCGTGTGATTGAACCTCAGTCATGCGAATGGCCTCCAGTCGATCGCCTAGCCCTAGCTGATGCAGAAGGCAGTTCATCCCGAACCCAATCTGCCATTTTCGACATCCAAGCTCATCCAAACCCATTCTATGCCCAAAACAACCATCCTAAACCTTAGGAATGCATACTACAACACCATTCAAGCACACACTAGCCCGAAAACAAACTCCAAACGCATCACACACAATCACACCCAAATGGGTCAAACACACACACATACAAAAACAGGTTTACTATATGTTCCAGCCCCAAATCAGTTGAAAACGAGTAAAATAGGGGTCCTAGAACTCACACAAACTACAAGCAGAAGAAGAGATTCGTTTTGACCCGCTAGGCGACGATTTTCGAGCTCGAATCTACCCGAACAAACCTTTTTCTCTCTTTTTTCTCTTCTTTCTCTCTTCTTTCTCTTTTTGCTGAGTTTTCACAAGTGTGGGGAGGGTGTGGCTGCCCTCCCCCTCTTAATCCCCCACTTTTATATATTTTCTCCCATTTTGGCCAGTTTAGTCCCCCCGACTTTGAACTTTATTTCTTTTTCTTCTTTCGTCGGCTTCAAGGAAAATATCCGGGTGTTACACATATATTCATTGTGTCATAACATTCATTGTGTCATAAGACTTATTGTGTCATGGTGTTAATGTGTCATATATACTGTGTAATAATATCATTGTCTCATTTAGTTTACTTACAATCATTTGAGGATTGCAAAAAAGCCTGTAATAAGACTCTCTTGCCTTCTTCTTTTCTTTGACATTCAATACATGTGCCCATATAGCAATAACATCAATATGAACTTCAATTTCTGGCCTTAGACTCTCCAATTCCACCCTTGGCACCGTCATGTAATCTTTAGATACAAATAAAAGATCCCTGCAAAAAGACAAAAAGAAAAGTTAGTAAACCAATTAAAATTTAAATTTATTCATAGAAGTTATTTTACCATGGTTTTTCATTTGCTGCAAATAGACAACTTGATGTGTTATTTTCTGAAACCGTTCTTCTTTCGGCCATTACAACTTGTCATTGTATGAATGGTGAGCATAAAGCTTCTGTTGGAATCTTTTTTCTCTCTGGTCTCTTTTTGATCTTTAAGTCATCCTGTTTTGGACATGTAATTGGTAGTGCATGTGAAATAGGATCGACATCAAGCACCATTTTTGAATCAGGAGTTCTAAAATAATCTACATTTTCTAGTACTCCCTGAAAGATGCCTGTATCTCCCTTGTTAATCAGATCGACATCCACATCATTTAGATTTATCATTGTGTCTTTTTCAATTTGAACCATTGTGTCTTTTCTATCAAGATGCACAGTCGCATCCTCCAACTCCTTTTTTGACACTTCCAACTCTTTACTAACCACCATCTCTTTAAGAACATCATCATTTTGCTTTCCCACATCTACCTTCTTACTAACAGCTTCAACATTATATTCTTCTTGTGTTGGAGTCAATAAACAAAATTTAGTCTATCAAAGTCATCATCCAACTTTTTGTTAACATCATCAATTTTGTTTGCCACCTCGCATTCTTTGTTAACATTATCCACATTTTCATCTTCTTGTATTGGCGTCAGTTTATCTATTAATTCAAAGCTTGATGCATCAAAGTCATTGTAAAGAACATTCACTGTGTCATCTGCAATTTCCAATGTGTCACTCTTATTGTGTCTAATCTCTGTATTCAAATTTGTAACAATTCTCAATATGTCAATGGTTGTTAGTTCTTCGGTTTGCATTGAGTCATCCTTTCCCATTATGTCATTCACTATCACTGTGTCATCAGTTACCACTATGTCATTTCTTTTCCTTCCCTTTCACTTACATTTGCAATAACTTTCTTATTCAGTTCTACACAAGCTCCTGTCTCTAAACCTCCTAACTCTCCATCTCCAACTACCTCTCCAGCTCCAACTACCTCTCCAGCTCCAACTAGCTCTCCAGCTCCAACTACCTCTCCAGCTCCAACTACCTCTCCAGCTCCAACTACCTCTCCAACTCCAACTGCCTTTCCAGCTCCTACATCTTCAGTTTCGATTGTGTCATCCTTTGATTTTGCTTTATATGAGTTCACCAAACAATCTCATTCTTTTTTTTTGAATTGTTGTTCTTCCAAGGAAATCTTTGATTGACTTCTCTAAGAATGACATTACCCATATTGCATGGTCATCAAACATCTCGAGCTCCTTTTCAATTGCTTTTACCCTTTCCTGTTGTATAAACATAATTGTTGAAGATCTTTCAAGTAATATATTGAAAGCGTATTATAATAATTAAACTTCATACCTCTTTTGTTTCAGCCATCATATCCTCAACATTGTGTCCAACATCATCTGCCCTTACTTGTTCCACTCCTAATCAAAACAAAATTAATATAAATTATTATGACACAATGTTTAAATAGAATGACACAATATGATTTGACACAACGATACAATGATCATTGTGTCATAATTAAATACATACTTTTCTTGATTTTGACTTTCAGGCTTGGTTTCTCCTTCCTTTGAGTTTTCTTTTTCACTACCATTGTGTCTTTTGCAGGCATTGTGTCTTTTGCAGGCATTGTGTCTTTTGCAGGCATTGTGTCTTCCACAGGCATTGTGTCATCAAGTCTTGTTTCAATATCCAAAAACATTTCATAATCAAACACATCAAGGCTTATTGAAGATGTACTCTTCACATTCTCAATTTCATAATGTAACACCCGTATTTTCTTTTAAAGAAATAAAAAAATAAAATGGAAAGAAAGAGGAAGAAATGAAAGTCAACCTAAAGCTGAGGGGTAAAAAGTGCCAAAAGGACAAAGAGAATAAAAGTTGGTGAATTAAGGGGTATGGCCGCCCATTTTGGCCTGTCAAAATGCTCTCATTCGGTTTTTAGAAAGAGAAACAGCAGAGACTTCGATTTTTAGAGAAAGAAAGAAGAAAACAAGGTAAGAATTAGTGTTTTTAAGTTGTGTTTTGGCTAAGAAACGGAGAATGCATGTCCTTATGTGTGTGTTGTTGTGTTCGGGTGTGTTCATTGGGTTTTATAGGTGTTGAACTTGTAGCAAACGGGTTTTTGAAGAAGTCATACCCGAGAGACTGCTAAGGTGAGTTCTAGACCCTGGTTTTTACTTGTTTAAAACTCTTTTGGGGCTGAAAATGTATTAAACAATTTTTACTATGTTTATCTATTGATACCCGTATGTAATTTGGCATGTTTGATGATGTTTATTAGATGTTTATGTGTAGTTCATGCTTAGAAGGACCTTGGTAAGCTTAGAACAATTAGGCTTGATGTTTGGGTTTGGAAATATCATAGTAATAAGTTGGACAGAAGGTTGATGTGCCTACATAAGGCTCATACGCCCAAAATTTTCCTTAGAAATGTTCTAAGTAGGGTCATGAGTCCAAATAGTTCTCATGTGCCCAAACAGTACCTAATACGCCTAAGACTCATGAGCCTCAACAGTGCTCATGTGCCTGAAATTGACTTAGAAAAGTTAAGTGTAAGGTGATGTGCCTAAACAGGGCTCTTACGCCTGAAAAATAGGCTTAAAAGCCTAAGTGTGAGATGATGTGCCCAAACAGTATCCTCATATGTCCCAACAGTGCTCATGCGCCTGAATAGCTCAGGCGCCTAAAGTGAAAATATTTCTAAGTGTAGGCTGGTGAGCCTACATAGTGATGAAAAGTCTGAACAGGGCTCATGCGCCCAAACAGGGCTCTTGCACCCAAACACTTAGGAATTTTTACAGAATTTTCTGGGAGTCTGTGCTTTAGGGTTTTGACTGAGGTTGACTAAGGGCTTATTAATGATGATGTTTCATGCATGATATGATTACTTATGATTGTTCCTTAATTAGTTATTGCTACTACTATTATTACTTATAGTATGTGACTTTACGTGGTATGTTATTATCGTAACGTAAAGTATAACGTAATAATAAAGTGAAACAGCAATAAAGAAAAGAAGAGGAACATTAATAAAATATTAATAAGTCTTGCAAGCATATAGGAGGGGCACGACCGTGTTGTCGTTAGCTCAACTGTGTTGCGGGTTAGCTACCCCTTTATGCACATAGTACACATAGCCCTTTCGAGGGATACAGTTGACCCTTTCGGGGGGATACACATAGCCCTTTTGAGGGATACAGTTGACCCTTTATGGGGGATACACATAGCCCTTTCGAGGGATACAGTTGACCCTTTCGGGGGGATACACATATCCCTTTCAAGGGATACAGTTGACCCTCTCGAGGGATATAGATTGCCCACCACCTGTTTTTCCATCGCGCACATAGTTAGGGCATTGTTCACTGGTCCACATAGACAGTGGAACATAAAGTTAAAAAGTTTACAGACAAGGCATATAGTACAGAGAACAAACAATATTTGTTCATACAGTTAATGCGTGCTCGCATATACAGTACAGAGTTGTATTTTACAGAAAAGAGTATTTTCATATACAACATATAGAAAGTATTTTAAATTATAAAACTAGAACTCACCCAGCAACGCTGACTTTTGTACATTTTCAGTTGGCAGGTAAATATTACTGTGGATGGCCCGAGGGTGAAGCTACTCGGCGGGGAAAGACTGACATCCATTCTTAACAGAAGTCACTGTTGTTTTGTAATGCAGTTAAACTATTCTTTTGTAAACTGATTAAATCAGGGTGTATTGCTTAGCAACAGTGTTATTAAAGAAATGAATGGCTTTTGTTAAAATTAATTCCGCTGCTAGAATTTAAAATATGTAATATTTTATGCTGTGAATGACCAACTGTGAAGTGCCCGGGATCGGGGCCTTACACATAAGCATATAAAATCTGCAATTAATAATAACAGTAATTGTGTCATATTCCATTGTGTCATATTCCATTGTGTAATATTAATTTTAGAGACAATATACTCTTACCGCAAGCACCAGAAGAGGACCATAGAATAAGTCCTTTTCATCAGCCTCCCATATTTGTTTCTGCTTGTTCAAGCAGTTGAATATGTAATCACACCAATCCACGTCCTGAATTTGGGTTTCTTTTGTTAATGACGGTAAAAATCTTACGTTCACTGTGTTGCTTTTCATAGCCTCTCCCATCACAGTGAAAAAAATAACCAAAAAAATTAGTTGGAAAGTTCTGCTTATGTCATTTTTTCTTTGAGATACATGCTCAACAAAATTCCTGATGAAGATCCTCCCAGATTCTCCAAATTGACTTCTCCACTCTTTTACTACTGGATCATTAGCATTTGGCTTTGTTTGTTCATCCACTTTGACACCACCAATAGGTAATCCAAATACTTCATGGATTAAATCTGGTGTTACCTGAAATTGACGTCTGCCATTGTTGAATATACATGTTTTGGCATCGTAGTTTTTCAAAAGCCAATATCCAAAAGATGTTGGAATGGTGTGTAAGTTTAAGAGTAGAGTTGGTCCAAACCCCATTGCTTTAACAACCTTTTTCTGTTTTTTTGTTAATTCACCCAGAAAACTGATGAGGTTGTTGAGTGAACATCTCAAGTTTACTTTTTGTCCATTGTACGGATAAAATCTTGCTTTTGTTGTGTCTTTAGCAACCTTGATTCGTTTGCCTTTTCTTACAGGATCAGTTGTCGATTTTCTCTTGCTTAACCCTTTTTCTCTTTCAGATTGTTTTTTATCCCAAATATTCACCACAAAATCTTTTAGCAACATGAAATCTTCCGCATTAGTTTCATCTTCAAAACAATGAATGAGACAACATATCATATAACTTAGTAAAGAAAGTAAGTTTTTAATAGAAGAATTGTGGTAGACATTAACTTTCAGAATCATCTTCAGGATTATCAATGATTAAAGGGTTTAACTTGTCATTTTTGTATTTAGTGAAATACTTCTTTGCTATTCTTTCACTTTTTCTTTTACGTCTTGGACCTTTATAAAGACACATTATTAGCAGTTTCCATGACACAATGAATCCCCAATCATGACACAATAAATCCCCAACCATGAGACAATGAATCCCCAATCATGACACAATGAACCTTCACAAAGACATGACACAAAGATAGATTTTGACACAATCATGCTCGGTTGAAACCCCCCCACCCCGAATCATGACACAATGAATCCCCAACCATGACACAATGAACCCCCCCAATCATGACACAATGAATCCCCAACCATGACACAATGAATCCCCTATCATGACACAATGAACCTTCACAAAGACATGACACAAAGATAGATTTTGACATAATCATGCTCGGTTGAAACCCCCACAATCATGACACAATGAATCCCTAATCATGACACAATGAACCTTCACAAAGACACATTATTAGCAGTTTTCATGACACAATGAATCCCCAACCATGACACAATAAATCCCCAACCATGACACAATGAATCCCCAACCATGACACAATGAATCCCCAATCATGACACAATGAACATTTACAAAGACATGACACAAAGATAGATTTTGACACAATCATGCTCGGTTGAAACCCCCCCAATCATGACACAATGAATTCCCAAACCATGACACAATGAATCCCCAATCATGACACAATGAACCTTCACAAAGACACATTATTAGCAGTTTTCATGACACAATGAATCCCCAATCATGACACATGAATCCCTAATCATGACACAATAAACCTTCGCAAAGATAGATTTGACACAATGAACGTCCCCAAAGACATATTAGTCATACGTACCAAGAACAAAGATAAATTTGACACAATCATGCTTTAGTTAAACCCCCCAATCATGAGACAATGCACAGTTATATTTTGACACAATAATGCTTGATTAGGTTTTACCAGTTTGTACTTGCTCTTCGATTGGAGTTATGCGAAGTGTTTCTGAGTTAATGCTTGTTGTTTTTGAGGTTGCCGAACGTTCAATGGACGGTGAAGACGTTTTCGTCGGTAGTGCTTGTTGATCGGAATCCATGGCTACGATTGAGGTTTTCGTCGAAGATGGTTCTTCTAAAGGTTATGGAATTGAAAGGACGATGATGGAAGTGGTAGTGACAGTTTCTTGTCTCAAATTACTTTTTTGCCCTTCCACCTGTTAGCAGTTTTTTACTTATTTACATGTTTGCCACTGTGTTTTTTTGAACCATTGATCTATTTTAATGAGTTGATCCAATAGCCAGAATTACTTCTCACCCTTTTTAGGAAATACAGTCTTTGTAGCATATCCTCACCTATAAATATTTATCAAAAAGATTTTTCTTTTATTAATAAAATATATTACTTAAATATATATCCTGTTTATCATCTACGTAATAAATAGTAACCAAATTTAACTATGAATATGAGCCATGGGTCACTGATCTCTAAAAAGATTTTTTTAATTAGTATAGATAAATATTTATCAAATTAAGTTTTTTCTTTTATTAAAAAAATAGCTATAGTAACCCGTGTGTTAAACGGGTTGAATAAATAAAAATTAATATAACAAAATTTATTAATTATAAAATAATATTTTAAGATATAATATCATTGAAATTATGTATTAGAAATGACTGTAAGTTATAAAATAGTGATATCAACTTTTTAAAACTTTATTTTTTTTCAAAAAAAAACGTTTTGTTCTAAAATAAACCGTATAAAAATGTCATTTTTAAAAATTTTCTTATTATAACTCTTAAATTTAATTATTTTTTGTTTTAAAAAAATAACTTTTAAAAAATACCAATTTTAAATATTTCGTATTTTTAAAAAAAGTCTTATGCTTTAAACAAATTTATTATTTTACAAAAAATTATTTATTTAGAAATAACATTAATAAATAGATCTCTTTATTAATTTATTAAATCTAAAACAGTGTTAAATTGTATTATTAGTAATTAAGATAATTATTTAATAGAAGAGAGAGGCGGGAAAATTTTGATGAGAATGATTGTAGTGTTGACACGTATCATCCCAGATACCTTTTTATTAGAGCAGGAAGATTTATTGTTTAAATATCTTATATATATCATCTACGTAATAAATAGTAACCAAAGTTAAATATGAAAATGAGCCAATTAGGGTTTGGTGTTTTTTGAGTCAAAAAACACCAAAACTTTAATATTCAACCTCTCAATTCCTTTAACATCTCAAATAGCAATCGTGATCTTCTTACTGGATTTCAACATTCTGGCATGTATTGCTCGTCCATACTTTCTGGATTTATTACACTTTTAATAAAATAAAATACAATATAGTCTAATACTTGTACATTTAAAAAGCCAAGGTTACAAACACAAACTAATCTAAATGAAAGCAACCAACACATTCGAGCAAGATGCAGTTTTACATTCAATACGATGATAATACAAATAAAGTTTGTTGATTTATTTAAAAGATTCGATTTTACTAGTAAAACTCATATCTTTTTCTCGTTATCAAAATTTAAACCTGAGTAGATTTTAACAACACCCAAAGTGTTATTTTCTTTTTGTATTATTCCATCTTTTCTATTTTTAGTGCCTCATGGATATAAAACGATAAAAGGCAAAATAGTTAGCCAAATTTCTTAAGAGTTACATAGTCCTAGCTCTAAAATATTTATTAAAATTAAGTTTAAAATTAAAAGATAATATGATAAAATAGTTAATAGTTAACATTTTTCTTAGAAAATAGCTAAATAGTTAACATTGTATATAAAAGAAAATGAAATAAATAATCTTTTTTATACTAATAAATAAAAATATTAAGTGACACGTGTCACTCTCCAATGTCTTCTCAATTATCCTCCCTCTCTTCTATTAATTATATAATTTTTCTCTAATTAGTTTTATAATTTTTTTCCTGTCTCTCTCCTATTAAATAATTTTTGAATTTACCTTTATAAAATGTTTTATAATCCTAAAAAATTTAGAGTTGTTCATAAAACATTTTTATAAATTTAAACATTTGTTTTGTTCTTTTTATAAAACACTTCTAAAGATACTTGTATAATGTTATAGAATTACTCTATAATTAAACAAGAAGGGAAATATAGTATACTTATTTGTTTTTGTATTTTGGCCACAATATTTCTTAAATTTGCACTTTTCCCCCTTTCAACAGCGTAGTTTTTTTTTCCTAAAAGGTTGGTGATGGATCATAGATTGAATAAATAATAACTTTATATTTAAAGGTTATGTGTGATAAGATATTCAGGGTTTATATTTGTGTTAAAAAATTATTAGAATAAAATTATATTTTTCACTTTATTGAAAATATTAAAAGATGTCAGCTCTATAATTTTTTTCACTTTATTGAAAATATTGAACAAGAAAGGAAATGAATAGTATATTTATTTGCTTTTATATTTTGGTCTCAATATTTCTTAAATTTGCACTTTCCCGCCTCTCAACGGTGTAGTTTTCTTCTGAAAGGTTGGTGATGAATTATAGATTGAATCTAATAATAACTTTATATTTAAAGATTGTGTGGGATAAGAAATTCAAGGTCTATATTACCCTATATGTGAAATAAGCAAGGACATAAACAGTATTTCAGGGTATTATGGGAATTTTGCTTTTTTCCTCGACTGATGTGTTGGTCTGTTTATTATCTGTCCACTCCTTTTTCTTTTGATTTCACCGACTTTCTATCGGTGATGGCGGTGCCGATTAATGGCCAGTTGTTGTGCCGCCTCCACCTTCACTGACTATCCGGAAAGCCACCTCATGCGTCTTAATTTGGGTGTTTTGAAGGCGTTTTAGGGAGGGACCGTGGGTGTGACCTTTAGGCCGCCTTAGTGCCGCCGCCTACGGCTTGATCTACAGGCATATCCACCTATCTTCTCTCTTAGCTGTTGTGTCTCCGCCACCATTGTCGGCCTATCGAAAAACCACCCCACATGGCTTAGTTAGGGTGTTTTGAAGGCTTTTTGAGAAAGGGACTATGGGTGTGAGCTTTGGGCCGCTTTTGTGCCGCCGCCGTCGTCTCCGGCTTGGTCTGCAACTATACCCACCTATCTTCTCTCTTAATCGACTGCGATTGACTCATTGTGGTTGTTAGAGATCACCGTGGTGGTGGTGGTCGCACATCTGTGCCGGTTCCATGTTGCGCTTCTCTTTCTGGTTTTGGTGTTATTTCGAGCAATACCCATGCCGATGGAGACGGTTGTCGCTTTGCCTTCTATTTCTGCTTGAGATGGAGGTGGTGGCCATTTGGTAGTCGTTAAAAGTGGTGGTATTGGTGGTTTGGCTGTCATTGTTATCCCTCTACCCCTATGTCTCACTGGTACCCTTTTATGGTTTTTAGATCTAACCCTACTATGGTTTAATTCAGTGCGTTGATGCAAATGTTCGGTCATGAATATTGTAAATTGTCGTGTTCATCGGTTTTGCATGTTGTGCATCACTATATTTGTGTGTTGATAATGATAAACCATTGTTTATCTGAGACCTTCCACTGTTTTGGTACCTCAATGACTGGTGTGTCGATGATGATGAAGTTGACTTCATCTGAGACATTTGGCGGTTACAAGGCTATGATCATTTTGTGCAAATTAGGCAAGTTGCTTTGACGTGGCATCCCTTCGTGGTGTGCAGTCGTAACTAGCTATTAGTTATGAGCCTTGTTATATCTGTATCATTATAGTTTCAACCTGTTCAGTTCGTTGTTATTGTGACAATAATGTAGTGATCCGATATGTTATTTGTATAGTGTATGTAGTAGATAATTGGCTGTTGATATTGATATTATACTTGGAACGTCTGTGGCTATGATAGCATGTCTGAGCCCCTGGTTGCCTAACCTAGAGCCCCGCCACGAAGTGCGGGTTGAAAAAACAACTATTACCCTATATATGAAAAAACAAGGTTGAGAAATAGTTGGGTTTCAAAGGCTCTTGGTTTTGCCACATATGTTTTGTGGCTTTTACATTCCCACCCCCTCCCCCATGTCTTTAAGTAGGAAGTTCTATCTGTAGTCGGCACCGCCTTCTTTTGTTGTGAGAGAAAGTTTCCCTGTCTTCGTCGTCACCTTCCTTGTTCACTGTCGTCGCTGCACCGCCGCCGCCTATCACGCTGCCGTCTGCACCGTCGTCGCCATGGGAGGAACTGGTGGTCCTGGTCGCTCCGATATGGCCGCCGCCAAGTGGTCTCTAATGACCGACTTTGATGGTGTCTGTCGGGGAGGCTTTCTGGAGATTCCCGGTGATGGCTACCAACGGTCTCCCCGTCGGTGTTTGTGGTGGCAAAGGCCACGGTAGCGATCACAGTTTGATGGGTGGTTGTGGTTGTTCTAACACCCATTTGTGTGAATAGTACCCACTGCCGGCGATGCATGGCGGTGGTTAGGGTTTATTTGCCCAGATTTGAGTGTTGTCGCTATGTATTTCCCTTTTCGGTCCCTAGGTGGTCGTGGTGTGGTGGTGGTAGTGTTCTGATGGTCATGGGTTAGGGTTTGCGGTAATTCTCTGCCGTCGCCTCACGCGGTTGTCATCGCTTACTTTTGGCGCCGGTCAGTGGTTTTTTTGGTCATCCTTAGGTGGCAATTGCATTGCTGGTCCCGGTGATGTGGTGGTCGTTGTTATCCCGACACCCCATTGTACAGATACTAGCCACTGGGCCCTTGGTTACGATGATTTTTTTCTTGTCGGTGTCACTGAGAGAACCGGAAAAAGATGTGTTTTTTGGGATTTTTTGGGCAATAAAAGCAGGTATAAACCTTGATTTGCTATAGGTCGATGATGATGACGACAACCGCATCTGAGACTATTGATATTGATGTCACTGCTAGGTTGATTGTCATCGTTGTTATCTAAAAACACGTTGTGCCAATGGTTATTTATGTTTGAGATGTGTATATCTGATACCGCCTTGCTGCTGTTTTTGGGATAACTGCCGATGATGACGGGTCTTTGCCCACCTGAGACTATATGTGTATTGTTGCAAATGTCCAGAAATTTGTTATAGTTATCTACGTTGTATCAAGGCTGTGATGAAATCAAAAAGATAGTATCAAGGCTGTGATGAAATCAAAATGATAACACGTTGTTTGGCATGGTAATATTTCTTGCTTGCAGTCGTGACGGATAGCATTTTCTGAGCCTAAAATGAGTTTAGACGGTTCTTACTAAATTTAAGAACGACGTACATCTCACGCGCAACGCGCGTGGATGAACTAACACTAGTTGTGTTAAAAATGATAAGAATAGAATCATATTTTCATTTGATTGAAAATATTAAAAGATGTCAATTATATTTCATTCTTATGAAAATTTTATCCTTCGAAAGTTATATATTAATACATATATATACACTAGCGGATTAGATCCGTGCTTCACCGTGGTACGGTTTTACTGTATACGAGATTGTCATAATGATAGTTTTTGGGGTTATAAAAGTTAAAAGATTTAATCTGATAGAATGTCATAATGATAGTTTTTGGGGTTATAAAAGTTAAAAGATTTAATCTGATAATTTATACGTTAGTACTAACTACCCGAAAAAAATTATATACAAAACACTGATAAAAACATGTAATAGAAAAAAACTATAAAAAAATAAATACGTCGAAACAGATAAGAAAATAACGAATACATAAATTGTAACTTTATCTTATACTACTATATAATGCATAAAAGTGGGATACAAATGTATTTTCACAAAAAATTAAGACACCTAAGACAACTTCTTAAGCATTAGGTACAAGTGTTATATGCAATTATTCCTATTTTGCCCATCATTTATTAAACTTCTTCTAATGAATATATTAATTAATTAATTCATATTATTAATACATTATTTAATAATATGAGATTGTTTAATTCACTATATTATATATTTTATCATTTATAATACTATATATATTTGTTTTAATACTATCATATTTATAATGCTTTAAATTAATATATACCTTTATTATTTATATTATTATAACTTAATATTGTTTGATTGAAGTAATTTTTTTATTTAAAAACTTAAGTATATAACTACTAAATATTTATATAGTTATCACAACAACAATAACAACAGCAGCAACTAGCAGCAGCACCACCACCACCAATAATAACAATGATGATGATGATGATGGTGATGATGATGATGATGATGATGATGATGATGATGATGATGATGATGATGATGATGATGATGATATTAGTAGTAGTAGTACAATAAAAATAATAATAATAATAATAATAATAATAATAATAATAATAATAATAATAATAATAATAATACCCAAATTTATGTTTAATGCAGATATATCACTATATAACAAGTAAAAAAGATTATAAGTAGTGAAAGTAAAGTTTTTCTCTCGATGTAATCACAATAACTTTTTTTCTCAAATCTAATTAAAAAATATTTTATTTTTTTATGATTTTACTTTTAAAGTTTTAAGGATTATTTGAAAAAAAATAACACTTCCTCTCTCTCTCTCTCTCTCTCTTTCTGTATCTCTCTCCATCTCTCTCTCTCTCTCTCTTTCAAATTGATACATACTCATTTTGTTTTATTTTAATTTTTATAATTAAGCCTTTAAGTTATGTTAAATTTACATTTAATAACCTGGAATTTTTTTAAAATTTTATACTTAAGCCTACAAGTTAGATTAAATTTACATTTATTAACTTGAACATTTTTTTTATAAATTTTATATTTAAGCCTTTGAGTTATGTCAAATTTACGCTTACTCACCTGAACTTTTTTTAAGTTTTATATATGAGTATCCGAGTTTTATCAAAATTTATTTTAACCATTTATAATAAAGCTTGTTAATTATAATAAAGTCAAAATTTATGTATTCGTTATTTTCTTATTTGTTTCGAGGTATTTATATTTTTATAGTTTTTTCTATTACATTTTTATCAGTGTTTTGTATACAATTTTTTTCGGGTGGTTAGTACTAACGTATACATTATCAGATTAAATCTTTCAACTTTTATAACCCCAAAAACTATCATTATGACATTCTCGTATACAGTAAAACCGTACCGTGACGAAGCGCGGGTCTAATCCGCTAGTTATAGTTAACGAGCTTTATTATAAATGGTTAAGAGAAATTTTGATAAAACTCGTATACTCATATATAAAACTTAAAAAAGTTCAGGTGATTAAATATATATTTGACATAACTCGAAGTCTTAATTATAAAATTTATAAAAAAAATATTCTACAGAATAAAAGTAAATTTAATCTAACTTAAAGGCTTAAGTAAAAAATTTAAAAAAAAATTGAGGTTATTAAATATAAATTTAACATAACCTGAAAGATTAAGTATAAAAATTAAAATGAAACAAAATGAGTGTGTATCAATTTGAAGAGAGAGAGAGAGAGAGAGAGAGAAATAGAGAAGTGTTATGTTTAATTTCAAATAACCATTAAAGATTTAAAAGTAAAATTATTGTAATTACATAAACAAAAAACTTTACTTTCACTACTTATAATATTTTCTATTTATTATATATAGTGATATCTCTGCATTAAGCATAAATATATTTGGGTATTATTATTATTATTATTATTATTGTTATCGTTATCGTTGCCGTTGCCGTTGCCGTTGCCGTTGCCGTTGCCGTTGCCGTTGCCGTTGCCGTTCCCGTTCCCGTTGCTGTTCCCGTTCCCGTTGCCGTTGCCGTTGCCGTTGCCCTTGCCGTTGCCCTTGCCCTTGCCCTTGCCGTTGCCCTTGCCGTTGCCCTTGCCGTTGCCCTTGCCGTTGCCCTTGCCGTTGCCCTTGCCGTTGCCCTTGCCGTTGCCCTTGCCGTTGCCCTTGCCGTTGCCGTTGCCGTTGCCGTTGCCCTTGCCGTTGCCCTTGCCGTTGCCGTTGCCGTTGCCGTTGCCGTTGCCGTTGCCGTTGCCGTTGCCGTTGCCCTTGCCGTTGCCCTTGCCGTTGC